>CM031242.1:557525996-558090996 GCA_018340775.1 Taxus wallichiana var. yunnanensis | reverse complement strand
AGAAGATAAATATGGGAACCACCTCCTTTTACCTCCAAATGAGTTGGGGTTCCACCCAAAAGACCTCCAAGTGCACATCACAATTACTCAAAATATCCCTTTTCCCTCCCAATACAAGATACACAAAGTGTAGCAATATTTTCCTTTTCTCTCCCCATAGGTGGAACACCCTACTCACACTCCCTCCACAATGCCTCACAATTTCCTTTTCCCTCCCAAAATGGTCCCATTTTCTTTCTCCCCACACCTTCCTTAAGGCCATACTACCCCAAATCCCAAACATAAACACATACACTCATTCATTTACAATACAACACAAACAAGTAAATAAATACAAGGGTATAGACCCTAGCTTGTCATTGCAAGAATCTTCAATCCACAAGCAACAACCTTCTAATTTTAAGCCAAAATCCAAAAGCAAGCTCGAACAAAGCTCCCAAGAAAGAAGTCCAAGCAATTCTCCAAAAACATGCAAGGGTAAAAATGAAACGAGTAACCCCAAATTTTCCAAAATCACTCTCATAAATAGAAAATGAAAGGAGGGTGAGATGGCTCCATGTAGGACGCCACATCACTTCTCAAATCCACCACACTTTCTAAAAAACAAAGACTAAGACTCATAAATGGGTGGGTGAGGATATGACAAGTTTCCTTCCACACACAAACCACTACTCCATACTTCAAAGGACACCATTAAAAGAATTTGTAAGAAAGTGCAATTAATTAGCTCTTTACTCTTCCAAAACACATAATGAGGCCTAAAATTAACCCCTCACATCATAGGTATAGTTGGTGGATGAGTTTAAGAGGTATGAGACAAGCTTAACTTGTCCCACAAGCCTCCAAAAGTGGCTCCAAAGTCAAAATTCGAGATTTGAAGGATGGGGTTGAGTACACAACTCAAAATCAAATGAAATCCATCAAAATTAATAAGATAACAAGGACTATCTACCCCAATTAAATTCCCCTTTTCACATCTCAAATTAACTTAATCACATGATTAATTAAATAAACAAGAGCACATTAATTAAACAATAATAAAGTGAGATCACATTAAAATAAAAGAGATCACATACTCAACAAATAAATAAAATGAAAGAGGGAAAGGAAACACATAACCCATGGTCACATTTGAGGTCACCCCCATGGGGACCTCCTAACAAAATCAACAAGGACACAACATACACGAACACAAAGTTGTCAAGGTGACCTTTGTCACAAATGTCCGATATTCTTCCATGGTTAGTCTCATATCCCCTTCTTGTTTATTGTGATATAATTTACTACAAATAACCAAACAATATCCCTTCGGCCTCAAGGCCGTATCAATACGTCATGGGAATAAAACACACATAACGCATCCATCATATGATCATCAACATAAATCAAGTAATAAACACACACATACATATCATCCAACAACATCATACACATATCTATATCATTATCATCAAAATTAATAATTTCTATCACTTATTTGAAATCACTGAACATCTCAATTTTGATAAGTCATAACATCAATAAGATCCTAAGGTTAGTCTACACATCTAGATGTAATCCATTCATCAAGAATCCATAGTGTCATATATAATGAAGTAACAATCACTAGATCATCATCAATACTAAAATGCCTATCAATGCCTTTAAGAGTCCATACAATCCATAAAATGAGTCACAACATATCGATAATCAAAATATCCATAGTCTATTGTCATGCTAATCAAAATATAATAATAATTTCCATGTATCTACTCATCAATAATCAAAATCATAGTGTAATAAGTGTCGAAGAGGAGTGAGAATTACAAATACAATTAGAAAATGTCTTCTCCCACAAAGTGTCCCGCATAAACTTCTAAAACCCACACAATATGCCATCACAACTAGGGGCTTTATCATTGGCCATTTGAGAGATTGGCTCATGTAAGTCCTCATTGGGAAGAAGCCTATCACAAGTGATTCTTTGACTTTGGGAAAGCTTTTGGGGAACAATGAAAGGCATTGTTGATGAACTTGTTGGTTCTCATAGGAGTGATATTGAGATTTTAACACCTATATTATTAGTGGTAGACAAAGGCTAAAATCATATTTGACACCTTTATAAGCCATTAATTAGGTTCTTTAAAGGATTTGATCAGTTGATTCAAGTTCTTAGATTAAAATGTATGAAATAATTCCTTAGAAACCTCATTGCCAACTTTTATAATGAAACAACTTGACTATGATTTGTTCCTTCGTGCATTATAGGACTATGCTATTTGGAGGATTATCGTAGAGGCACCACCTTTCATTGCAAAGGCTCATGAAACTTTGAAAGATTTTTTTCTCTTAGGTAGTCAATGAGTGGCTCAACTTTGAGGTGGTGGTGGAGTTAGAAAACTAAAGGATGTATGAAAGTCAATTGGCATGTGTGAGTTTAGGTGTTGTCATTGATGTAAAAGTCATTGATGAAAAAGAGGATTATGGAGGAGTGATAGAAGATTCTCATTGTGATGTTGACATGGTCATTCAGGATGTTTCATGTTTGTATGAGTGAACAAAATGAGAATGGCTTGGCGTAGTAGGCCTAATTAGGTGACCTAGCTAGCCCAGGTGATGGTGCATGATGATTTGAGTTTCTTGGTGACTTGAGAAACATGGTAGAGGTGTGGAGAGCATGGTTTGATAGTTTTAATACACTCACATGTGTTTTAGAGTGTAGTTATAGGTGGAAGATTTAGTTGCAGGTGCTCATCTAGACCTAGTCTAGGGTTTGGAGGCCAAATGAAGCATGTGATTCTGTTTGAGAGACATGTGAGCTCATGGAGGCATGCAGAGGTGTCAGACATGTTGTCTCAAATGTGTTGGGTCCTTTTCAAGAGCTTGGAAGAAGAGTAATGATGTTTTCCTACTTGGTCATGGTGTAAACTAGACCTAATCCTAGTGTTAAGAGGCCTAATTAGGCATGATATTCACTTGCAGGTATGTGTGAGCTCTCGAGATCACTCATGGAGGTATTTCAGGTTTTTTTCATCATATAGATGTACTTATAAGTGGTTTCATGCTTGGTTTTGAGTGTTAGTTCAAGTTGATTTTTCTTAAGTCATGCAAACCCTAAGGGCTAGTCATGCAAGTCCTAGTGGTGGTGAAGATGGAAAACTATTTGAGATAATATTATAATTGTAGATGATGCACAAGGGTGTCCTAGATGTGTGAGAAAAATTTCAATTCATTATGAATATAAATTTGTAAGTAATGATGTTTTAGGAAAAAAAGGTGCTTGAGAATGCATTTTCCAGCTTGATAGGCATCTTTAGATGCTCATTGTGAATTGCATGATTTGCATGGGACCCAAAGGTTTTTAGGGATGTTTTTCCATTGATATAAGATAATTTTTCAAAAATAATGGATTGGTTTCATCGTCATATTTTTATGAACGAATGTTAAGAAGTCAAACTACTTTTTATGGGTTTGAAACCCTAGGTTGAGAGTGGTAGGAGAAATCTTCTTGGTATGGACACAAGAATGGATTGTTATTACTAATATGATGATTTGAGGTTTTATAAGACTCCTCTAACTTTCTAGAAAGGTATGATAGAGCTTGTGACATTATGTGGACCCTACTCAAAAAGGTAATTTTATGAATATTTTCAGTTTGGGGCAAAGTTATCCATTGAAGATATTGACTAAATAACAATTTATTGAAGATTGGGAGTTTTATTATATTTCCAAGATATTTTTAGGTAATGGTTGATGTCCTAGAGGGGATAGTGTGCCTTATCTTTGAAGATTGGTCTTTGGGGTTAAAAAGATAGTTTTGAGCAGTTGTAGAGATTGCCCTAGTCGAAGGCCTTCAACTTGAAGTTGGAAGCAAATGTAAGATGTTCTAGAAATTATATTTATATACCTTTCCAATTATATGTGGGTTGTCTCTTTATGAGGTTTTTTTATAGGTGAACCAACTCAGTTTGTGAAGACCTAGTTTGACTATTTTAGGACTGGATTGCTTTGGCTAGAGGATGGATGTAGAAGACTCATGTTTTGGCTTAGTTGACGCTTGTTATATATTAGAGAGTGAAGAGGGATGAATTTTGTTCCTAGTGAAGGAATATATAGGTATTTAAAGTGATAACAAGGGTGTAAACCAGTTAAGTTTCAAAACTAGTTTATGGGCGATTCAATTTTTTGAAGTGTAAAAGAGGTTTGGTTTTCTTTGATGGATGTTTCATGAGGTATAGAAATCATAGATGTGATCTGTAGGTTATTGGATTTCCAATGAGTTGTTACATGGAATAGTTGAGGTGTTCTTGAGCTTGTTTGGTGAAGATTGGTACTGGAAATAATTATTTTGAGTAGAAAATGGTCCTACATTATAAAGTTATGAAGAAAATGATTGGTGTAAGGGAATGTTAGAGAATGGATGATGTTTTTATGATGTATTTGACATGTGTAAGACCTTTTGAGGCTTGAATAATCATGGTGATGAGTTTGGAGGTATTTGATGAGCCAGATGATGGGGTTTTGAGCCTTTTTGGGCATGTTTAGTTGTTTTCGTGCGTGGTTGACCTACATGGGTCAATTTTATGAATTTGTATGAGTTTGGTGTTATATGTTTATGCCATATTGGTCAAGATATTTGGTCTGGACCGACCTATCTTATGTTTTTAAGTTGAGAAGCATATAAAGTTGTTATTTTGGTTCAAATTTGAACTAGTTGTGAGAGAGGGAAAAAGTGCAAGCTTTGAGAGAGTACATGTGATTCAAAGGAATCAAATCAGAGCTAAGAGCGTTTGAAAAGTCTTAGTGTTAGAAAGCTTGTTTAAGGGTTTGTGATCAAATCAGGTCATGAAAGTCCAAGATTGAGTGAGTTAGAGGAAGGTGTGTTTTGTAGGTACAACCTTTTACACAACAAATAATATTATATTCAAGATATCATGAAATCCTACATAGGCTATTATATAGCCGAAAAAATAGCCAAAACAACCTCTAAAATAAAAGGAAAGTGTTATAACTAATATCCCAAAATAATATTCATGGGTGTAACAATATAACTACTACCATGCAACGTAATAATAATACACACATATAAAAATATGTGAGCACTAAATATTAATTTCCTAACATTCTCCCCCTTAGTGCGAACATGGGAAGAAAGCACATCTGAAGAATTGGAAATAGAATCATATGCCTCCGCATACTTTTAGGTTTGCATACTTGGCTTGGATCTTCGTTGCACATGACCAATCCGCTTCACCACAGTGAATCCCATACCAAATGATCACACTTCCACCGATTCACCTACATACATGAACTCAATAGTTCTCACTTTCACTTCCAGTGAATGCTAGATTTCACCGGCCGATCAATGTTAGAAAGTACGACAATCAAAGAATCTCTGTAGTCAAAGGATCACTCCAATTTAGTTGCCCTCTATACTGTTGTTCTTAGGTTCGAAATACACATCCTCCTCGTTTCAATAAAAATAGGGGAAGGAAACCACACACCATTTTATTCTGAACATGCCACACAACTGAAAAACATTAAATATTGCCACCAAATATGAATGCGGCCTCATCATTGGTGATTGACGAGAGGCATTGATCACCCTCCATCCTCCATTGCCTCCGACCTCCGGTGTACGTGTTGCTTAACTCAAAGGATTGTGATCATGATGCTCAATGATTTCCACATTGGGTTTATTTTTTCTAACTTCCCCCCGCAATGTGAAATAGTTTATTTCCGGACATCGGGTAACACCGAAAAATGTATCCATGAGACAATTTTTGTCTTTTGATTTTAATACTTTTGACTATAAAAACCCAAAATAAAATAACACAAAAAAATGACGATTCAACTATTGATTTTGAACCTCACAAACAACACAAACTATACTGATGATAACACTTTAATTTGATAAATCTAACTTTAAAAACTCGAATAAAACACAACTCATGATAACACATACAATTGTTGGTGACACACTTGTTGTTGTTCATCATTGACTTTTACAAACATACATGTAAAAGACATCATACGTGAATTAAAAAAAAAAGGGAAAATGAAAACACTAGACCTAAAACTTTAAAATCTTTAAACTAATGAAAAGAAAAAAGAAAAGAGATGTTAATAAGTACATAAAGAACGGCCAACATAAATTAGACAAGAAAAAAACACTTGGGGCACATGTATTGCAAATCTCTAACATTCAAAGTTTGTTGCATGCATAAAAGGGGTTCTCTCACCAAATGACACGTGAGATTTGCATTGCAGATCCTTAGAAGAGAGGTGAAATGACTCCAATAAATCATATGCATGTTAATATTTGTATGGATGCAGATCGTATTGGTGAAATACGTTGGCGAGATCTTTCACATGGACTTGTGAATGGTTGTTTCTTATGGTTAAGATCTCATTGATGCATGGTGGAATGTTAATGGTGTATGAAAGTTAATTGAAATTGTTTAAGAGTTTTGAAGTACTAATTAATCCTCCCAAGTCCATTGTGCTTCAAAAATTCATCACCATATATATGTAAGAATTGCACAATGTGAATAATGGTGTGCAACCACTTGTCCATTCATCCAGATTTTTATGACCTTAGCTTTAAAGTATACTACTTTGCGGTGGGACAAATATGTTAAAAAGATACACATTATCTATTCTATATGTCCGCATCCTATCATTACAGTATCCTACCATTAGAAAATTAAACAACTCGCTAACCTTGAAAATTGCAAACAAAGACAAAAGTAGAGAAGAATTTCTTTCCATCTTTGCATTTATATTGTAGCTATCAATAGGTAAGAAAGAATAGAAAATCTATATGTAATCATCATAATGGCTAATCCACTTAATCGGTCTCTAATGGACAATACAATACTCCAAATTGTCTTTTATTTAGATGTCTTCTCACAAGTCTTATTATTCATAAGTAAGAAATGAAAGCAACACGCAACCATCATAATGGTGCCAAACTCTTGATTAATCTTAAATGGGGACTACATAAATTCCTTAGGCAAGTTAAAAGAATAACAAGTTGATAACATTGTTAACATTAATTTGAGATGAAGTTTTTTTAATGTGACAGGAAACCGCCTAATAATAATACCAATTTGTAACTTATTTTATCCAACAATTTGCGGCATCCAGCAACAATCAATCACTCGGAGTTTAAGCGAAAGAGAGAGGTAAGAGTATAATGATAGGAAGAGTACCTACATAAGACTTGAGGGTGAAATCTAGGTGTGGTGTGAAGATGGAAGAAAGAGTGAAAAAAATGTTAGCAATGTCAAATTACAACATTGTTGTTCGAGTCCTCAAGTAAGTATTTTGTACAAAGATGATGAGGATAATAAATAGGAATGTTATAGCGGTCGAGACAAGTCTAGTTAGGGGATTTCATTAATGCAAGAGTTCTTAGGGCAGGGGGTGGGAGCCACAAATATATTTGTAGACAATGGTAAGGAAAGCCTTCACATTTATTTTATGCATTGTGGCAGTACATAGTTTAGCAAAGGACAAAACCGACGTAAAATATGTAATGTGGAGGGTAGGGTAAACTTTAAGAGCCCTTACAAGGAAATTTTTTAAATACGTGTTTCAAAATGACGACGATTAGGAGTGAAAGTTGCATAGTCAGGGAGACGAATTTAAGTTTGAAACACGAAATGTTGGAAAATTGGGACGAATGTCATAGGATACTAGGAACCACACGAAAAAAGGGGTGGTGTATCCAGTCAGTCGGTAGCAAAATGAAGTCATCCTAGTCAGTTGTAAAATGCAGTCGACTCGATCAGTGGTAAAATGCAATCGGGCATCTGCATTTCACAACTTGCCCCGTTAACCCGATCGGCTATAAAATGCGATTGATCGTCTACATTTTGATTGGCCTACATCGACCCTATGGGCCCTGTCTTCACATAAAATTACAACGAGAAGCCGTGGATTTCTTAGGAATGGGTGAGAAACAACTGTAGCCAGTTGCAAACTTGTGTAAATTATAGATGGTCGACATCTATGTAGTTGGACGATTGTAGGACATGGTCGTGTCAAATTTATACGTGTCCATCTCAATTGCGACTATGTACACACTATTATAATGTAGATGTTATGAAGCGAGCATGAAAGAAATAGACTTTTTGTGAGATGCATTTTGCCTCGGAGAGCTTGGGAGTCTTATATATTGTATATTGGTGATTGTGCTTAGTTTGAGTTTTGACGTAGTGGCGATATATTCATAACTATGAAAATTATTTTTAAAGCGTAGGCAAGTTGTTAGTGTAGGATATTTATTTTCCTTGTATTTTTTTATTTACTTGGAGCTTTCCTACACTCATGGGATATGCTTGCTTAGTTGTAGCAGTTGTGTTGAGTTAGCTTACCAGTTCTATTGAGTTAGCCTACTAGTTGTGTGGAGTCAACTCTACTTCTAGTATTAGTTAGTGAGAGTTATTCCCCACTGATCTAGGAGGAGGTTGCACATTCACCACCTATATGTACTTGACTTGCATCAGTCTATCTTATGGAGCATATGGAGCATTGAGTTGATTTGGAGCCATTCTTTCCTTGTGAGTTTTTGATCATATTGCATCTTATTGTTAGTTATTTCAATTTACGCAATTACTCGTGAACCCAAAAAAATAACTTGTATCCCAATAATTTAAAAAAATGGTATTGTGTACTACTTAAAATAGCCAAATAAAAAAACCGAAATATTTGTGAATTAACTAAAATTTACCACTAAATTTTTCTATGGTGGAGAGGGTTTTCATTGTGACAAACATTAGAAATAAGATATTTCCCATTTTACCCACAAATAAATACCTATATGTTTTTAGAGTCGAGTGCATTTGTCGGTGTTTGTTTCTTTATGTTCCTATGTTAACTATGGCATCTTCTCCGAGTATGTTTTCCTTGCCTATCAAAGATTTAAGCCTTGCGTTAAATTCTTTATACTTCAATCCTCCCCAAATCAAACGCACAGCACATCTGCCAATAGCCAGTTATCCATGGAGATAATAGAACACAAGCATGTTGATGTTGGGGGACTCAAATTACATGTTGCAGAGATTGGATCAGGTTTTCTTTTCATCTCAGTATGCCTTCTTCCTATATGGGATTCATGTTTTTTTTTAGTAGGTGTATGCACTTAGGCTTCCTGATGGGTATTCATGAAATATGGGTACAGGTCCGGATGTGCTGCTGCTTCATGGATTCCCTGAAATCTGGTATTCATGGCGTCACCAGATGATTGCATTGGCAAATGCAGGATTTCATGCAATTGCCCCCGACTTCAGAGGCTATGGACTGTCCGACCAGCCTTCTGAAATTGAGAACTGCAGCTATGCGGACCTTGTGGAAGACATGGCCGGCCTTCTTGATGCATTTGGTATTCAGAAAGCAAGTACCCACAACTTTATTTCATCAATTTACAACCATTTAAAGATCTGGATTCCTCGGCTCATATACCAAATATATATTCCGTGAATTTACAGGTATTTCTTGTGGGTAAAGATTTTCGAGGAGGGATTGCATTTTATTTCCCCCTCCTCTACCCTGTTAGAGTGAGAGGCATTGTAACATTGGGTGTTCCTTATATAAGGCCTGGACCAAAAGCCATTCACCTGGATTCCTTTCCTCAAGGCTTTTATATGAGACATTGGCAGGTTTCTGTCTATTTTCATCCTCCTGTAACTTAATATAAATTAGACCCTGTGTTGGCATCTTGCATTTTAATGGAGCTTTTCTTCGTGCAGGATCCTGGAAGGGGTTTGGCAGATTTTGGGCGTTTTGATGTAGAAGCAGTGGTGAGGAATGTATATACACTTTTCTCAGGAAGTGAACTGCCAGTGGCAGAGGAAGGTAAAGAGATTATGGATCTGTATGATCCTGCAACTCCCTTGCCACCTTGGTTTACTGAGGATGACCTCAAAATGTACACAAGCCTCTATGAGAAATCAGGATTTGCTTTCCCTCTGCAACTAACATACAGTGGCATTTCAAGGTAAAGCTAGAAATTGCATTTTAAAAGGGAAAAAAATCTTTCATCATTTATCACCAACGCAAATGATATGGTCAAATTTCGTTTACAGGAACTGGGGTAAATTGCAGGAGATTACAGACTATACCATTGAAGCTCCCCCTTTGTGATCATGGGTGCCAAGGATTATATTCTAAAATTTCCAGGAATGGAGTATTACATCAATAGTGAAAAGCTCAAGTCTGACGTCCCCAATCTGGTGATCAAATTCTTGTAGGAAGGAAGCCATTTTGTTCAAGGGCACAGACTTTTCATTATCCTCTCATGGAACCATGGGAACATTCATTACAGTAGAATATCTTTGATGTGGAGATTGTCTTCTATTTGGGTCTGGTATAGAGAGAACAAAAATATTTTATTAAAAAAAAGAAATACCTGGGGTATAAGGGCTGAGCCTATCCCTCACGTAAGTTTGCATGGGGGTTATGTGGCATGTAGCATATGCATAAGTTTGACCAGTCATCTCCGTCTGCCTCCGTCTCCGTATCCCTCTGTCTCCATCTGTCCTTTTCTGTCCAGCCATTATATCAATCAAATCATTTGCTGTCAGCCAATAAATTTAAATTTCAAATTCTAAATTTTCCCACGCAATCATTCCTTTTCCTTTCTAAACTGTTAATAGTTTCATTTTCCCCTGTTTTGCTGGAGGGTGTCCGGATTCACAAACAGGAATACAGTTTTTTTAAAACACTATGATCTCTGCCTCCGTGAGAAATAGGCACATGCGTAGCAAAAATGGATCATTTGCTAATATACATGAAAGCAAAGCGATTCTATCAAATCATGTGAGGGCTCTTTTGGATGATGCAGATCACGAAGACCAGGTGGATGCTCTATTGCCACCAAAGCACAGCCTCAGACCGGACAGTCTGATCATTTTACAACCCGTGAAGAGGAAGGAGTTACAAAGTCGGGCATCATATCAGTTTATAGAATAAGAGCGCTACATCATTCTCATGCCAAGAAGCTTTTCTTCTCCCACGCATTCTTACGGCCTTCCCACTCGGGGAGTTTTGAAGATTTAGTTGAATTTTTTTAAAGTTTGCAATGGGTTGCCATCGTTTTGATTAATCTAAAATATAAATTTATTTTGATGCAGCTTCTAAATGTTGAATTTAGGATGATGTCTACCATATATTGAGATTTTCAATTCTTTGCCCAATTTTTCTTGAGTGTATTTAAGTTTATGTTAATTTTTATGTTTAGTTTTATTTGACTATATTTAAATTTGAAAAGGGGTTGTGGTTCTATATCCATACGGCATATTTCTATTTCAAACTACAATATCAAAGTTTCATGAGCATATAGGATATATATCAAAGTAGTTTTCAATTTCACATACTATGTTGTTACCTTGAAGACATATATTTTCAATGTTTGTTTTGTATTACATAGTTTTATGATCTTATTCGACTAATTTTATTCAATTATTTTTAATAATTTCTAATTTATTCCCTCCTCCTTGACTATAACAATTTAATAACGTATTTTGTTGTCACCCCTAATAACGACGATCCAACACATTAAGTTCTTATAGAAGATACTCATTGTACTATACAAAACTACAATGTCAAATCTTAGTGTGCCTACAAAATCTATATCAAAGTAGATTGTATCTCCATGTAATACATTGTTTCTTCGACGACCTTCATTTTTAACATTTTTTTGCACTACATAATCTATCAAAGTTGTTTCATTCAATTATTTTTAATAATATCAAACTCGTTCCCTCCTACTTTAATTACAATAGTTCAACAACGTATTACGTTGTCACCCACAATAAATGTTGAATGAACACGTTATTCTTACAAGATATAGTCATTATATTGTATAAAACTATGATGCCAAATTTTTATGTGCCTATAGGATCTATATAAAAGTAGAATATTGTTGCTCCACGTAATACGTTGTTGCATCGATGACATACATTTTTAATGTTTGTTTTTCACTACATAGCATTATGAATCTATTCAAAGTTGTTTCATTCAATTCTTTTTAATAATTCCAATTCATCCCCTCCTACTTTGAGTACAATAAATCAACAACGTATTACATTGCTACCCCTAATAACGACTATCCAACACATTTCTTTTACAAAATATACTCGGCGTACTACATAAAACTACAATGTCAGATCTTAGTGTGGCTTCAAGATCTATATCAAAGTAAGTTTTTGTTCCGCGTAATACGTTGTTGCGTCGACGACATGCATTTTTAATTTTTTTTTTTTCACTACATAATGTTTGACTTGCATTACATAGTGTTCTGAATCAATTCAAAGTTGTTTCATTCAATTATTTTTGAATAATTTCCAATTCATTCCCTCTTACTTTGATTACAACAATTCAACAATGTATTACGTTGTCAGTTCTAATAAATGATTTTTTATTAGGTAAAAAATGATTTTGAAGGGATCAAGAACCTTGTACAACCAAAAGATAAACATTAGAGAACAAACAAGAAACCATAGGCCGATTGCATGATGTAAAAATAATGATAGGGCCATATAAACATATTTTATTATAATCATGTTTTTCCATTGTATTTGTCCACAATCTAGGTAGTCATCATTATAATATGTAAATATATTGGTTTTATAATTTATTATTGATATAGGAGCATCCGAAGTTTAAATAAATCCTACACAATGTATTTCTAAGTATGGAGACTACATGGGTGATGAGAATAAGGGTGATGTACAGAAGCACACTATAATAGTCTAGTAATTAGGAGTGAGTGAAAAAAGGATTTACACAACAGGTTAGTGAACATATAGTGCGTGGAGACTTTGATAAACGTAAAGGCATGGATGGTATGCGTAGAAGTTCAATGATAAGATCCTTAAATGAAAAAAATGAATACTATGTAAAATATAACATAACACAAATGATATTGGTATGCCAAGAATCCTAAATATTCAATACATGTAGAATAATACCCTTAAGTTAGGGAACACCATACAATGCTCCTTCAGGAAGGAGTAACTCCACAATCTCACAAGATGGTAATCCACTTCGAAGGGGACACCTCCAATATACCTCTAACAAGTAGAAGACATAACACATACAACACATGACATCATAATTATACTCATATGCTTTATATAAAAATACATTACTCGTAATGGATGGGTAACATGACCTAATCCTAATGTATGCCGACTCATTACCTAATATAACTAGTTCCTATGTGAACCCATATATTATAAACATATAACTTACTAAGGGGATGTGTGCCACATGTCGACATCTCCATCAACCCATATACATTATAATATCATATCCCAAGGTACATAACATTTATGTCCTCCTTGACATGTTTCATCCCAAAACATAATAAGAAGCCATATAGTGAGTGTGCTTCAAATCATTACATATTTGTCGCTATGCTCGATCATCCAACCACCCATATGAGATCTTAGTGGGTGATACTTCTCCAAATCTGATTACATATTCCATTGCACTCCTCTAATTACATCCATGTCCATATTTTTTCCTCCTCGGAACCCATACATATCCATATTAGTTATTCATGTGGTTCCATGTCATATAGTTATTGATCCATTGATTCCATATATAGGCATAGTGATTACTCCTCTAATTCCCTCTATAACCATATATATTGTTTCCCTCATGTGTCCTAACATTACTCCATGATTTTTTCCTCTCACGATGATGCGGTTAACTATATGGTGTCACCTTAATATTCTAGAAGAGAAAACATACTAAGAGTGTAAGGATTATAATAGATTTCATTTGATACCATTGCATAAGAAGAAGGAACAGATCATGAAGCGACATGACAGTTTATAGAGAAAATTGAGATAGAGTACACACAGAAGCAGAGACAAGTATTTTGAAGGAACACAAAGAAATCAAGCTTGAGATCTGAGGGATGGGTGAAAGGAGAAGATGAAATCAACCAAGAATGAGTTATTTTATGACATATGATGGGAGGGGTTGCTACACCCATTTAAAGGGCCTTTTATCTCATATCTTTGGGAATGATTAGGATATCACAAAAATTCACCCGATTGGTAAATCATTTTGTGAAGCACATCATCTAGCAATGAGTAACGTAAATCCTATATAAATTCCCTAAGACATTTTGTAAATTCATATTCTACACTAATGATAATTTCCAAGTTTTAGAGGTCCACTTTAGGGTCTCTCCAATACATTATTTATTACACATTCACAAAAATTCACTAGGATGGATAACTATTGGAGATTTGATCCCTCTTTAAAGTATTTGTACATAGTATCGTGATAATCACACCAAAGGGACGAGATTAGGTCATTCCTACCTAGCTAGACAAAATTATGATGTCCATTCAATCCTTTTGCAAAATTGTGTAGTGTTAATCACACCACGGGGATGGGACGAGATGAGATCATTCCGTGGCTCCCAATTTTGTAACAATGTAATACAAGGATGAGATGCACAAGGATGATGATCTGCAGATGGAAAATGAAGATATGAGAAGGTGGAGACAGGGCTCTTGCAGGATATCTAAACTGTATAAGATATGATGAAGGAATATAATGACAAGATTGCAATAATAGCTCCTAAGCATGCAAGAGAGAAAAATATCTCCAAATATCCCAAAGTGAAGCACAAGATTTCCAAGATTATGATGACAATTGTAAAAGAGATCAACAAATGAATGTAAGAACACAAGAAAACTGAAGTCTCCAAAATTGCATCTTGAGAAAAAGAGGGGTAGAGGGGATTTATACGCACGACGACGGCGACCAAGATGGGTCATTGCCAACTACGAGGATCCATCCATTTCTATGTACGTATGAATATTTATTAATGCTTCTTCTTGATAGATATGAATCACATCTTTCCTCAACTAATGCACAAACATAGGTTTCTTGATAAGATAGAAGACCTAAGTCTTCTCAAATATCTTCCTAAAAAATAATATACTTGATTTACCTTCTCAACGCAGGATTCTCCCCTTTCAAGATGTTGATGAGGTGTTTGTTACATTTACATGAGGATAAAAGGGATTTTACATCATGTTATTGACATTCCACAATAAACTTATCCTTTACAACCATTTCATATTTTTAAATCAACTATTTGGCAGGAGTATGGATTATGATTTCTAAAGAAAAATGAAGTTCATTAAATACTTATTATTGACTTCCAAATACTTAATAATAACCTACTAAACCACACTTAGACTATGTACATGAGATTTACATAACCATTATGATGCTCCTACATCAAGTGCACATACAAAAATATTGTGTGACAATGATGAAACATTGATAAAATATGAAGAGAAGGGATTGAAGGTTTCCCCAAAGGAAATGGAATAAGAGTGGTGGGAAAGGGAGGATGAAGTATTACACATTGAGAAAAATGTAAGAAAAGGAAATAATATCCATATAGATCTTGAAGGAAGACATGGAAAGTAGTGTGTTAGTGATATTTGACATGGAAATAAGGAGGAACAATAATAGGGAGTAGAGGTTTACACAAAGGAAATAACATAAGAAAAGATAATGAATAAGGTTTCAAAATTATGCAATAAAGTTAGCGCAAAGAAAGAGATAGAGAAGAAAGAGATCTAGGTATATCTCAATAAATAAGGTGAAAATAATAGCACCAAGGAATGTGTGTGCATAAAAAAGGAGTGAAAGAAAGAGGAAGAGGAAAGAAATCCCATAACCAGAAAGGAGGGAATAACACAAAGTGATGAGTGCATGAGAGATAAGAAGTTACACAACTAGAAGAGAACACATGAAATCACATTTTTATATAATATAGTAAGTATATTTTGTAAGAATAATGTGTGGGATCATAATTTATCAGGAGTAACAACGTAATACATTGTTGAATTTATGTAATCAAAGTACGAGGGAACGGATTGGAAATTATTATAAAATAATTGAATAAAATAGCTTTGAATATATTCATAACATTATGTAGTGAAAAACAAACATTAAAAATGCATGTCATTGAGTTAACAACGTATTACATGGAACAACAACCTATATTTATATCGATCATATATTCGCATAAAAATTTGACATCACAGTTTTATACAGTATAATGAACATATTTTGTAAGAATAACATATTCGACTATCATTTATTAGGATTAAAACATAATACATTGTTGAATTGTTGTAATCAAAGTAGCAATGAATGAAAAGGAAAATACTCCAAAATAATTGAATGAAATTCATGGGTATGGATTCATAACACTATCCAGTGGCAAAAAAACATTAAAAATAAATGTGTATGAGGTAACAACATATAATGTGGAACAAGATACTTTTATAGATCATGTATGCACACCAAGATTTGACATTGTAGTTTTATATAGTACAATAAGTATATTTTGTAAGAGTAATGTGTTGGATCATTGTTATTAAGGGTAACAACGTAATACATTGCTGAATTGTTATACTCAAAGTATCGCACAATGCATTGGGAATTATTCCAAAATAATGGAATGAAATAATTTCAATAAACTCGTCACACTATGTATTGCAAAACAAACATTGAAAATGCATATTTTCGAGGTAACAACATAGTAAGTGGAACAAAAAGCTACTTTCATATAGATCATGTATGTACATGAAACTTTGACATAACAATTTTAAACAATATAATGAGTGTTGTTTATAAGAATAGCGTATTGTTAGTGGTAACAATGTAATATGTTGCTGAAATGTGGCAGTCAAAGTATCGTAAAATGTATTATAAATTATTCAAAAATAATTGAATGAAATCATTTTGATTATATTCCTCACATTATACCTTGCAGAATGAATATCCAAAATGCATGTTTTAGAGGTAATATCGTACTAGGTGTAATAACATAGTACTTTGACACAGTTTATATACTAACACCAAACTTTGACATTATAATATAATAGAGTATATAGAGGATAGTTTGTAATTATAGCGCATTGTATAAGAATTATCTGGGTTAAATTATAGTGCATTGTATAACAATTGTAATAGAGTATATAGAGGATAGTTTGTAATTATCACTGCAACGAATTAGTGGAGAGCATTCCTCATAGAAGAAGAAAATTTTATCTCTTACTCAGGAAGAGGAATGTAAATTATTACATAACAAGGAGATGATATATACTTTTTCAATACCTTACCATTTCCATCCAAAATATTTGTAAATGATATAAGTTAACATAGTAAAAACAACTAAACAAATTCCATCACTTTCATTGGTTTTTTATTATGAATTGTCACTATCCCAAAGTGTCTGACCTTAAAAAATTACCATATCATGCATATTTGAAACACCTAAATAAATTAACATAAATAAAAAACCAAAGTAATGGCACCAAGAAAGGGGAGTAAATACAATAATGTAAATGCGTAATTCACACCATTCTCACGATGAGTTTCTCCTTTCATTCTTCCATGAAATTGAATTTTTGGCATAAACTTTACAAACCTTTGAATGACCTCTCCCTTAGATTACCATTTAACTCTATGTGTTTTTAAAGCACCAATAACATCAATTTGGATGACCTTAAAATATGTTCGGAGATGTCAGATGTGCTCGATACATATGTCAAATCTAAAGGTTGGTTACACAACATTATTTCTTTTTTAGTCATATGGAGGTGTTGCTTACTTAGTGTCATTAACTGGTATGACATGGCACTCATAATTGGGCATTACACAAGTAGAAAAAATCTAAAATTTAGAGAAAATATGCGAATAAAGTGATTTTTCTACTTTCTAATTTTAGTCTTTACACCTTAACGTTTTCGATTAGATGGCATTCATTTTATTAGATAGCCAAGACGCAAACATGAGTAAAAAGTTGAAAACTAAAAATGGGAAATAAATACCTGCATACATCCCACACCTATTTTCATGGCTTAGATTATTCATATCGAAAACTTATGTCTTCAGCTGACATTCCTAATAACGTAATAACTTTTTTACCCATTCTTATAGTTCCTTACTAATATGTAATGCATAATAAGCTCCTCTCACTTCAAAGTAGGAGGGAATGAGTTGGAAATTATTCAAAACTAATTGAGTGAATCAACTTTGAATAGATTCATAACATTATGTAGTGAAAAAAAAAAAAATGCATGTCGTCGACACGACAACGTATTACGTGGAACAAAAACTTACTTTGATATAGATCTTGAAGCCACACTAAGACCTGACATTGTATTTTTATATAGTACGCGAGTATATTTTGTAAGAGTAATGTGTTGGATAGTCGTTATTATGGGTAGCAACGTAATACGTTGTTGATTTATTGTACTCAAAGTAGGAGGGGATGAATTGGGAATTATTAAAAAATAATTGAATGAAACAACTTTGAATAGATTCGTAATGCTATGCAATGAAAAACAAACATTAAAAATGTATGTCATCGATGCAACAACGTATTACGTGGAGCAACAATATTCTACTTTTATATAGATCCTATAGGCACATAAAAATTTGGCATCATAGTCGTTATTAGGGGTAGTAACAATATTCTTGGCATGAGAATGATGTAGCGCTCTTATTCTATAAACCGATATGATGCCCGACTTTGTAACTCCTTCCTCTTCACGGGTTGTAAAATGATCGGATCATCCTGGTCCGAGGTTGTGCTTTGGTGGCAATAGAGCATCCACTGGTCTTCGTGATCTGCATCATCCAAAAGAGCCCTCACATGATTTGATAGAATCGCTTTGCTTTCATGTATATTAGCAAATGATCCATTTTGCTACGCATGTGCCTATTTCTCACAGAGGCAGAGATCATCGTGTTTTAAAACTATATTCTGTTTGTGAATCGGACACCCTCCAAAAAACAAGGGAAAATGAAACTATTAACAGCTTTAGAAAGGAAAAGGAATGATTGCGTGGGAAAATTTAGAATTTGAAATTTAAATTTATTGGCTGACAACAAATGATTTGATTGATATAATGGCTGGATAGAAAAGGACAGATGGAGACAGAGGGATACGGAGACGGAGGCGACGGAGATCACTGGTCAAACTTATGCATATGCTACATGCCACATAACCCCATGCAAACTTACGTGGGGGATAGGCTCATAGGGTATAAGATTTAGATCATTCTCTCGCTCTTGATTACAATAGATGCTTTTTTGAATTAAACAGAAACAAGTTCTTTCAATCTTTCTTTTTTTTGGGGAGGCCAAGGGGTCTGGGGATAAAATAGAGCTATATTACCTTTTTAATATAGTTAATATAGTTATATTAAAAAAGTAATACTTTTAAAAAAGATTACATACATCGAAGGGCTCTTGGTTCATTGGTGAAGTTGAATGGCTTGGAATGAGCCCACTAAGGATCAAGTCTTGCACGAGGTAAGGCCTCGAGATGTCGAATGGATAGGTCGAGTTCATTTCCGGGTGACTTTGACGGATTGGATACCCCCTAGTTGTGGTTGCTTAACCGAAGGAAGGTTTCGATATAGATGTACGCTTACTCATATAGTGTAATCAGTTTCTTCAGACAAAGATGTTAATATCTATTTAATCGCTGGTGACCAAACTATATATATATATATATATATATATATATATATATATATATATATATATATATATATATTGATGGATCGATACCCCTAGTCGTGGTTGCTTAAGCGAAGGAAGGTTTCGATATACGTTTACTCATAAAGTGTAATCGCAGTTTCTTCAGGATAGAGATGTTGATATCTATGTAATCACGTCTTGACCAAACTATATATATATATAGACGGATTGGATACCCTAGTCGTCGTGGTTGCTTAAGCGAAGGAAGGTTTCGATATACGTTTACTCATAAAGTGTAATCGAGTTTCTTTAGGATAGAGATGTTGATATCTATGTAATCACGGGCCGACCAAACTATATATATATATATATATATATATATATATATATATATATATATATATATATATATATATATATATATATATATATATATAGTTGGTAGTATGAGAGCACACCACTCAATGTTGCACTAGACCAAAAAAAGATCTATGAACAAAGCCTTAATAGATTCTAATCTAAAATAGTACAAGAAAACTAGAGTCATGGTAAAAAGACCAACAAAATGCAGTTGGTGTTCTCTTCCTCTTAGAGTGCACTCTCTAGATGGCGAAGATGGTAGAACATGAGCAACAATGTAAGGAGCATTGCCCCAATGGTCTAAAAGAGAGTCTAGAAATAGAAAACCTCCAAAGCCACCTTCTTCTCTTGCACTTTAATATATAAAAATGCATGCAACAACCATAGTTTTATTGTAAGCTGAAAAACTAGAATCAACATAAGAGTGAACAAACAATTGAATTTCTTTTTTCCAAATAAAGAGACAAATTTTCACTTAGAAAATATGTTGAATATGAGTGTTGTTTGCATGAAGCAAAACCTAATTTCCTAAGAGGATATTCTACCAAATAAAGGGCTTGGCTTGAAAGGCTTGAAAAATTCGTGGATTTAGGTCCATGTAAGTTGGGCCTTTTTGCATAGCCAAAACAAAAGCATTAGAGATTCCAAGTGTCAATGAGAATGGAAATTTATTTGGTGGACCCCTAGATGGATAAGGCGATGGTCATGGGGTCTTCCCTAATAGATTAAGCAACATGCAAAGTGTGTTAACTTGGTTCCTAAAATAGTAGTCTAGATTGTATGAAACTTTTGGCTCGAGTATTAACAATCGAGTGAAGAGATCACCAAGCATTAAATGTGTTGACCATGAGTAGATGACGTGACAATCGCTCCTACCTCTTGTCAAGAGAATAATTTTAAATTTAGGCATGTCTGGATACCACTTCTAGTCCTTCCACCAAGGTTGAGAGGAAATGAATCTAATTTTGTGGAGCATCTCATCGGGGATCACCTCCTAAATTTCTTTGAAAAACTATTGATCATTGTTGACCAAATGAAATTTGGTCTTGGCTTCAACAAAATAGAGCATCTTTTTAGTATGTCTACAAAAAAATGTATTGCATTGTATGAATGCCTCTCTTAAAGAGATCAAGTGTGTGGATCCATGGGACTTCTACAAGAAGAACACTATGAAAAATAATTATGGAAGACCACCATAAAAATGTTGATTAATAGACAACCCTTCTTGAAATCCACTTTGCCATTCCACATTAGTTAGGGCTTGATATTTGACTATGCTTCCCGGATGCTCTTAACAACAAAAGATCCAACTAATTTAGCAGATAAGCAAAGTTGTGAAAGTCGAGTCCTCTCAATGTTGATCAACCATAATGGGCCCCTTTAATAATGTAATTTTCTAGAACGACTTTCCAAGCTTCTTTGCTTTCACCCACTCGAATAATCCATTTAACACAAAGAGTTGTGTTTTATCGACCAATATCTAGTAGATCTAATCCATTGGGCTCCTTCGGAAGACATCACAACACCTAAGCTACTCCATGAAAACCCTTCCCATGTTCAAAAATAGCCCAAAGGAATTCTCTCGGTAGCTTTCCGAGCTTTTGATAGAGTCTTTGGAGGCACCCAACCTGAAGAGTAATAGATATGGGTTGCAGCGAGGACTTTTAAGAAAAATTGAAAGTTTCCTATCATAGAGAGAGGTTTAGTGATCCAATAAGAAAGTTTTTTCTCATGTTAAATTATGTACTACCATAAAAGGGAAGTAGTAGCTTAAAGTGCAAATAGAATTTCCAGAAATCAAAAGACATCACTATGTTGAATCAATTTCAGTCAAAATTGCTTAACCAAGGAGGGGAAGTAGGAGAGACTATTTGTAACTTTGAATCTTCCTCCACTAAATATTTGAGCCTAAAGCAAGGCAATATGTGTTAAGACAATCCATAACATTTCTAGTATTGCTCTCATCTTCTATAAGTGTAAGAAAAGAATCATCAACAAATTGATCATTGATTTGTTGTGCAAGTTTCGTGGATGACAAGGAAACACTTTTAACCATACATTAGATTTAAACATCCTAAGCTCTCTACAAAAAGCACATACAACACAAGAGCCAATGGGCAGCCTTATCAAATTGAAAGAAACAATTCAAAATGCTCCAAACAAATTCCACTGATTGAGAGGTAAACCAAAACATCTCGCAAACAAAATTTGAACCGCTCTTGAAGAAAGTTAAGACCAAATCCTAGAGCTTTTAACATAGCCAAAATAAAAAGCAATTCAATATGATCACAAGATTTTTCAAAATCAATATTAATAAGCATTTCTCATTGGTTGGATTGATGTGCCCACTCCATGACTTCCCATACTACATTATGATGTTACATGCTTTTATAATTATGGTTTTCTCTAGACTAACAATTAAAGTCGGGATAGGACGAATGTGCAAAGTGTGAGGGCTTTGGCTATAACCTTGTAAGAGACACTAAATTGGGAAATTGGATGCCAATTGTAAATAAGCACTAGATCACCCATCTTGGGTATGAACATAAAGTGGCTTTTGTTGATAAAAGCTGACCAAGGATTTGGACTCGAAGGTTTTAAGGATTTAAGGTACAATTAGAGAAGGTCCCACGGTGTCCCATAAAACCTTGTAAAACTCACATGACATGCCATCACAACTAGGGCTTTATCATTGGCCATTTGAGTGATTGCCTCGTGTAAGTCCTCCTCATTGGGGAGAAGCATATCATAAGCGATCCTTTGACTTTGGGAAAGCTTATAGGGGACCAATGAAAGGCATTGTTGAAGAAATTGTTGTTCCTTATAGGAGGGCTCTTTGAGATTTGAACACCGAGCTAGTAGTGGAGGAAAAATGCTAAAACCATATGTGACACCTATGTAAGCCATTGATTAGCTTCTTTAATGGATTTGACTTGTTGAGCCAAGTGCTTAGCTTTAAGCGTATGAAAGAATTTCTTAGAAAGTTTGTTGCCAACTTCTACCCAATATAGCATCTTGGCTTTGATTTGTGCCTTCAAGCATTGTAGGTCTATGTTATTTAAAGGCATTGCCACATGGGTGCCACCTATCATTGAAAAGGCTCATGAAAGTGCATTTTCTCTAAGGTATTCAACGAGTGGCTCAACTTCGAGGTGGTGGTGGTGGAGTAAGAAAACTAATGGATGCATGGAAGTCATCAGCCATAGATGTGTAAGAACTGCACAATGTGAATAATGGTGTGCAAGCACTTGTCCATTCAACCAGAATTTCATGCCATCCAAGGAACCGAATCCCAACCTCGATTGATATGGGTTAAAGTGGGCCCATGATTCAAAAGTGGAGTATTGAGAAAAAGTGTCTTTGAACCTTGGGGTGTTTGAAAATCCATTATATAAGGAACCTAATTGGTAGGTGGTAAAAACGACAATATCTAGCAAAGCCTCAACCGGTATAGAAAACAATTGGCGAATGAGAAATAGTACTACATGGAAAGTGTGGCCGCTCTAACTATTTAAAGACTCTTTCGTGGCCTTGCATAAGTTTGACCACGTGTCAAAACAATATAGCTGCAATGACACGAGTAATTGGGGTCACAAAACTGAAATTTATTATGCATCTACATCAATGCTTATCTCTCTCCAACTATCCATCGCATAGGAGATAGCCAAATTTGTTAGGTGATGGCTTAACCACATTAAAGTAACCACACAATACCTAACGCACATCTAAGGATTTAACCGCCAACTGACCAATGCTAAGTTGTTGCCCTTTTAATAGCATTGTAGATGCATAAACATTGATTAAAGAATATAAACAATTCTCAATATTTAATAACACCCAAAGAACACAATTGGCAATGACATCCATGATCCACATAATGAGGCTTCCATTTCAGAGAAATATGTGTAGCAATCCCTCCATGCCCTGGATCATGATTATTACGCAGGGCTAGACAATCAACCCAAATAACTTTAGTGACATATGTAAACAAAAACCCAACACCTTAATTTCTTGCAAACAAAGAATGTCCGTCTATTACAAACGCTTATGAAAATATCACACAATGTACTTGTGAGGTGGGTTTTGAGATCTTGCACATTCCATGGATAACAATGCATGGATCACTATATCAAGAGACATATCCTTTGAAACAAAGTCAAGGGCTTCATAACTATTCGTAAAAAAATATTGTTGGTTAATTTTCCATAAATCATTGAGTTTGAATGGCTGGTGAGAGTTTTTAATTGTTCCTCCCTCATCTAATTGTCGAGGTGGACTACGGGAGCGTCTTTGAACTGCCTTGTGAGGAGAAACAACTTGAAGACTCAATTGCGAATCTTGGGTATTTTCTTGAGTAGCAATATGAGATATCAAGAGGGCATTAGCGACTAAAGGTGTGCTGGAAAACTTAGGTTTTTCGACATCTTTGGATGTTTCCGCTTGAGACTAGACTTATTCTTGTGAGGGAGTGTGACCGCCGCTGTTTTAGATGCGCCCTACGAATGAGCATTTAAACTAGGGTTTAGTATGGTAGTCTTGGCATTTGACATGCCCGTAGAAGGGTTATTTTCTATGACTTTGTTACGAATATTTTTGCAACCAACAATAGTGGTCTACCTTGTTCGCCATTAGACTCGGGGAACTCAATAGTTGATTTTGACATCTTTCTTTTACGTGAAGCTAGTAGTGGATAATACTTGATTTTATGATCACTAGAAACAAGTGTTTGGAAAATTAATGTCTAAACCTCTTTGCGTGTACTGAGAATCACCAACTTAGAAGTCAATTGACTCCTTACGGTTACATAAAAGGTCTGCCTCAACATAGACCTGCTTCTAGGGTCTGATTGAATAAAATTTTAACAATTCCTTGCAAATAACACACCCTACAATCATTGTTATTTGGTGTAAGAAACACCAACACAGCATTGGGAGCCTCGGGAATTCAACCCAGACCAAGACCTTAAGGGTGGTATGTTCAGAGACAACGATGTCATGTGTTCCATCATCCATGGGGAAAGAAAAGCAAAGAACTCTGAACATGTTAGGCATAGCATGTTTGCAGTATAATCGAGGAATGGGTTAGGGTGGCAAAGTAAAAAGAAGAACCCTTTGGTTATATTCTGGACTGCATCCAACCTCTTACCATACTGAGTCCATGAAGATTGAACCCAGGTTGTAAGCATGCTTTCACAGGGAATCATCCCGACAAAAAAGATACTAAACAAAATCTTTCAATGCAATGACATGTAGCATAAAATTCAAGAGCATGTAAAACAATATCAACAGGAGAAATATTACATTGAGAAATACTTTCGGCACAAACTTCCATGGTTTCTTCATGGGAGGCATCATTCTGGAGAGCTTCACAAACCTCAATCACAGTTACAACATCTGAACTTAAGCTGTGAGATACCATCTACATAGGCTGACCAATGGCGAGGTTACTTCAAAAAGCCAATAAATGCTAAGCATCCAAAGGCCAATCCTACAGTTTTTAGAAATGCACTATGGAAAATGCAGAAATCAAGCATTAAACAATGGCTGTGGGCAATAAAATCCTAGCAAAGCAAAAACCACTATCGTCAGTTTTTAAATATTCATCATACATGCCTCAAATATTTATTTAAGAAGAGAAGTTTCAAAATATTTATAAGACGTTGCTATTTCTGAAAAGAGATTGTATGAGAGAACTTTCAAAGCTTGGGCATATTATTCTCCCGCTAGACTCTTAGCTTTGTTAGCCTTTTAACTGTAGGTTCCTGTGATGAGGAGTTTTAAGGCAATTTATGCATTGATGAGGAGTTTTAAGTATATCTGCAATATCATCTTCAAGGTCATGGCTTTGCAGTAATAAAACAATAAAACTTCATAGAAACATTTTCATTCATATGATTCACTAATAGCTCTTACCAAAAGATGGATGTCTTTTAACAAATACATATGACAAATTACTAACATCCTACATTAAATATGATGGTGTTTTAAGGAGTTGTCTATGCTAATTCTACTGTAATCTGACTGGAAAAATAAAAGAACTATAAATGTAACTTATAGCCCAAACATGAATGCAACTTCATTATTGGTAACAAATCAGCCAACATGCATTTAGTACATTGTACAAATCTAATAAACAAGTAGAAAGTTCTAATACTTTATCAAGTCTCCAGACAGGAAACATTTTTAATATTTTAGGATGTCTTTGTCAAACTTGTTGAATATGTGGCCCACTTGTTCCATTACGGGTAAATAAAAATTGCAATCCCTAAATCAAATATTAAGGCCTTAGTTTGAAAATGGTTTATTTAAAACCAGGTATACCACAATGGAGTTGCAGGTTTAATGGCCTCTGTTCCCAATGGAAACCTAAGAACAAAATGGTATTTGAATATAGGGCATGCTAATACAAGTTATAGTATGAGGGTTTCTTCAGTGTGGCAAGCTACATAAGCGCTTCCTAAATCCTAACATCAGTTGAATACTAATGGAATTTTGAATATAGTAGACAATCTTTGAATTCATACGAAGGCCAGTCTGAAAAGAAACTGCTAACTCAGAATTCAATTTGTACTGGAGTTAAATATCCACACAAGTGTTTTCTAAATGAATTGAAGTATGAATTGTATGGATTCAAAACATTTAGAAAAATTTGAATGGCTTGTCAAACCTCCATGTTTTCAGGGTTATATGAAAATTGAGAAGTATTCCAATGCTATGTGAAGCACTTTCAAGTTTCAACCATGATTTCATTATCCTAAACTTGTTTAGTTGCAGCATCTTGTGACCTCATTAAAATAAAAGTCTGACTACATTGTGTCTACATCACGGAGAATTCCCTTCTCTTCTAGATGAACTTATTGAGGAAGGCAAGGATAAGTTTATTAACTTCATGGGGAAATTGCTCTTGAACAAAATGGCTTCCATCTGGAATAAAAATGATGTCAAGATTGGGCACATCATGTTTAAGCTTCTCGCTGTGGAGATATGCTTCCATTCCTGGGAACTTGAGCGCATAATCTTTGGCACCCATGATGAGAAGGCTGGGAGCTTTAACAACGAAGTCTGTAAGATGAGATAGAGCCTCCCAAGTCCTGTAAATGAGCATGTAAAATGAAAAGAAGAATCTTCCATAGATATTATAACTGTGTCAAACAAGAATCTGATAGCGATTTCCTCATGTGCTTGATTAAAACAAATTGTAAATGGGTTTAGTA
This sequence comes from Taxus wallichiana var. yunnanensis, assembly GCA_018340775.1. Lineage (NCBI taxonomy): Eukaryota > Viridiplantae > Streptophyta > Pinopsida > Cupressales > Taxaceae > Taxus > Taxus wallichiana. The sequence continues at coordinate 558,063,896 of CM031242.1, read as the reverse complement.
GCCTTACTTTGGCAAACAGCGGTATGGAACTTGCAGAGCAAACTGAAACCCAGACTTCTCATAAAGACTTGCATAAACATTTAGGTCATCTTCAGTGAACCACTGTGGCAGAGGAGTGGAGGGGTCATAAAGATCCATAATTTCTTTACCCTCTTCTGCAATAGGCAGCTCACTCCCAGAGAAAAGTATATAGATATTCTTCACCACTGTTTTAACATCAAAACGCCCAAAATCTGCCTCTGCTCTACCAGGCTCCTGCACACTAACAAGATTTAAGGCTACCCACACAAAGTAGAGTCACAGCACACCAGATTATAGAGCTTATGTTAAAAAGTATTCCGAAATTCTATCGAGCATCTTTTTCTATTACCTGCCAGCGTCTGATATAAAAGCCTTCTGGAAACTTGTTTGTCTGGGTGATTGGAGAACCAGGTCTCCTGTAGGGTGCACCCAATGTCACAATACCCTTCACTTTATCTGGGTGGAGTAGGTCCAGATAGTATCCAATGCTTCCTCCGAAATCCTTGGCCACAACGAACACCTAACCAAATAAAAGCAAAATACCAAGATCCCTAGCACCAAGAATTCAGAAAAAAGACGCTAGAACCTATCAAAGTTATCTAAACCAGGTTGTTTTATTTTCAAGCTTTCTTCTGGTATTAAAGTATACATAAATTTAAACCTTTCTTGTTCAGAGGATTCCTCCTATGGGTGTCAAGTTTCAGGGTAATTTCTCCCAGATTTGTTTTATTGTATGATTTAAAATTTCAGAAAGTTACATTCAACATTAGCGGACATGTGCCTTAACAGAGAAAATGATTCATTTTAGCCCCCAAAAATAAAAATTAATTGATTTAAGATGCTCTACCTCTTTAATTCCCAATGCGTCAAGAAGGGCAGCCATGTCTTCCACAAGGTCCACATAGGTGCCTTTCTCAGTTTCAGCAGGCTGATCTGAGAGCCCATATCCTCTGTAGTCAGGAGCAATTGCATGAAATCCAGCCTGTGCTAATGCAATCATCTGATGACGCCATGAATACCATATTTCAGGAAACTCATGCAATAGCAGCACTGATGGACCTGTATGTAGGCATTGTTAAGACACCATATAAATTAAATTGGAGAAGAAAATATACAAACAAGCGGAAGATATAGATGGAGGACCTGATCCAATTTCAGCAACATGGATGTTAATTCTTCGGACAAACACATTCTTGTGATTTATGTCGTCCATAATTTGGAAGTTGCAATTGAATGTGTGAACTCAAATGCCACAACATGTGAAATAGGAGGTTAAGGTCGCAGGGGAAGCCGACCAGTTGATGGGTGCTGTCCAATCACTGACATAGTTGTGAGACTCTAAATTGTTTTTTATCGTTTATTTTATATTTGTTTACTTTTTCAGGAATTTTTTATTTTATTTTATTTTGAGTCTTATTATTGTTATGGAAAGTAATTTACTAGAGCAAATTGGTGCAATGGATACGCCGAAGGTCATGCATTTAAGGAGGCAAATGAAAATGGCAATGATCCCGTGGGTATAGAGCCAAACACCTAACCACTTAACCATAGGTTAATACCAAAACACTAACATTAAACAGTTAGAAGCTTTCACTTTCGCAGAACTGTTGCAGACCATAGGAAGAGCCGGAGGCATTAGACGGAACCGAATTCCTTCATTATTTTGCACCAAAGAAAATCATTAGTCCTCTATTCACATTTGCGGCCACTAGGAAGGGACGTTCCACTACACACATAGGAGACTGTAGTCACAGGTATTTTGACATTGAAAATCAAAGGATATTTAGGAATATATAATTTGGTTTATTTTTAATTATTTATCTTTATATACAACCATGAGATTGTCCCCACATTTGATGTCTTTGCCACAATCTTGCATCGGTGTTGCGTAAGGGAGGATGTTGTTTTCTTCCAATTCAGTGTGGCATTCTTTTTGTCATCTGAGATGTTACTCCCATTAGCACAGGAAGGATTGCCATAAGTTTACTGTCAATCCACAAAACAATAATGGTTGGGCCTCTCAGCATATCACTCTACTAAAATTGGTGTTAGAAAAAGTAATTATCACCCCAGGACATTGCTTGTGATTCAAATCCATCACATGACAAAACTTCTTACATTTTGATAGCGGTTTTGGGGAGGAAAGTGCTTCTGATGTTATTGTACTCGAAATCTATGTCTTGCAGCATTTGGCTTTCAATAATGCTGAAATCCAGAGTTCCAGAGATGGAATTTCTGGCTAGTCTCCTACTCATACAAAATCACAATTAACCATGTTAATTGACTCCACAAAATATTGGCAATGGTCACTAAAAAATAGACATAGGACTTAAACAGAATACTCACATGGTTTCAAGTTGCGGCAAGTTAAAAACATTAGAAGGAAACGATCCATTCAACTTTCCATTTTCTATCACGCTGTGAAACAATTTAAACACAAACGAAGAAAAGGGTATCAATATTAGTTAAGTTTCTTCTGTAATCTATTTAGAGAAGCGCTTAGATTACTTTGGACTTAGATTGTGGTTAACAAGTCTAAGGAAGAAAACCACATGGGAACTTGGGATACATCGAATGAATTGTTGTTGAGGTCCCTGCGAATACCACACCCAAACATTATTATTAGACTTCACAACATAAATGGGGGATCTTTGGAGGTAGACTAGTCCACTAATATGTGCAGGTCTATATTACTCACAAGTATTGTGAAATGGTTTCTCATCCGGATGATAAGTGGAGAACTTCACAAGTAAGTAGTTGCTCATCCCGGATAAGTCAGGAATAGTACCGTTCAATTTATTGTTTGAAATATGCCTGAAAGTACAAATTGATCCCAACAGTTACCACGCTAATCTCAATATATTATCTCTCGGAATGAAACAAAAAAGCTAATGCCACCTTTATGACTATTTTACCACTCTTTGGGAAGAGACACGCTTGAATCAAGGCATGTTATTTTAATACAAATGTTATGAATCTTACATACAAGGGAGAGTAGATTTTTGTCATGATTGATTAGGTCGATGATTAACATGAGGAAATCACAACGTGTTCTTCATCTTGATGAAAAACACAGTTGTGTTTTTTAACGTGCTGAAAAACATAGTGTGTTTTTCAGCACGTTGAAAAACATGACGGTTTTCCACACAGTTTCATTTACGAAATTGAATTTTATGAAATCACACTAGTATGAACTTAATATTTGAATTCATATTTGTCAACAAGAACCTTAATAATAAATGTCTTGAAATACAATGTTCGACAATCTCTATTTTTTCCATCTACTTCTAGATATATAGTTATAACATTCTTTTTTGGATTAAACAAATGTTATCACCAATCATGAGTCAGGGGACCACATATCATATTAAATGCATAGTTACATTTTTTAGGGGAAAATGTTTTCGCTCGATTTTTTGTTAAGATGGAAAACTCAGCAGTGTTTTTCATCAACATGGAAAACACACCATGTTTTTCAACATGCTAAAAAACACGTTGTGTTTTTAGCATGTTGAAAAACACGACGGTTTTCCACATGTTCAGGGTGGCTTATTTGAGTGTCAAGTATTAGTTTGTGTTTGTTTCCATCGATCGAGCCCTAATACACCTAATGTGACAATTGAACATGTATTAGGGCTAGATTTCGAATCATTTATACCAATTGAACCCTAATACATGTTAAATTAATGTTAGGTGTTGTATTATAGTTTACGGTGTTGTAATTGTGTTATTTAAGATGACAAGTTAGTGTTTAGGGCATCATATCAATGTTTGGGTGTTTAGGGTATCGTATGATTGTTTAGGATGACACATTAATATTTAGGGCATTCTAATTGTGTTTTGTAAAGTGACCCATTAGTTTGTAAGGTCTCATTATAGTTTTTAGGGTTTCATATCAAGTTTATACGGTTGTTTTTTAATGCTCAAAGTATCTCGATTGTCAATTATGTTATTTAGGTTGACCCATTAGTGTTAAGGTTTTGTATCAATGTTTGAATGTTTAGGGTGGTGTATTAGTGTTTAATATGAGTGCTTATGATATCAAATTATTCTGTAAGGTGTCCTAATTATATTATTTATGGTGATCCCTTAATGTTTACAGTCTTCTAATAATGTATAATGTGTCATATTAGTGTTTATCAAGTCTTATAATTTTTAGGGTAAAACATTAGTGTTTTTTTGTGTCTAATTTATGTTATTTAGAGTAACCCATTAGTGTCCAAGGTTTTGCATCAATTTTTGAGTGTTTAGGATGTCATATTAGTGTTTAGGGTGTCGTATGAGTTGATAGGGTATTACAACGATGATTATCATTTTGTATGAGACCATGTGTTTCATTAGTGTTTAGGCTATCCTAATTATGAAATAGAGGATGAATCATTAGTGCATAGAGTATCATGACATTATTTAGGGTATTGTATCAGTCTTTAGGGTGTTAAATTAATGTTTAGTGTATCCCAATTATTTTATGTGGGGTGACTAATTAGTGTTCAAGGTGTCGTATAAGTGTTTAAAGTGTCCAAAATTAATTTAATGTGGGTGACTTAATATTATTTATGGTGATAGAATTAGAATAATTATAGCTAATATTATGTTTTCATTCATCATTAGAATTAGAATACTTTTAGCTAATACTTCTAGAGATGTTATGTTAATGTTATAAACAATTTTTAAATTTATTGTTCATTTTATATAAACAATCATGCAAAAAAATTAAATGTTTTGTTATGTGGAAGGAATGCAAATCAAATCTACAATATTATCTAAATGAAGTTAGTGATCATATAATCTTTCCAAGAATAAGTAGGAATTACACTAGTATGTTAATAAGTGAGATCGATGAAAAATATCTATTACCTAATACTGTGAAAATAGGAACAAATTTATGTTCTTGATATACACATGGATGGCTTAAGAAAACACTTGTGGCAAGTTTTTACATAGTTTCTTGGGCATGCGTGGAGGATGGCCCAAGATAATGGTCTAGAAAGATGGCACAAACAACCTGACATGCCATGTTCTATGGTTAGTAAATTTAAATAAGTTACATCAGCTCAACATGTGATGTCGATATATTCTACTCCACATGTCTTGAACTCTATAGTGTCATGTGACATGTGCAAGTGAAATCCCTTAAAATTATTGTGTTCTAACTAACTGCAAAACACTAGGAGTGACATTGAAAAAAACAACTATTGACATTGGGAATATTGAACAACAAGGACTTTCTTTTTGAGATATCTCGAAAGTACAAGTACCTCAACAATATGTGTATCAAACTCCTTTTCTTCTTCAAATGATAGTAAAAAATGGAGTATGGGGCTTATATTGAATTCTACTAGAACGTGGGAGGATAATGGTGTTAAATGTATTCTAGATTTGATTTGGAACGTTGTGCACGTGATAGGTATGGCTAGGAATAGGTATGAATTTTGAATTTTTAGGGTTTGTACATGACTCTATAACTTGTTTAGGGTCTCGTAATAGTGTTTAGGGTGTCATATCAATGTTTAGGATGTCGTATTAGTGAATAATGTGTCCCAAATGTATTATTGGTGGTGACACATTAGTGTTTTATGTCATATCAATATTTTAGTGTTTAGGATATCACATTAGTTTTTAAGATATCGTTTGATTGTTTATGGTGTCATATTAGTGTTAAGTTTTCTGATTATGTTATTTAGGATAAACCCTAAATTCTAAACCTTGAACCTTAAGTCATAAACTCTAAAGCTTGAACCCTAAACCCTAAACCCTAAAAAACCCTAAACCCTAAACCCTAAACCCTAAACCCTAAACCCTTGAACCTTAAACTTTAGAAAATAATTATAGTTTTCATTATTATTATTAATTAATATATTTGAAACTGTAAGAAAAGGTGGCAATTTGATGTCATATCTATTACCTAATACTTTGTAAATAGGAACAAATCTATGTGCTTGATATACACAAGGACAAATATAACATGAAACTTTATCTTAAGTACAAATATATCGAACAATTGTTTAGAAGTTTCTTTTCAAAATGAATGATGTGGTCAAATATTTTGTTTAGTATATAGACACTAAATAATAGTGTGAACTAGTTTATTATCATGGTATTATTGTAGTCACGTATTTGGTAATAAATGATAGAGGGTTCGGTAATTTCTACAATTTGTGTTTATTAATCACTGGTATGAGAATAGTTAATTATGTTTATATTGTGTTGGTATTGGTTAAATATGCATGTGATCTTGAGCTCTTAGTTGTAATTTCATTGCTCTTAGTTGTGTTAAATTAAATACAATATAAAAATTTGATTTCTTGGATGCATTATAGTTGTAAATATTGTGAATGTGGAGATCATTGTGTGTATATATATATATATATATATATATATATATATTATTAGTTGTTAAATATTGATAATTGTAATGTTGTGAATGTTTGATGTAAGTTGAAGCTATAAAAATTATGTGATATCATACTCTCACTCTCAATTTGGCATATGGGGGCAAGTGCCTCTGCAAAGACAGGAATCGGTGTGTGTTGAAGGGGCTTTCCCCTTAGGATGCCACATCGATACACCCAAACTATCATTGCGTGATGAAGGGCTTGCCCCTTAGGATTCCGCATCGATAGTTGGGTGGTATATTATGTTGAGAAGAGGTTTTTAAAGTCACCCACCGACCCTCCACTCAGAAATGCACCCTCCCATAATATCGCAACCATCCCTTTTGCAATGGATGGTTGTGATATTATGGGAGGGTGCATCTTGAGTGAAGGATAGCCATTGGCATTTTTTGATACTTGAATTTGTCATGGATATTAGCTTTTTGATGTTGTGATTATTTTATCATATTGGATGATGTATATTTGATTTGACATGTATCGTACTAATGTTAATTGTATATTTTTGTTTTGTACTAGTTACTCTTTTGTGTAGTGAATATGAATACCATGAGCCTAATTTCTCCGATCTGTTTGTAAAATGAAGAGATACAAAAATACGAGCTTCGCGTAAATTGAAGATGAAGGGTGTTCACATAAAAAGTTTGAAAACTGCAAGAGTTCCTAAAAATAGTCATCAATTTATTAACAATTTATAAATTATATGTATATTATAGATAGTTCAGTATGCCAATGAATACTAGTTGTTCAGAATGTATAGCAAATAATTTTTATTATGATTCAAAATTTTAGCACCAATTCTAAAATTCAAATAAAAGTGTGAAAATTTTGAAATATCTATATTCCTCAATTTTAGTTTGTAAGTTCAATTTTTTCAAAAAGAAGGGTATGTGGGTGTTGCGATGATTATTATTTTATTGTTGTTTAATTATTGTGTTTTGGCATGCATAAATATATATATATATATATATTATTTTAAAGATGTTATTAATATTTTAATATTTTTTTAATTTTTTATTTGTAACTTCTGTTTTAAATAAACATGTTCTTGTTTCGATAGTTTTTATTGTTTTTAGCTAAATGTAATAATATTTTATATGGAAGTTTCTCTCCACATTGAATAAGTGTATTTGAAATAATATTAATTTTGTAATAATTTTTTGTCTCATTATATTTATTATGTCGCATTCTTTGTCACATTATAGATGACCATATTGTGATATGCTTGTGCACTAGAAGCAGTAGGCAGTCCTATAAATTGTTGTTTTCCTTGCATTTCAATATTGTCTTTTATACACGTGGCTTTTGAATTAGAAAAAATTTGAATGCTTCCAATGTTTTAAGATGGTATTCATGTTGATGATGATGAATCACAAGTCAAAATTTATTTTGGAAAGTATGAAATAATTGTTTCATTAACGATGCAAAACTGCATGTAATAATTTTTAGGATGGGAAGGAGGCCCAAATGGTAGAGCATGATCGATCTTCTGTCAAGAGATTACAGAGGAAAAGAGTTAGTTTTCATATGATGACCTAGAATGGACACCAATAGGGGATGAGCCGAACGTCGACATTTGTGCCGCCATACCGCTCACAAGACTACATGCATTTCTAAAGGGGAAGGTTCTAACAAAAGTTTTGAGACTACCTTCACCCGCACAAATCACAAGTCAACAAATATAGAAAATCCAAAACCGCATACAACCAAGTCATATTCTAGGTTTGGAAATTTGCTAACAAATTATTTTTTTGTACGTTCTTTTCGTAAACATTTGTATAGCATTTGATGTTACCATTTTTAATGCAACTATTGGTGTTCGTATGGTCAGACGACAATAGAAATAAGCTCAAGTAACAAGTGACAAAGTGAGTAGGTGTATAATTAAAAGGGGTTGCCAATGTCATTTCAATGTGAAGGTTTTTATGGGAGACCGACAGTGGCCATAATATTATACAACCATCCATTTCATTGTGATGTAAATGGTGAGTGTTGTCATGGGAGGAATGAAAATACCATTAATGATCCTCGTCTGAATGTTTCCCGTACTTATCAAATGAATGCAAAACTTATATCGAGAGTCTTTTGTTGATGGGAGTCACCGTGGAAATGGTGTATGATAAATATATAGAGGATCCATCCAACGTGGGTATATCGAGCAAGAGGGATGAATACATGAAAAGAAAGGACATGGTGAATGCATGGAAAAGAGTTTCATTGAGAAGGTCTCAAAAGCATGCCGATGATGCCATGAGCGTGAACTTATGGCATGCGGAGGAAAGAGACATATTTTTCTACTATCAACGCCCAAATGGAACCACCGTTCCATTCATTATGGGGTTGCAAACACCGTGGATGTGTGAGAGAATGGTTCAACATTCACACAATTCCATAATCTCCATGGACTCGACATTTGCTACCAACAAATATGGCGTAAGTAATTGGAATGAATTTTGAAATGATGTGTAATTTATGTATCATTAATAGTGTTCCCTTTCTATTATATTAAACTTCATGTTACCATTTGATGTCATATTTCTTGTAGTACCAATTATACACATTGCTTTTTTTATGAGCAAGAGGTTGGGGTGCCCGTAGCATGGGCCATTTCTTGAGGAATAAAATTGAAGACATTTATGGGTGGTTGGCGGAAGTCCAAAAATGAGGAAAATGCCTTCGTGTCGATTGGAAGATCAATGCATTCATTACGGATGATGTGTCGGCTGAAATCCAAGCCATCATGTGTGTTTTTGGTTGTCGTGTAGTGCTATGCCTATGGCATGTGCGTAGGGCATGGTTGAAAAATGTGCACAAGTATTGTAGCAAGGAGTCTAGGTGGAAGATTTTTGAGAGACTAGGTACCATCATGTATGGTTCGAAATGCATCATGAGCACACATTTCAAATCATTCAAGACTTATTTAATGAATTCAAAGAGGAAACTAAGTTCCTCGAGTACTTTAGGAATACATGGTGTGAGAGCGAAGAATGTGTTGGTGAGTACTATCATTTGTGTGTTTCCTTATTAATTACCATCAATTATAAATCTTGGTTTATAATGTCATTGATTTTCAATCTGTGTCACTTGATAGCTATGTGGGCAACAAATTTTAGAAACTTCTCCCATGAAAATCAAGAAACAAACGCATCCATCGAGTCCTACCACCATTTTTTTGAAGACTAGATACTTGTGTGATAGACAAAAGAAATGTACTCGCCGGATGGACTATTTGTTCTACACACTTGTGTACAAGGTGGAGCCATTTTACAAACACAAGAGGAAGTTGCAAAAATGGCTTCTTGACCAATTTCAAAAAAGAAAGACAACTATTGATAGTGGTTGAGAGAGAAAAGAGTATTCTGATAGATTACCTTGCAATTACACTTGATTGCAATCAATTGTGGGTGAGGAGCCAAAAAACTAGAAGCACATGGTATTTGGTAAGGCAATGTGGAGCCTTGGACATATGCGAATGTGCTTGGGATATTAGAGGAAACACATGTAAGCATGTGTTGAAGGCATTGGATTTTCGCAAGAAATATGTGTCGATGTCATCATATCAAGCACCAGAAGTGACAGGTTATTCAATGCCATCATATGTTACCGATGTAGATTGCTAGCATAAGTCGTAACAAAATAAGCATCATGTTGAAATTATTTTCATTTCATGTGCAGGAGCCAATACTTATGGGGAGACAAGTAGGGTAAATGAAGACACATTTCGTGATGGCCCCTCCTCATCCATATCCAACATTAGAAGTGGAAGGTAATTCAATGTCATCGTATATGGCAAGTAGTGATATAGATTTCTAAACATAAGTCGTAATGAAATAAGCATCATGTTGAAATTATTTTCATTTCACATGTAGGAGCCAATACTTATGGGGAGACAAGCAGGGTAAATGAAGACACATTTCAAGACATGGCCCCTCTTCATCGTATCCAATAAGCAAGAAGTGGAAGGTAATTTAATGTCATCGTATGTGGCAAGTAGTGATATAGATTGCTAAGCATAAGTTGTAATGAAAAAAGCATCATGTTGAAATTGTTTTCATTTCTCGTGCAACAACCAATACCTATGCAGAGACAAGCATTGTAAATGATGGCATGTTATGGGATGGCCCCTCCTCACCACCTCGACACTCACTGACATAGTTGATGGTTAGTTGTTAATGCCTTCAATCAATTAATGATGCCAATGATAATGTTCATCATGCATATTTATGATTAGGTGGCATTGTGTATTCATGTGTACAATGATATTGAAAAACCTAGTGTATAAATAAATAACTTTCTATAATGTCTTATACGTCAGGAACTCCTAAAATAGTTGGGGCTGGTGGTTTGATGATAGAAAGTGATTCAGATTTTATGGAACACACATCCAAAGAATTCTTGAAGTCAGTCTTTGATACATGACTGAGTACAGATGAATAGAAAAAAACATTCTTTGAATGTGTTCAAAGGTTTAGGAGAGACCTAGAAGCATCAAATATGTTGGATGTTTGCTTTCAAAGGAGATGTCAATGAGATTTCCACCACCCGCATGTGTCCATGGTTTAGTGTGAGTAAAAAATGCCACCGTAGTGTGAGTAAGAGGCCAATCATTGTAGAAGATTTGAACAATCACGTTGAAGACTACGAATGCTTCCAATTTCTCCCGATGAAAATCATGCAAAGAGGAGACAAACCACACAAATGGAACATACAGGTTAAAACATTGAACTATTAGTGTGAACTGAATTGCAAGAAATTTTAATTGTGGAGGTGAAGACTAACATATTGATCATTTATTTTGTAGGTGGTTCAAATGCAGTTGAAACATCTCCCCGTCCTTGCTTATCTTTCAGCAATTTAGCATTTTGCAAGGTGTGTATTGAATGTCCTTAATTTCATAACATTTATTTATTGTATGTAAGGTAAAAATCCTTTGATACCTTGTCTAATATTTAATGCATTGTGTTATGATGCAATGGATATGCAAAGAGATGTATCTTATGGAATGAGCAGGTTGAGCTTTGGAAAGTAAATGTATGGCATGTTGAGTGGGCCTATATTATAATTGTAAACATTTAAAATTCATGTATATGAGATTGTACATTGCGTATATTTAAAATACATAAATATGGAATGTGTACAACTGACCTACTCTTTGACTATTTTTAGAGTATTTAAAAAAAGTGCTCGGTGGTGTTAGCCAACGTAGAACCGCTCATGTAATATATGGATAGTATAAAATATTTTAACAAACAAAAAGTTGATGTAATTATGATGAAATGATGTAATCAATAGTAACAAATTATCATGTCAAAGTTTTATTGCTACTATCAAAGTGTTGAAAAATAAACCTTTTTCAACACTATAAAATATTAACCATTTTTCAACACATGCAAATGAAAAAAAACCGTGATTGTGTTTTTTTAATTCTATAAATAAAATGGTGTGTTTCCACATTTGAAAAATGCAATTTTTCTCACTTTGAAAAAAAGATCCCGTTCTCCAAATTCTCCAAAGTGCAACCCGGTGATTTTCCTTCCTTATTGTAAACATTGACTCCACATCAACTACTTATCAGGTGGATATGGGTTGAATTTTTCCAATGCGATGGAAAAAAGGGTGTGTTTTCCGCCACGTTGAAAAATGCATGGTGTTTTTCAACACTTTGAAAAACCCGACCCCGTTCTCCAAAAGGCGCAACCCACGGTGCTTTTCCTTCTTGTTGTAAACATTGAATCCACATCAAAACTACTTATCAGGTGGATAAGGGTTGAATTTTTCCAATGTGATGGAAAATGGAGTGTGTTTTCCACCATGTTGAAAAATGCATGGTGTTTTTCAGCACTTTGAAAAAACATAATCATGTTCTCCAAAAAATGTGAAACCCTGGTGCTTTTCCTTCCTTGTTGTAAACATTGACTCCACATAAACTACTTGTTAGGTGGAGAAGGGTTGAATTTTTCCAATGTGATGAAAAATGGGGTGTTTTTCCACCACGTTGAAAAATGCATGGTGTTTTTCAACACTTTGAAACCCGATCCCGTTCTCCAAAAGGTGCAACCCCCGGTGCTTTTCCTTCTTGTTGTAAACATTGACTCCACATCAACTAATTTTCAGGTGGATGAAGGGTTGAATTTTCCAAAGTGATGAAAAATACAGTGTGTTTTCCACCACGTTGAAAAATGCATGGTGTTTTTAGCACTTTGAAAAAAAACCAATCCTCGTTCTCAAAAAGTGTGAACCCCTGGTGATGATTTTCCTTCTTGTTGTAAACATTGAATCCACATAAAACTACTTTCAAGGTGGAGAAGGGTTGAATTTTTCCAAAGCGATGAAAATGGAGTGTGTTTTCCGCCACGTTGAAAAAACACACGGTGTTTTTCAACACTTTGAAAACCCGACCCCGTTCTCCTAAAAAAAGGTGCAAACCCGTGGTGATTTTCCTTCTTTTTGTAAACATTGATTCACACATAAACTACTTTTCAGGTGGAGAAGGGTTGATTTTTCCAAAGTGATGGAAAAAGGTGTGTTTTTGCCATGTTGAAAAAAATGCACGGTTTTTCAATGCACTTTGAAAAACACAATCCCGTTCTCCAAAAGGCACAACCCATGGTGCTCTTCCTTCTTGTTGTAAACATTGACTCCACATCAACTACTTATCAGGTGGATATGGGTTGAATTTTTCCAATGCGATGGAAAATGGGGTGCATTTTTCACCATGTTGAAAAAATGCATGGTGTTTTTCAACACTTTGAAAAAACAATCCCGTTCTAAAAAAGGCAAACCCGCGTGTTTTTCCTTCTTTGTTGTAAACATTGACTCCACATCAACTACTTATTAGGTGGATATGGGTTGAATTTTTCCAATGTGATGAAAAATAGTGTGTATTTTCCACCACGTTGAAAAACGCACGGTGTTTTTCAGCACTTTGAAAAAATGTAACCTCGTTCTCCAAAAAAGGCACAACCCACGGTGTTTTTCCTTCTTGTTGTAAACATTGACTCCACATCAAACTACTTTCAGGTGGAGAAGGGTTGAATTTTTTTTTAATGATGATGGAAAATGGGGTGTGTTTTCTACCATGTTGAAAAACGCATGGTGTTTTTCAAAGCACTTTGAAAAACATGACCTCGTTCTCCAAAAGGTGCAAATGTGGTGCTTTTCCTTCTTTTTATAAACATTGACTCCACATCAACTAACTACTTATAAGGTGGGAAGGGTTGAATTTTTTTCCAATGATGAAAAAAATGGAGTGTGTTTTCCGCCACGTTGAAAAATGCATGGTGTTTTTCAGCACTTTGAAAAATGTAATCCCGTTCTCCAAAAGTGTAACACATGGTGCTTTTCCTTCTTTTGTAAACATTGAATCCACATCAACTACTTGTAGTGTGGAGAAGGGTTGAATTTTTCAAAGTGATGGAAAATGGGGTGTTTTCCACCACGTTGAAAAATGCATACGGTGTTTTCAACACTTTGAAAAAACCGTCAATCTGTTCTCCAAAAGTGCACTGACCCACGGTGATTTTCCTTCTTGTTGTAAACATTGACTCACTCCACATAAAACTACTTGTCATGTGGAGAAGGGTTCAATTTTTCAAATGTGATGAAAAAAGGGTGTGTTTTCCGCCATGTTGAAAAATGCATGGTGTTTTCAAGCACTTTTGAAAAAAACACAATCCCATTCTCCAAAAGGTGCAACCCGTGGTGCTTTTCCTTCTTTTTGTAAACATTGACTCCACATAAACTACTTATCAGGTGGATATGGGTTGAATTTTTTCAATGCGATGAAAAATGGGGTGTGTTTTCCACCACGTTGAAAAAAAAATGCATGGTGTTTTTTCAGCACTTTAAAAAAATGCATGACCCCATTCTCCAAAAGGTGCAACCCGTGGTGCTTTTCCTTCTTGTTGTAAACATTGAATCCACATCAAACTACTTATCAGGTGGAGAAGGGTTGAATTTTTCCAAAGTGATGAAAATGGGTGTGTGCATTTTCCATCACACGTTGAAAAATGCATGGTGTTTTTCAAAGCACTTTGAAAAAAAATCCCATTCTCTCAAAAAGGTGCAACCCCGGTGCTTTTCCTTCTTGTTGTAAACATTGACTCCACATACACTACTCTTACTTATTAGGTGGAGAAGGGTTGATTTTTCCAAAGTGATGAAAAATAGGGTGTGTTTTCCGCCATGTTGAAAAACACGGTGTTTTTCAGCACTTTGAAAAATGTAATCCCGTTCTCCAAAAGGTGCACCCGCGGTGCTTTTCCTTCTTGTTGTAAACATTGACTCCACATCAACTACTTATCAGGTGGAGATGGGTTGAATTTTTCAATGCGATGGAAAATGGGTGCATTTTCCACCACGTTGAAAAATGCACAGTGTTTTTCAAAGCACTTTGAAAAACCCAACCCCGTTCTCCAAAAGGTGCAACCCATGGTTCTTTTCCTCCTTGTTGTAAACATTGACTCCACATCAACTACTTATCAGGTGGAGATGGGTTGAATTTTTCCAATGTGATGAAAAATGGGGTGTGTTTTACCACACGTTGAAAAAAATGCATGGTGTTTTTCAACACTTTGAAAAACACAACCCCATTCTCAAAAGGCGCAACCCCCGGTGCTTTTCCTTCTTGTTGTAAACATTGACTCCACATCAACTACTTTTCAGGTGGAGAAGGGTTGAATTTTTCCAAAGCGATGGAAAAGGGTGTGTTTTTTTACCACGTTGAAAAATGCATGGTGTTTTTCAGCACTTTGAAAAAAAGTAATCCCGTTCTCCAAAAGCGCAACCCATGGTGCTTTTCCTTCTTGTTGTAAACATTGACTCCACATCAAAAACTACTTATCAGGTGGAAAGGGTTGAATTTTTCCAAAGCGATGAAAAAAGAGTGTGTTTTCCACCCACGTTGAAAAATGCACGGTGTTTTTCAGCACTTTGAAAAATGTAATCCCTTTTCAAAAAGGGCAACAACTGCGGTGCTTTTCCTTCTTGTTGTAAACATTGAATCCACATCAACTAATTTTCAGGTGGATAAGGGTTGAATTTTTCCAAAGTGATGGAAAATGTGTGTTTTTTTCCACACGTTGAAAAATGCACGGTGTTTTTCAGCACTTTGAAAAAACTTCAATCCCGTTCTCCAAAAGGCGCAACCCGCGGTGATTTTCCTTCTTGTTGTAAACATTGACTCCACATAAACTACTTTTCAGGTGGAGAAGGGTTGAATTTTTCCAAATGATGGAAAATGAGTGTGTATTTTCCGCCACGTTGAAAAATGCACGGTGTTTTTCAAGCACTTTGAAAAAATGTAATCCCCATTCTCCAAAAGGTGCAACCCACGGTGCTTTTCCTTCTTGTTGTAAACATTGAATCCACATAAACTACTTATCAGGTGGAGAATGGGTTGAATTTTTCCAATGCGATGGAAAATGGGGTGCATTTTCCGCCACGTTGAAAAAAATGCACGGTGTTTTTCAACACTTTGAAAAAATGTGATCTCGTTCTCCAAAAGGTGCAACCCCAGTGCTTTTCCTTCTTGTTGTAAACATTGAATCCACATCAACTACTTTTTAGGTGGTGAAGGGTTGAATTTTTCCAAAGCAATGAAAAAAATGGAGTGTGTTTTCCGCCACGTTGAAAAATACATGGTGTTTTTCAACACTTTAAAAACCTCCGATCTCGTTCTCAAAAATGCACCCCTTGCTTTTCTTTTGTTGTAAACATTGACTCCACATAAACTACTTGTTAGGTGGAGAAGGGTTGATTTTTCCAAATCGATGAAAAATAGGTGTGTTTTCCGCCCGTGAAAAAAAAACATGGTGTTTTTCAAAGCACTTTGAAAAAATGATCCATTTCTCAAAAAAGGTGCAACCCCTGGTGCTTTTCCTTCTTGTTGTAAACATTGAATCCACATAAACTACTTATCAGGTGGATATGGGTTGAATTTTTCCAAAGCGATGGAAAATGGGGTGTGTTTTCCACCACGTTGAAAAATGCACATATGTTTTTCAACACTTTGAAAAACATGATCCCGTTCTCCAAAAGGTGCACAACCCGCGGTGATTTTCCTTCTTGTTGTAAACATTGACTCCACATCAACTACTTATCATGTGGATATGGGTTGAATTTTTCCAAAGTGATGGAAAAAAATGGGGTGTCATGTTTTCCACCATGTTGAAAAAACACACGGTGTTTTTCAAACACTTTGAAAAACTTTTGATCCCATTCTCCAAAATGCGCAACACCTGGTGATTTTCCTTCTTTTTGTAAACATTGACTCCACATCAAGTACTTTTCAGGTGGAGATGGGTTGAATTTTTCCAAAAGTGATGGAAAATGGGGTGTGTTTTCGCCACATTGAAAAATGCACATGGTGTTTTTCAACACTTTGAAAAATGTAATCCCATTCTCCAAAAAGGTGCAACCCCGTGGTGCTTTTCCTTCTTATTGTAAACATTGACTCCACAAACTACTTATCGGTGTGGAGAAGGGTTGAATTTTTCCAAAGCGATGAAAAAAAAATGGAGTGTTTTTCGCCATGTTGAAAAACACATGGTGTTTTTCAAGCACTTTGAAAAAAACCTGTTCATTTTCAAAGGCACAAACCACGGTGCTTTTTTCCTTCTTTTGTAAACATTGACTCCACATCAAGTACTTATGTGGAGATGGGTTGAATTTTTCCAAAGTGATGAAAAATGGGTGTGTGTTTTCACCATGTTGAAAAAAATGCATGGTGTTTTTCAAAGACTTTGAAAAACGTGATCTCGTTCTCCAAAAGGTGCAACCCTCGGTGCTTTTCCTTCTTGTTGTAAACATTGACTCCACATAAAGTACTTTTCAGGTGGAGATGGGTTGAATTTTTCAAAGTGATGAAAAAAAATGGGGTGTTTTTCGCCACGTTGAAAAACACATGGTTTTTTCAACTTTGAAAAACCCAATCCCCATTCTCCAAAAGGCGTAACCCACGGTGCTTTTCCTCCTTGTTGTAAACATTGACTCCACACAACTACTTATCGGTGGAGATGGGTTTATTTTTCCAATGTGATGAAAATGGAGTGTTTTCCGCCACGTTGAAAAATGCATGTGTTTTCACTTTGAAAAAAACAATCCATTCTCCAAAAAGGTGCAACCCACGCGTTTTTTTCCTTCTTTTTGTAAACATTGAATCCACATCAACTACTTGTCATGTGGAGAGGGTTGAATTTTTCCAAAGTGATGAAAAATGGGGTGTGTTTTTCCGCCACATTGAAAAATGCACATGGTTTTTAAAGCACTTTGAAAAAAACGTAATCCCATTCTCCAAAAGGTGCAACCCACGGTGCTTTTCCTTCTTGTTGTAAACATTGACTCCACATCAACTACTTTTCAGGTGGAGAAGGGTTGAATTTTTCCAAAGTGATGAAAACAGTGTGTGTTTTCTACCACGTTGAAAAAAAAATGCATGGTGTTTTTTTCACTTTGAAAAAAAATGACCCCATTCTCTCAAAAGGCGTAACCCGGTGCTTTTCCTTCTTCTTGTTGTAAACATTGAACTCCACATCATACTACTTATCAGGTGGATATGGGTTGAATTTTTCAAAGCGATGAAAATAGGGGTGCGTTTTCCACCACGTTGAAAAATACATGGTGTTTTTAGCACTTTGAAAAATGTGATCCCGTTCTCAAAAGGCACAACCCGCGGTGCTTTTCCTTCTTGTTGTAAACATTGACTCCACATCAACTACTTATCAGGTGGAGAAGGGTTGAATTTTTCCAAAGTGATGGAAAAATGAGGTGCATTTTTCCCGCCACGTTGAAAAATGCACACGGTGTTTTTCAGCACTTTGAAAAATGTGATCCCGTTCTCCAAAAGGTGCAACCCCATGGTGCTTTTCCTTCTTGTTGTAAACATTGACTCCACATCAACTACTTGTCATGTGGAGAAGGGTTGATTTTTCCAAAGTGATGAGAAAAGGTGTGTTTTCCACCACGTTGAAAAATGCATGGTGTTTTTAAGCACTTTTGAAAAAAGTGAACCCGTTCTTCAAAAGGTGCAACCCATGGTGCTTTTCCTTCTTGTTGTAAACATTGACTCCACATAAACTACTTTCAGGTGGAGATGGGTTGAATTTTTCCAAAGCGATGAAAATAGGGTGTGTATTTTACCACGTTGAAAAAATGCATGGTGTTTTTCAGCACTTTGAAAAATGTGATCCGTTCTCCAAAAGGTGCAACCCGCGGTGCTTTTTCCTTCTTGTTGTAAACATTGACTCCACATAAACTACTTATCAGGTGGATATGGGTTGAATTTTTCAAAGTGATGGAAAGTGGGGTGTGTTTTCCACCACGTTGAAAAAAAATGCACGGTGTTTTTTAGCACTTTGAAAAAAATGTGATCCCGTTCTCCAAAAGGCGCAACCCATGGTGCTTTTCCTTCTTGTTGTAAACATTGACTCCACATCAAATACTTAGGTGGTGAAGGGTTGAATTTTTCCAAAGCGATGAAAAAAAGGGGTGTGTTTTCCACCACATTGAAAAACACATGGTGTTTTTCAACACTTTGAAAAAACCCAATCCCGTTCTCAAAAAGGTGCAACCCATGGTGATTTTCCTTCTTGTTGTAAACATTGACTCCACATCAAGTACTTATCAGGTGGAGATGGGTTGAATTTTTCCAAAGCGATGGAAAATGGGGTGCATTTTCCGCCATGTTGAAAAACACACGGTGTTTTTCAGCACTTTGAAAAATGTGATCCCGTTCTCCAAAAGGTGCAACCCGTGGTGTTTTTCCTTCTTGTTGTAAACATTGAATCCACATAAACTACTTTTCAGGTGGAGATGGGTTGAATTTTTCCAAAGTGATGGAAAAATGGGGTGTGTTTTCCGCCATGTTGAAAAATGCATGGTGTTTTTCAACACTTTGAAAAATCGATCCCGTTCTCCAAAAGGTGCAACCCCGGTGCTTTTCCTTCTTGTTGTAAACATTGAATCCACATCAACTACTTTTCAGGTGGAGAAGGGTTGATTTTTCCAAAGTGATGATGGAAAATGGAGTGTGTTTTCCACCACGTTGAAAAATGCATGGTGTTTTTTAGCACTTTAAAAAATGTGATCCCGTTCTCCAAAAGGTGAAACCCATGGTGCTTTTCCTTCTTGTTTGTAAACATTGACTCCACATAAACTACTTTTCAGGTGGAGAAGGGTTGATTTTTCCAAAGCGATGAAAAAGGGGTGTTTTCCACCATGTTGAAAAATGCACGGTGTTTTTCAACACTTTGAAAAACATGATCCCGTTCTCCAAAAGGTGCAACCCAGTGCTTTTCCTTCTTGTTGTAAACATTGACTCCACATCAACTACTTGTCAGGTGGAGAAGGGTTGAGTTTTTCAAAGTGATGAAAAAAAGTGGGGTGTATTTCACGCCACGTTGAAAAATGCATGGTGTTTTTCAAGCACTTTGAAAAATGTAAACCTTGTTCTCAAAAAGGCAAACCCACCCAGTGCTTTTCCTTCTTGTTGTAAACATTGACTCCACATCAAGTACTTATCAGGTGGAGATGGGTTGAATTTTTCAAAGTGATGAAAATGGGTGTGTTTTCCACCACATTGAAAAACACATTATGTTTTTCAAGCACTTTGAAAAACCCAACCCCGTTCTCCAAAAGGCGCAACCCATGGTGCTTTTCCTCTCTTGTTGTAAACATTGACTCCACATCAACTACTTTCATGTGGAGAAGGGTTGAATTTTTCAAAATGTGATGAAAAAAAGGGGTGTTTTCCACACGTTGAAAAACACATGGTGTTTTTCAAGCACTTTGAAAATGCGTGATCCCATTCTCAAAAGGTGCAACCATGTGGTGCTTTTCCTTCTTGTTGTAAACATTGAATCCACATCAACTACTTTTCAGGTGGAGAGGGTTGAATTTTTCCAAAGCGATGGAAAATGGGGTGCATTTTCCACCACGTTGAAAAATGCACGGTGTTTTTCAAAGCACTTTGAAAAACGTGACCCGTTCTCCAAAAGGTGCAACCCCGGTGCTTTTCCTTCTTGTTGTAAACATTGACTCCACATCAACTACTTATAAGTGGAGAAGGGTTGAATTTTTCCAAAATGATGAAAAATAGGTGTGTATTCTACCACGTTGAAAAATGCACATGGTGTTTTTCAGCACTTTGAAAAATGATCCCATTCTCCAAAAGGTGCAACCACGGTGTTTTTCCTTCTTGTTGTAAACATTGACTCCACATAAACTACTTGTCAGGTGGATAAGGGTTGAATTTTTCCAAAGTGATGAGAAAATAGGTTGTGTTTCCACCACGTTGAAAAACACACGGTGTTTTTCAAAGCACTTTGAAAAACCATTTATACATTTACACCAAAACATTTACATCAAATCTGTATAACATTGCAAAAAAACTATGAGAAGATGAGAAGTTACACTTGAACCAATGAAAACAATTTTGTAGTCTTAATGAATGGTAACACACATTTAAACTAAGATCATTCCATTGTAATGTATACGTAGTATGAAAATTACATGCTTCAATGAGAACTTGAAATTTGAATTCTCTATAATATGTACATTAACTAGAAGTAACATTCACAATACTCGCACATTTTAAATCTTATTCCAATTTAAATCTTGTTATTAGATTTTAAAACCTTCTAATATTTTATTATGTTTTGATGGTATAATTATTATTTACTCTTTTAAAAACTAAAATATATGTTTAACCAACACCTGTTGATGTCAAAGGTCACATGGAAAGTGTCATTTTATTACAAAGTCATATTTTATGTCAAAGGTCACTTGGACAGTCTTCGGTGTGAGCGACTGGTACTTTTTCTTAATGACGCCTTGGCCAGGATGTACATCTTCTTCCATAATTCTTTGTGACCTTCGTGAATTTTAACAATGGAATTAAAACTTGCTACTTGATTTTCGAACACTTTTTTGTTGGATTCACACGTCGTCTCCCAATTCTTAATTTCTAATTCCAACTCTTGAACCTCAAGCTCCAACTCCATCTTCTTCGAGGAAGCATCTAGTAATTGGTCCAATAATTCCTTATTTATCTTTGACAATTTTAAATATTGCAGTCTAAGTCTTTCACGCTCGATTTTATAAAACTTTGCCTTGTTCATTGCAAGTTTCAGTTCTATTTCCATACGAACTGATGGGGATGACTCATCTTCTTGTCCAACTTCGACATTTTCATTTGCAGGGCTCTCTACAGTCTTTCCGAACACATTAGTACTGGGACTATAGAATTTTGCATAATCTTTTGGTTCGGCACTGGTGAGGCCTTGTGCTTTCCAACCTTCTTTTGTCTTGTCATCTAATTAAACCTGTATTTAAACAACCAATTAATATTTGTTAACATTCAAACGTAATTGTAACCATATACCGTACACGGAAGTAAAACCCAACAAAGTAACCATATACCATTTACCGTAATCCACATTCATAGTCACATTAATACATTAACCATATACACAGTGACAACATCATTATTTATACAATAAATGGAATGTCACATAACAAGAATAAAAACCATCTAATGTGCTATAAACAAAACCACAAACCATATTCAATTTAACAAGAATGTAATACTAAATCGTAAACATCAAACACATTAAAGTAACAACCTCATCACACATATATACAATTGTCTTCTAATCACACTTGTATTACTCTTCCTTATTCATCACATCACATACCAGATATAACAATTGAAATACATGATCTAAATACTAATTAATGTGCACATCATAACATCAACCAAAAACAACCATATTAGTGTAAAATCACATACATCTAATAATCATAATTTAACCACATACGTCTATCCATATCATCTATTATGCTACAAAGGAAAAATTCATCAAATATAACTAATTTTTTGCATACCACATAATCAATATCTATACATATATGTCTAATATATAAGTAAAATTTGTCAAATATGTAAGTGAAATATAAAATTTCTATGACTAGTATATTCATTTGTTATCATTGTCTTGGGTGGGAGTGCCTGGTGTTTTTTCCTCAATTTCCACCTTGGCCTGCATGTACATCTTCTTCCATACTTCCTTCTGATCTTCGTGTGTTTTAAGAACGGTATTAAAGTTTTCTACTTGATTTGTGAACACTTTTTGTCCGCTTCACGCATTGTCTCCCAATTCTTAATTTCTAGTTCTAACTCCTGAACCTCGAGCTCCAACTCCATCTGCCTTGAGGCAATTTCTCCTATTTCATCCAATATTTCCCTTTTTTTTTGTAAAATATAAATTTTCCAATGCAAAGCTTTCACACTGGTTTTGATATATCTTTGTCTTCTTTGTTACAAGTTTCATTTCTAAATCCATATGAACTGATGGGGAAGGCTCGTCTTCTTGTGTAGCACCGACATCTTTGTTTGTAGAGCTCTTTGCATTCTTTTTGAATGGATAAGTGTCACTATCGAATGATTCATAATCATTTGGTTCTTGCACTAGTGAAGCCTTGCGCTTTCTAGTCTTCTTTAGTCTTGCCATCTAAATAAACTTGTATTATAACAATCGATTATTATTTGTTACCATTCAAACATAATTAGAAAGGAAATAATGCACTTAACTTATATGTAACAAAATATTATCATGGATGAAATATATATGAAAGTTTCGTAAGCACATCAAACCCAAGTACGCATACATGGATGTAGAACGCAACTATGTAATGATAAACCACAAGCCGTAATCCATAATACACAAAATTTGAAAAAAAATTGTGAATTATCTATGATTAATTACTGAACACGTCAAACCCAAGCAGAGCATACAAGGAATAAGAACTCAACTATGTAACCACATACCAAAAACCGTAATCCACAATCCATAGTCACATTAATACATTAACCAGATACATAAAGTGACAACATCATCATTTATACAGTAAATGGAATGTCACATAACAAGAATAAAAACCATCTAATGCATTATAAATAGATCGTAAATGGATAACTCTATGTAACCCATAACCACAAACCATATTCAATATATCAATAATGTAGTACTAAGTCGTAAACCTCAAACACATTAAAGTAACATCATCATCATATACACATATATACTAATCCGACTCCTCACAATCAATGTTATACATAAAGGTTTTCATCTCCTTCATTGCCTAGTGTTAGCCAACAGACAATACTCCATCATAAAATCTAATATGTTTCTTCTCATTTCTATGAACAGAATTTGGCGTGATGCCAAGAATGGGTGGGGCATCCGATGTCTTTATCCGAGTATGGCGCGTTGTCTCAACCTGTACCGCATCATCCTGAAAGCCAACCATATAGTAAATAAGTGAACGTAGATGAATCTCTCAGTTAAACACATAATTAAATTAAATCATTCATTACAACTACTTGCCTCTTTAGGAGTGTCAAGTTTGATATCGTTGAGATCCCAAATAGAAAACCCTTTGACACACTCTTCCAAAGTGTTTGCAAATGTATTAGGGTAGGGAAATGGAGCAAGTGGGAACAATGGCCTCAGAAATAATCACTTTGATAGTAAATTTGGGGAGTGTGATGCCATGACACTTTGTGTGTGGGCTACTATCACAAACCACTCCTCTCGCGATAACCATATCATCTGACATTAACCTGACTTTGACCCCATCAAGAAAATCCTAGAATAACGACAATCTCAATTGCATTAATAACTTTTTCTTAATTTCACCAAAAAAGAATATAGAAAATCAAATGAGAACATTCAATAACTTACCAGTCTAGTTCCACCCTCTCTTGTACTACCAAAACGGTGTTTGTGTCCCTCTCCTCATGCCTCCCCTCATCACCCTCTCTCTCCTCGATTGGAAAAGAAGTGCAACTCCGGGATTTTTCATCTCCACCTCTCTTACCTCACGTGAAGCTATCTCTCCAATAAGATCGAGACCACAGGTTGATTGAGAAGGGGGCGTGTTATCGCAAACATCCACCTATAACAATCGAGTCATCAAGACAATTAAAGTATCAACAACATAAGGCAACATACATTTTTCAAGTGTGTGTTAAGTGGTTTTTACCTCTCTCTGTTTCACACTATGAATCGAGTGTCTCTGTCGTAAGAGTTGACACAAGGGAATGTCATAATCCTACGCACGCCTATAGTTAGTATATACAAAAATACACAAAAACTACATTGTATCCTTACTTATGAAAGACCAATAATTACTTACGTTATCATTCATAGGGGGTCAACATTTTTTCTACTTATTCCACCCTCTTCTCTAGCTTCTTGTTCATGACAGAATATCAAGTTTTTGATTTCCAACCAAACATAATATATAAAATACTATACTAATCTTAAATTTACCTCTATTCCGATATTTGAGTTTTTATTTCCTCTCACTCTCAACCAATGCTCCTCTCTCACCCTTTCGCATCTCCATTGAATCATAGGCATGCATTGCATCATCCACCTCCCTCTTTCCTTCTTGTCTCAACTCCTCGAATCGATATTTGCATTCTTTTTGCAAACTCGATCGATAACCCTCCTCTGCAAGTAGAATTGTTGCCTCAGGACGTAGTTCACATCGCCTCCCTCTTTTACACATATGCCCTGCTTCTATCTTGAGAGATAGGTGATCATTTCCCCATATGCTTATGGCCATGCTTACGAGGTTCCATGGAGGGAAGATTGTGTTCTACTTGGTGATGTCTATTTAGTCTATGCAACTCAGAAAACCTAACATCCCCACTATCAACACATGATCCATGCTGACAGACATAACGAATACGACCATTAACATATTTGGTTCTATACTCTACGGGTGGCTCATGGATATCTGAGCAAATGGGCTCGGAAGGACCATCTGACGTATCGCCATCAACTATTGGAGGATCATCTCCCTTTGCTTCCTCTGTGACGCTTGTGAAACACGTACGCGCCATGTGATGTGAAGGTACTTGTATCTAGGGAGTCCAAGTGCATAACTATTAGCCCAACATAAAATATTAAGTATTTTGCAAAAGAAGTAATGTTCACATATTCGAATATTATCATCATGGAATGTGAAGAAACCTATATGAAAAGACAACAATTTCATAATTGTTATCCCAACAAATGACATAATTGTTACTACGACAAACAATTAATGTTCACAAAGTTATATATTACCATCTCATTATTTATGTCTTCCCGAAAACATAAGAATGGATTGTGAACATGGATCGACCCATGTCGTCGAGCTTCGCATGTTTCGTTCATGTGTGTTGTCATAACCATCGTTGAAGTGACACATTGTAAAACAAGTTAAACTGAAACAAATGGTGCATGAACTTATTTATTCGTATTTTGCATTCATATTGAGAAAATCATGCACAATAAATGATTTGTGATGAAATTATCCACACACATTATTTTTCAAAACTGGATACTCGACTCTAGATGTTTCCAAAGTAAACATGAAATGTGAATTGCAAGTGTGTTAAAAGAGAAGATAGGATAAAGCATGATGTATCCAAAATGCCCGGTTTATCAACCAACACTATATGATGTATCATCATATTATCCACAAAATATATAATATATACGTTGGAGACAATTCACATAATATTAGTTATTCACAATCTAATAAATAATGTATGTCTACCATTACGCAAAAAGGAAATACAGTGTGTACATATATCATATTGAAATGTCTTCCATGGCAAGTGCTAGCAAAGCTACCACTTCTTGGTTTATAGTGTCCCTAGACACTTGACATACATCTAACCTACCTCTATTAACTTTTACATGCATGTATGAACATTTCACAAAGTGAGATACACTCTCTAGCACTTGAACTCGAAGAATTGAAAGATTTACATTGTTACATTGGTATACACCAGTCATTTGTTTCACAACAAGCATATCGTGAGAAAACACACAAATGTTTCAAACATCGTGGCGTATCGCTTCCTCAAGACCCAATATCAACCCCTATACTCAGCCTGGTGGAAGGTCATAGTGGCATTTCGAAAATTGTACCTCTTTCTACTATCTTGCTTCCATTAGGGTCGTATAATATGAACGATGAACATGCAAGATTTTCGGAGGTATTCGACACTCCATGAATTTCCAATCTCCAAATGGAAACCATGCTTACCTTTACAATGGACAAAAATATATCGTAAGAAAACATAAAAAAATAGAATGAACACTTCACAGTTGACTTTTTCAATACAAACATCAATGGTAAAATGTACTTCTTTAGCTTTCCCTAAATGGGATGCTGAAGTTTAAACCATAAGGAAACACTAATATGTTTTAGGTTTTCATTTTATCAAATAGACTAATCTTTCTTGATATTTAACAAGTCCATCAATAGCCTATAGTATTGTGAATGACATTCCAATAATTTTCATAGTTTATTCACTAAAAATCATTGTAATGTATATCTAGTATTAAAATTACATGCTTCAATGAGTACTCGAATTCTCTAGAATTAACTCCTTTTCAAACAATACTGGTTTTCTATATTATGTAGATTAAGTAGGGTACAGGTGCATCTCTATATGAGTTGAACTCATATTAGAACACTCTTTACACACAAAAAAACAAACTGGTATATGACTATCAAAAATTGTGAATAAGGTAGACCAAGGGTCACATGGATAAATTTTGAAGAGAACGGGGACTCTTTTCTCATAAACATGTAGTCTACCAAAACCTTTTGGACTTAAGTTCCTTGTCAAGTACACTGACCTAGCAAAAGTCTTAGAACTACACAAGATAATTAAAAAAATAAGTAAATAATCAAAGGGGGCCATATGAATACCATAAACGATTGGAAATGATAATCACACTAGTATAAACCTAAATTGGACAAATGATCATAACCCATACTTAGTGAATTAGAAAATCGTTACCATTACACATTTGGTACCTAAATAGAATTTTAACATAAATGAATTTTAATAATCTAAACTTGCTATAAAATATCTAAAAATTAGTAATTTAAAAAATATAATCCATAGAAACACATATTAATACTAAGGAAAACATATTTAATCCAATGCAAAACATATTTAATATTTAAGCTCGTGTGAATCAATAATATATTCGAACAACAAAATGAAATATATTTAAGTTGGTGTGAATCAACATTCGACAAAAATTAAATATTTATATAGGTTTTTTTCAAACACGTCATAAGTTTTTAGAACAAAACATATAAAAGCAGTAACTATTTTTTTTTTTTTGTTTTTAGCAGCAAACTTGGAGTTGCTTCCATGTGCAATCTTTTTTGCACAATTTTTTGGATCTATCGCTAGTTTTATGACCGGAACTCCCATCTTCCTCAGCTTATGTGGAGGCTCATACTTTTGGGCATCCTCCATCGTGTCATAAGCTAGACCATACCCTCGCGAATGGGGCCCTATAGTGCGGAACTTAGACAAATAAATAATAGAAGTTTCTAGAAAATTAAGTGGGCCTTAACCATGGCTGCAATTTCTGGTTTGGGTGGCTTATTCTATTGATGATGGTCTATATAGACCACAAATGTGGACCTCCTAAAGCATTCCTCCCTTTGGAATTTGGGATTTTTCAACGTTATCCCTATGGGATTAGGAGGAATTGAGCTTCGTGTATTCATTTTCACCAAAAAAGACAAACTGAATACAACAACACACATGCAAACATAAATATACAATTAATGTTAGTACGATACATGTCAAATCTAATATATGTCATCTAATATGATAAAATAATCACAACATCAGAAAGCTAATATCCATGAAAAATTCAAGTATCGAAAAATGCCAACGGCTATCCTTCACCCAAGATGCACCCCCGCCATAATATAACAACCATCCATTGCAAAAGGGATAGTTGTGATATTACGGGAGGGTGCATTTTGAGTGGAGGTTCGGCAGTGACTTTAAAACCTCTTCTCAAAGCAAGTATACCACCCAACTATTGATGCAGAATCCTAAGGGGCAAACCCCTTCATCATGCAACAATAGTTGGGCGTATCGATGTGGCATCCTTATCGATTTTGTCTTTGTGAGAGGCACTTGCCCCCATATGCCAAATTGAGAGTTAGAGTATGATATCACATAATTTTTATATCTTCAACTTTCATTAAACATTCACAACATTAAAATTACCAATATTTAACAACTAATAAAAAATATATATATACAAATGATCTCCACATTCACAATATTTACAACTATAATGCATCCAAGAAATCAAACTTTTCCTAATGTATTTAATTTAACACAGCTAAGAGCAATGAAATTAGAACTAACAACTCGAAGATCACATGCATATTTAACCAATACCAACATAATATCAACATAATTAACTAGTCTCATACCAATGATTAATAAACACAAATTGAAGAAATTACTGAATCCTCTTATCATTTATTAACAAATATGTGAATACAATAATACCATAATAATAAACTAGTTCACACTATTATTTAGTGTCTATATACTAAGAAAAATATTTGACCATGTCATTCGTTTAGAAAAGAAACTTACAAACAATTGTTCGATATATTTGTACTTAAGATAAAGTTTCATGTTATATGTGTCCTTGTGTATATCAAGCACATAGATTTGTTCCTATTTACAAAGTATTAGGTAATAGATATGACATCAAATTGCCACCTTTTTTTACAGTTTCAAATATATTAATTAATAATAATAATGAAAACTATAATTATTTTCTAAAATTCAAGGTTTAAGGTTTAGGGTTTAGGGTTTAGGGTTTAGGGTTCAAGATTTAGGGTTTATGACTTAAGGTTGAGGGTTTAGAATTTAAGGTTTATCATAAATAACATAATCAAGAAAACTTAACACTACCATATGACACCGTAAACAATCAAACGATATCTTAAAAACTAATGCGATATCCTAAACAATGAAATATTGATATGACATAAAACACTAATGTGTCACCACCAATAATCAAAAGCTTGAAGGGTTAGGATTTATACATGATGGAGAAATAGAGGGTCATTTACTTCCCTATCATAAGGTGAGTTTACATTCTTGTAATCAATCTCTGTTAATCCAAGTTACATTAAACTGTGACACCTGTCCTGAGGATTTAGAGGCCATTATCTTGTTTAAGGGTTAGAGTGGAACCTTGAATAAAACTTCAAGAATATGATATTATATAAACAAGTGCATTAATGGAAGGTAAGAATGGGAAAACTCCTTGAAGTTTGATGATATTGTATTGAGACAATGTTAATTGCTAATCACCCAAGGAATGCTTTGTTTCAGTTGTGTGCATGGATGAAGAAAGGGTTAGGTTGATGGAAAATGTTTAATGAAATTGTGGAAGTGTTGCTTTACTGATTAAAAGCATGAGTATGAGATGTTAAGACCATTCTCAGAGGAACAAGGAAAGAGCAAAAGATAAGGAAAGAACAAAAGATAAGGTAGGGGCAAGAAACCCCAAAGTTAACACAATGTAAATTGATACAAAACAACATTATTTATTGATACTCATTCCTCAAAGGGCATTAAAATGTGGAATAGCCTCAAAGGGTTGAGAATCTGCACCTAATTTTATCAAATAGAGTTTTTTTATTAAATATTTATATTAACACTCTTCCCCCAATGTGTCTCACACTACCTCAGAATAACATAACTCTCTAAATTTATCTAGAACTTTATTCCAAATTAAATAACATGAGAAGCAATCACACCTAATTAACAACAAAAAACAAAATATAAGTTACCAAAAAAGAAAAATAGTAAGCAAAACAAACCTTCAAATAAGAGGTACCTAACAGTCAATAATATTAAGATGAGGAATAATTAGCTAGTCAAGAGGAAGAATTTAACTCAATGGAGAAAATGAAAATAAACATTATTATTATTATTATTATTTGTTTGATGCAAGATTATATTGGCCTCATGGATGCTCTTGCATCATATTCCTAGATATTTTGTGCATACCCATGGGAATTCCTAATTCACTTCTACTACACACACCCTTAAGCATATTTGTAAACATTTACAAGCTCAAGTGTTAAAATTACATGCACGTATGTTTAAGCCTTCTAATTTTATGGATTCTACTCAATTACTTAACAATCCACTTGCACCTAAAGTGGATTTTTATCCTTTTCCGCTTGGATTTGTATCTCTTAAGCTTCCTATTTATGAGGGAAAATGTGATCCCAAGTAGTTCAAATTTTATCCTTTCATGTCACTTGCTTAGACTATACTTACAATGATCAATTACTTACCAATATTTTTCTTAAATCCTTAAAGGTTATTAATTACACTGGTTCTATGATCTACCCATGCCTTCCATCGAGGATTTTAATCAGTTAGATGATAAATTCCTGGCATAATTTTTTATAACATTGGTGAAAATATTTCATATGCTCAAATAACTAAGATACAACAAGGCTCTAATGAACAAATCAGTGACTACGTTTTGTACCATACAAATATTCTTACTAAGATAGACTATCTACTCAATAAGATTCAAGATTTATTTTCTCAAATCCTTGTGTATCCTTTACAAGAATCAATTATGTTTGAAAATTTTGGATGTTTTTATGAGCTATGTCACACTTTAAAGTAGTGAGAGGTTAGGATCCTTATGTTGAACAAGCATAAATATGCATTTTCTGGTCCTAATACACCTACATCCAAATTTCTAGGAAAATCTAACTACAAATTCAAACCTAAAGATAACAAGCCTAATTCTAGATTTAATGTTAATAGTATAGTTTGGGATGCACACAAAGGAGCTATAATTAGGAAAAGCATATGCAAAGAAAATAAAAGGGACACGCATGGATCAAGATAATATTAGGAATAAAGGATCTGATGTATATTCAACTTAGTCTATTATTATCACAGGTTGTAAAAATCATCCAAGCTATTGTAAACACACATATTATTAGGAAGGTGCATGTATTCAGTGAAGGGAAATTCACCACCCTAGAAATAAATGTAGCACATTCTTGTTTTATGGATATAGAGTGTGAATAGAGAGCAGATGATGCATGGTTTTGAGTGTTCTTGTTGTAAACTGGTTCTGAGTCTGTATGAGAGAGCACATGTATAATGAAATGGTGTAATGGGATGTAATGTATTCATCTCATATGTGATGCAAAGCTACAATGGAAACCGACATCACCATTCAATGAACAAATTTTATTCAAGTTATTTAAACTCATGCATACCTTAAACATCAAGAAAGGATGGGATATTCACCTTTGTGAGTAGTCTTTGTTCTCCTTTAATTGAAGAATCCTGTCATATAACTCAACTCACATTCAAGTTAAGTTTAGACTCACATATGTAAGCATAGACTATGAAATCCTCACCCTAGTTTCTACTATATCACTTTCATTTTCTTCTTGGCAGACTTGGACCTTGTTATATTGCTTTGGTAACCATGTATTAAATGTGTGCACTCATGCTATTTCAAGCCTCTACATTCCTTATTCATAATGAATTCAACCATTAACCACCCTTAGAAAATATATAGTAAATTGTCTTACTTTGATCACTTTGAGTACTAATGTCTTACTTTGATCACTTTAAGTATCCCAACCTTCCTTCTTCCCCATCTCGCTCCATTTATCCCCTTCACCGCTGCTGCTACCCCCATTTCTTCTCCTTCTATCCCCATCACTACTGCCACTACCCCTTTACCTTCCATCTCGGCTCCCACCGCCATCCCCACCACCTGCTCCCGCCCCCTTCGCCTCCACTTCGACCGGACCTATAACTAGGTCTTCTAAGAAGTCGAAACCGGATACCCTTGTTTCAAAGTGAACGTTCCTCGTGACTTGGAGGATGCTCAAAATATTCTCCATATTAGCAAAGCTCAGCCGGCCACACAAGGATTTACACACCAAGAGTTCCACACAAAGGCCGGAAGCCTTAGAAAAAGACATGTTCTTTGTTGAAAGATGAAGTTAAAAATTGGCTAAGCAAAATGATAAGAGAAAGAAGGAGGAGGAGGTTGATCTTGACAATAAAAAAGTTGAGGATATTTATACAAAATTGAACTCCCTGACAACCACCTAGGGAAAGCCAAGAATCGTCATGACCATAATATGGCTATTTTTAGTGCAATGGATACTGAGCCGTATGTCCGCAGCGTCTCTCTCTCTGAAATCCCAACAACTCTATGGGGCACGGAAAAAGAAAGCAAACAGACCATTGAAAAGATGGATGCTTCAGACCTTACTCACATGATGACATTGGCTTTGTTTACCTCTTGGAAAACTATCAAATCCAGAATTGCCAAAGCCGCCAAGAAGTAAATGTGGAGCTTCACTGCTGATGTTGCCTTCCTTCGTGTTTTTGCTATTTTTGGCTGCTTTTCTACAGTGTTCAAACTGGTTAGCTATTTTGTGGTAACTTCTCTTTGGTTACCTTTGGTTCTTATGACTTATCTGGATCTTGATCCTTTTTGTGGTGCTTTTTAATTCCTATTCTGGCTTTTAGGCCCTCTTTGTATACAAGGGTATAGTCCCTTTCAAAAAACTATTTACCAATAATAATAAAAAAATGTCTTACCTTACTTTAGTATCATTGTATTCGTGGTATTTCTTACTTTTTCATATCTTATCTTCCCAATTTTATCTTAGAAGTGAACTCTTCCATATAAATTCTCTCAAGCAAACTAGCCTAGTTCTCAGTTATTCTATGACCACACTCTCAAAGTAGTAGGGACTAACAATAATCCCTTGCTAACTCGGTCATTTTTAGAGGGCTATCATTTGAGCTAGTATTCATGTAAACTTATTTATGACACCTTTCCTTATTCCAACACTATATAGTATGTCAGACTCTTCCCATGTTTCATATACCTACCTTATGACCACCTACAATTTCCATTAGTTCATTGACCTTACCTAGACTTCTTCCTTGTTATATTTTCTTGTCACTGGTTGATTAGATTCAGAGTTCAATTTTTATATATTACTTCACAAAAGATTCTTATCCTTGGTCACCTCTTCACATTCACGTGTAGTAATCCCTAAAATTACTTTTCTCCCTACTAATAAGTGTGGGTATCCTCCCTCTAATAAGATCTGCAAATGGAATGTGAATCAATGTATATTATTGTGTCCCACATTTTATCATTTTTGGTCTATCACTAATACCTTCCTCACAAATAAAACTTGACAAAACATGTACATCCATAACTTAAACATGTATTTGAAAGAGTTTAAATTTGAAAAGGCATAATACATCCATAACTTAAACATTATTTTTCAGTTATGAATTAGCAGTCATGAATTTTAATGTGGTTTCATCACTCAAGTTCACCAAAAATGCCTTTCTTGCTCACCAAAAATTGGCCGTATGAAAACAATCGAACAATAGAGACTATTTGAAGGTATAAAAAAATGCAGACTATAAATTCAATTATAGTAAGAAATTAGTCAAACATTTTGAAGAGATTCTTTGAGGCATTGGGCCAAACAATTCACTGGAGACATTTTGTCAAACATTTCACAGAGACATTTTTCAAATAGTTCGCAGACCATATTTTGCCAACCATTTTGTAGAGACATTTTGTCAAATAGTTCACATGCTCCATTTTTTGGGAAATGATTTTACAGAGACATGTCAATTTAAAACAATGGTGGAGCATAAACATTCTCGCAAAGAAATTTTCATTGTTTATTCATCTTCGAGTAGATTTACACTCTAGGAAAAAATGGGAGGAGGGGTAGAGGAGGTGTTAGACCGGTCACTACTAGAAGCAGACATTGCAAGATTCTAATCTCTTGAAAAGATTATGTGTGAACAAGAAATTTTCATTTTAAATATTGTGAGTAGGGAGTAGGGATACTGATTTTAGTAAACAATATGAGAAAAGGGTTGCGCAATTGTATGTGAGATAGTTTAGACATTCCTGTGCTATGGGGATACCAATCACTTGTCTTAAGTCACCACGAATCTCATCCACAATGTCTTCCATATGAACATTGGTTGTATTTTAGAGAGCATCTAAGGCGTGAACCCCATAACATTGGTGGTTAAGAATGATGTTAAAAGTTGTCTCGCATATTCTAGAATGTCTGGTGTGTTGATAATTTGGGAAGGCATGATAAGGTGGGCATCCATATGCAAGGCACAAGACAAGAGCCATACTAGTACAGAAAGAAAGAAAGAAAGTGAATGCAAATAAGAAAACACTACCACCGACATAGATAACATGAAATATTTGGTATGAGTGCTTACGGGAAATGGGAATGGAATCCATCTCATTACTCCTTTCTCCGGCTCCTGCTCCTTTCTCTGGCTTTGAGCACCTTCAACAAAGATAATTCATCTCCTACTAACAAAGTGGCGACCGATGGGCTCAAAGGATCTGAATACAAAACTCCAACCTTCCTTCCTTAATTGTGATTCTTCTCTCTGTTCCAATGAAAAATGTGAGATGGCGTGTGATGGGGGATGATTACAATAAGTTCATGTGATTACCAGAGGGATGATGCAGAGGAAAAGACTATAATTTGGGTGATGGTGTCATGATTACCAAATGGGTGCATTAGGAGTTTGAACCGGGGAACGTTTTCCAATAATTCAAATTTCAAAGACCCTCCACGTCACTTCACTTCGAGCCACGTGAACAAGCCTTTCCGGGGACAAGTGATGATGTCACCTTTCCGGTGGACAACGATGGTGGAATGGTCATGGGGGATGGGTCATGGGGGAGCTCTTCGTTCACCATACATAGGTGTAATTTTAGTGGAGGGTATCTCGCTTTGCTATATTTAGGGAAGGGATAGAGAAGATGTCGGTTGGGTTGTATTGAGGGGTAGAAGTTTAATTTGGGGAGAAGAGTGTGTATCCAACATAGTTGATCCCCTCTTTTACTCTATTTTGAACATATGGGGAGGATTCATTTTGGAGATTCTTTGGAAATAGAAAGGAGAATAAATACACATGTTGTGGAGGCTACGAAATATGGAGACAGTTTGTTGGCTAAAGACAATAGGATATAAATGTCTCGACTAAAAAGAAGAGGAGAATAATATAATTGAATCACATTAAGTTTTTAAAATTCTAATACAAGAAATGTACTCTCAAAACCAAAAGAAAAGGGTAGAGTGGAAGAGGGAAGTAGGGAAGAAGAGAAGTAGAAGGAACACAATGGATGATGGACACTAGTTGTGATGATCATTGGATCCTTAATTGGAGTGGGGAGGGTGGATCCGATGTAATTGATTGTCCTCTTTTTTGACTACTTTGAACATATGGGCCAAAACCCATTTAGGAGAAAGGAGGAGATATACGCATGTTATGGAGGCTACAAACACTAGATATGGCTATGAAAATAAGTCATAAGCTTTCAATCCCTTTGATATCAATAGTTGGTTTTGTAACATAAAGCCCTACCTATTATGGATTTGAAAAATTGAAGCCATTTATAGACGAATTTTCTTGTAATTGTCTCCATAAACTTGGGGAGACATGCACATGATTTTTTAGTCTAAGAACATCTACCAATAATTTCTTAAATAATTGATAGTTGTTATCCAATAGCTGAAATAATTAAAAACAATTTTTGTTTATCATTTATTTTATATTTGTTTACCTTTTAAGAATAAATTTTTAATTTTATTTTAAGTCTTTTATCTCCATAATTTAAGAATTATGGATAGTTGTTAAAAATATTATATATATAAACAAAATGATTGAAGAATCTCGCATTATATTAAAATATACAAAACAATTTTAAAAATTACATGTTTATAAATGTCTTAATATATAAAAATTCTAGTGTCTAAAAGTCAATGCATAGAAGTATTCATGTACAACTACTAGATGATGGATATTTAAATAGGAAGTATTTTCTCGAGATTTACAATTTAAACACTACCACATTAAGTGTATTTATTCCATGTTATTTGAACTATACTCTTTTGTTACAATTTTGTCAAAATAATGAATGACAATTTTGAGTTTAAAATTCAACTTGTTATCGGAGAGGAGGCATTAGTTGAGTGAGGTAACTTGGCACTAATATGGACTATGTTTTCTACCATGTCATTAATTACAAATTGGAAGTCCAAGGGAGCATGGCTATGTTAGGTTTTCTTCTTTTGTTTGCATGTCATTCAATGACCACCTTGGACTCTGCAGGATAGTACTTTTCTTGTTAAGTTCTAGGGTTTTCACCCTCTAGGCTCGCCTATATAATGCCCCCTCTACTTCAAGCCCAACTACGATGTCGATGGCCGGAGCTAGTGAAGCTGCAAATAATGGCGTTGTCACAAAAACGCCCCTAGAAGTTTGTCCCCAAAGTATTTCACGAGGTAATATCTCTCCCCTTGATGTTGTTTTACTTGTTTTTGAATTCAATGTTGCATGTCATTGGCTCAAATAAATTTTCCTTATTGGCTACTTTGTGGACCAAATCCTCTCTAAAAGCATGCTCAAATCCTGGGTTAGTTTAGCCTAGGCTACTCTTGGCATCATGCTTGAGAGCATCAAAACATGACCAAATGGTTCATTTTTTTTGGTTTTCTGACCCCTCACATTCCCCAACTATTATGAACCACTCCGTGATCTAGTATGTTTAGAAATCCCATCGGTTCTCTCCCTCGATGTAGGAATTTGTTATTTCTTATTTCACAGCCCGTAAAGTTCTCATTTGGGTTGAATTCATGGGCATGTCACTCCTTTGTATGCATTTCCTTCATCAAATCACCTCCTCCATCGGGTGAGTTGTATGTATGGAGCTGCAATACTTTTACATTGCATGACCCTAGTAATGTGAGGTTTGTGTTGATGTTTACCTCTCACATGAGTTAAAAGAGTTTATGGACATTCAAATGGGTGATACACATTACTCACAACAATTTCTTACATTAATTTTCCTAATACCTACTTTTACTAGCAGGCCTTTGATCAAAAGATCAAAGATTGTTTGCTTTATGGGTTGTGCAATTTCCCATCCTCCAAATTAGTTGTCGAGACCTCTAAACCCCAATAAAAGGAAGGGTTGAATCCGTATGGGGTGAAAAAAAAGCAGTAGGCCAAGGTGATACCTAACAATGGATTTAAAGAGCTAACTATTAAGGAACATACTCGAGTCTTCGGTGTACCCCAAAACCGTTTTCTAAATATTTGATCCATAGGGATCTATAAAAATACCACTTCATCATAAAGAACCAGAATCGGGAGGAAAATTAAGCATAAGAAGGAGAAAAAGGTTCGGTTATAGAACCACCACTTTGTGCAAAGTAGTGGTTGCGTAACCACCATGGTGGTTGTGTAAGAACCCCTCTCGCACAAAATGATATTTGTGTAACTCGATGTGGTGGTTGTGTAACCATTGTTCTACATTCACCAATGGTCCTATCACTAAATAAAATAGAAAAATACATCCACGAACAGTCGCAGATTTGAATCATCTAGACGTGTCTTTTCCTTTTTCCCCTTCCTATTCTCTAGTGCATGAGAGGACATAAAAATCAACTATAAAAAGCAAGAAGAGCACATGGAATTGATCATTGATTCATGGGAGAAGTGAGCAAGAAGAATTTGGTGCTAAAATTGATTTGTAAAAATAAGGCGCATGAGAAGAGCAAACAAGTAGAGAGGGTGGAAGTAACATTGTTGTCTTCCTTCAACTTCTTGTAATCTATCATCATTTGAATTGGCCAATATATTATTGGGAAGAAAGAGAAATTTCCCTCCCCAATGGGTTTTCCCTCAATTTGGGGTTTCTAGGATAAAAATATTATGTTGTGTTTGAATTGTTCATTCTTATTTGTTGCAAATTATTTCTAAGTGCTAGAATTCATTCACTAACTTTCAGAACTATCATTTTCAAATAAATTAGAAGTAGGAACAACAATGTGTGGTTTTGTAAGTTTCCAAAGTAGAATTTTACAGATCATTTTGGTATCAGAGATGACAATAATATCCAAGGGACTGTGGTATTCATTCTTATGTGATTTGTATGATAGTGAAAAGGTCTAAAGGTGAAGAAGTAATACCTTGTGATCCAGAGATATCTACAAAAAGGTGGAAACAAAGGATTAGAGAAAAAATGGAAGAAGAGAACTTGGTTTGTAGAATTGAGATGCTTGGAAAGTGTTATGGATAGGGTGTTTCAACACCAAAGGGAACTCTCAGATCAACAAAGGAAAACAACAGCTAAGAAATATTCCATAGACTTAGTGGTTTGAGCTTTGGCTGAAATTTTTTTGGCATAGGAAAGAGCCATGATGAGGAAGAAGATGTGGAAGAGTGTGAAGAGGAAACTCCAGTTGAAAGGGGAAAGGTAAAATCTTATCATGCTCCTTTTAAAGTTGAAACTAAAGTTGAGATTAAAAGCTTTGAAGGACAAGTAGATGCAAAATTGCTAGATAAATGGTTAAAGAAATTAGAGGTTTATTTTAGTGTGTATAATGTCACTGAGGCACAAAGGATTACCTTTGCACGTCTCAAGATGGAATACATGCTCGGTTTGGTGGGAAACCCATCTAACCAGTTTTGAAATGAAGAAGGCCCTATTATAAGTTCTTGGGAGGATTTTAAAGAATTTTTAAGAGAGATTTTTTATCCTATTGGCCATAAGATTGACTAGATGATTAAATGACAATATTTTAGACAAAGCAATGGTCAAAGTGTGCAAGATTACACTACAAAGTTTTAGATGCAAGCCATGTTGCTCAATATAGACTTCGAGGATGAGGATATTATGACCAAATATTTGGGAGGACTTCACACTAACCTTCGAAGGAATGTCATTTCCACGAAGCCCAAGGATCTCAATGAAACATGTGTGTAAGCATACTACATAGATGATGAGAAGAAGCAAGGAGAAGCGGATTCAAGAAAAAATAGTCAACAAATTATCCAAAGAAAGAGCAGCAAAAACAAGTAACAAAGGTAAATAGAAACGGAAAAAGACCTCTACCACTTTGAATACTTGTAAAGATCCTAAGAATTTTTCAAGAATTGTGATATCAATGGTCATATTGATGTTACATGTTAGAAATTACATCTAGAATTGCATCCAAAGAACTCGAACTAAGGACTCCAAGAAATCCATGATAATTGTAAAGACAAAAGGGGAAGATGAAACGATAGGATGCATGACTAGAACATGGACAACCAGAACAAGAAGAGAAAATGACTAAGTTATTCCAAATCAAAATCTAGATTAAGAGGACTAAGGTAAATTATTTTTTTGATATTGGTTCTCAATCTAATTTGATTTTTGATGCAAGTTAGAAAGAATCTTGGTCTTGAAACTTATGAGCATCCACATCCTTATCCTTTGGGATGGGTATAGAAGGGTATAGAAATTCGGGATACTCGAAGATGTAAGTTCAAGTTTGGGATCAATTTTCAAAATATAGATGTATAAGTTGATGTAATTCTAAGGTATGAAGGATTTGGATAACATAATTCAACCTTTTTAGGAAGTGTTCCAAATGTCGAGTGGGTTACCACCAAAACGAGAAGTCGAGCATGAGATTCAATTGTTTCCAGATTCCCCTCTACCAAATATCAGGTTACATAGGAAATCCTTGTTGGAGAGTAAAAAGGTAAAGAAAAAAACTCTAAGAGCTATTAGACAGAGGGGTGATACGCCCAAGCACCTCGCAATGCGTTTTCTTATTGTGATAGTGTCAAAGAAGGATGGTTATTGGAGAATGTGCATCGACCACCACACTTTGATAAGATTACCATAAAGAACAAATATCCACTCCCACACATAGATGATTGCAAATTTCTTCACAAAGTTGGATCTCAAGTCTGGTTATCACCAAGTTAGGATGAAGGAGGAGGATATATGGAATAATTCCTTTAAAACAAAACAAGGTTTGTATGAGTGGTTAGTACTTCCATTTGGTTTATGTAACACACTCGCTACATTTATGAGATTGATGAATGATGTATTGTGGGAATACATAGACTCATGTGTCATTGTATATTTGGATGATATTATGATTTTAGTGCCATGTGGGAGGAACATCTAACACATTTACAACAAGTCTTGCAAGTTCTCAAGGATAAAAAGTTGTTATGCAATATGAAGAAGTGTGAATTTTCCAAACAGTCACTTGTCTAACTTGGGCACGTGGTTAAAGGAGGAGAAATAAGAGTGGATCCAAAGAAGGTGGAAACCATCACCAACTGGCCAACACCAATGGGAGCCACATAGACTAGGATTTTTGTGGGAGTAGTATAATACATAAGGATGTTCATTCTAGGATTCTCCACTATCAGTAGCACCTCTATACACCGTGGCTGAAAATAGTAAGGGATTTGATTGCGATAAGGAACAATACTAGGATTTTGAGTTATTAAAATAAAAAATTAGTCATGCTCTAGTACTTTCTCTTCCTAATTTGTAGCAGCCCTTTGAAGTAGAGATAGATGCAAGTGATTACACTATGAGAGCAAGTGTTTCTACAGGGAGGTAAGATAGTATGCTATCATTATAAACTTTCACTTCAATAGTTAAGGGATATTTAATATATGATAAATAGATGTATGCACTAGTTTAGGAAATAAAGAAATGGAAACATTATTTGTTTGGTAAAGAAACTATTGTGTACATTGACCACAAACTTCTCCAATATTGACAAGAATAATCTAAATTACAGAGACAAAGCACTATAAGTGGATGGGGTTCCTTCGGCGGTTCCATTTAGTGATCAAATACAAAAAGGGTAGCACAAATTTTGTGGCAGACATGTTTTCTAGGCTTCCCACACAGGAGAAGATATCTAGTTTGGCCACTATCTCTCATTTTGAGCCCTTCATGAAGGAGTCTTATAGAGAGGAATATGCTCAAGATAAAGATTTTGGGGTGACATATCAGAAGTTACAGCCCAAAGGGGCTAAAAAGATAGGTATTGATGATTGGTATCTCAAAGATGAGTTGCTCTACCATTGGGGAAGCTTTGTGTCCCAAAAGAAGAAAGACTTCTATTGATGAGGGAAACACATACCTCGAAAGTATCAAGAAATGTTGGTGTTGAAAGACCATGACCCACTTGCAAAGGTATGTATAATTTCTCAATATGCAAGAAGAAGCATCAAAATTCATATGAGGATGTAAACGTTTTCATACAAGCAAGCCTAAAATTAGGAAGGAAGGTTTGTATATGCCTTTACCAATGCCTACTCAACCTTGGGAGGATATCTCTATGGAGTTTGTAGGATTACTACCTATGTCTAAACATGGCCGTGTTTAACTATATGTTTTTGTTGATATATTTAAAAAAATGTGTATTCTTATGGCATGTAAAAAGGTAGTAAAAGGACATGAGGAAGCTGAACTTTTCTTTGCTAGAATGTATGGGTGCATTTTGGTTTGCCAAAGTCTATTATTTCTGACAGAGATTCTAGGTTATTGGGAAATTTTTTGATACTTTGTTGGACAAGATGGACACCAAGTTACAAAGAATAATGACCTTCCATCCCCAAACAGATGGGAAAACAAAGGTGGTAAATAGGATTTTGGTGCAATTGATTAGAGGATATAATAGCAAATATCCACGAACTTAGGACTAGTCCTTAGCTTACACTCAACATTCCTATAACAAGAGGATACACATCCACTATGCACTCACCTTTGAATCATGCTTGGGTTATCTACCTATCAATCCACCAGACATTACGGTTGGACATTAGGAAGAAGGAGAGATACATGATTCATAAGTGACTAGAGCAGTGAAGTTTATTGAGAGGATCAAAAAATCCATCTTAAGGTAAAAGAAAAATAGAGAAGTCTCAAGCCAAGTACAAGGCTA
Organism: Taxus wallichiana var. yunnanensis; assembly: GCA_018340775.1. NCBI lineage: Eukaryota > Viridiplantae > Streptophyta > Pinopsida > Cupressales > Taxaceae > Taxus > Taxus wallichiana. The sequence continues at coordinate 558,021,744 of CM031242.1, read as the reverse complement.
GACATGATCAACATCGTAGAGAGAAAAAACTTCATGTTGGAGACAAGGTTTGACTTTACTTGAGAAAGGAAATACTACAAGGTCAAGAAAGAAAGCTAAAGCCACTACAATATGGACCCTTCACTATACTAGAGCAGGTTGGAGAAAATGATTCAGAATTGATTTGACATAATTCATGTTGATGTACTCAGTAGTAAATTGTGAGAAATTGCAACTATATAATCCATCTATGCTTGATGAGGAAGAATAATGTGAGTTGTTACCTTCCATAGAGGATTGCATCTTGGATTCACAAGGCAAGTTGGAGGAGGATGTAGTGTTGTAGCAGAAGGTTAGAGAAATAAGGAGAGGTCCACATGAGACTTTCCAGTTTGGACTCAAGGGGAATACACCAAGGTAGGCCCGATGGTACTCAAAGGAGAAAGTGATGGAATTATTTCCTCATCTACACCCATTAAGATTTTATGGGACCAAAATCCTCTTGAGCAGGGAGGTGTGATCCATAGGGATCTAGAAAAACACCACTTCATCAGAGAAACTAAAATTAGAAGAAAAATTAAGAAGAAGAAAGAGAAAAAGGTTACTGTTAAGAACCATCTCTTTGTGGAGAGTGACATTTGCATAATCACCCCTCTACATAAACCAGCGGTTGTGCAACTTCCATGGTGGTTACCAAGCCACCATTATGTATTCACCAACAATCTTTCCACTAAATAAAACAAAAAATATATCCACAAACAGTCATGGATTTGAATTGTTTAAATTATATCTCTTCCTTATTTTCCCCTTCCTATTCTCTAGTGCACGGGAGGACATAAGAAACCACTATAAAATGTAAGAATAACATGTGGAATGTATCATCGATTCATGGGAGAAGTGGGCAAGAAGACTTTGGTATTAGAATTGATTTGTAGAAGTAAGGTGTATGAATAGAGAAAACAAGTAGAGAGGGTGGAAGTAACATTGTTGTCATCTTTCAAATTCTTATAATTTGTAATCATTTGAATTGACCAATATATTACTGGGAAGAAAGAGCAATTGCCCTTCCCAAATGGTTTTCCCTTAATCTAGGAGTTTTTAGGATGAAAATATTGTGTTATGTGTTTGAATTGTTCATTCTTATTTGCTACAAATTAGTTCTAAGTGCTAGAATTCATTCACTAACTTTCAAAACTTACATTTTCAAGTAAATTGGAAGTAGGAACAACAATGTGTGGTTTTGTAAGTTTTCAAAGTCGAAGTTTATAGATCAATATTCTCTAGTGGTTTTGCCTAAATTTTCTAGCTTTCCAAAAGCAATTAATGTCCTCATGGACTGTCAAAATCCTTCTAGTCTCCCTTGACACTTCCTCCATCCCAATTTCCCTTAAAACCTAGCTCATAGGGACCTCCCATATGGGCTTGAATCCCTTCATGAAATCCCATGTCAAGTTGCAAACATAGTGTTAGGAAACTATAGACTTTGCAGTAATGAATACATAGACAGTTGAATAATAAAACAAGCGCTACAGAGATAGAGATAAGATACATATACAAAATACCAAACATGCAAGAGATGAACACAGATTTATGTGGTAAAACCCCAACTGAGTGCTTAGGGAAACATCCACAGTGCAAGATATCAATATTTTATTAACTCAAGATGAAAAAATTATATGCAAACTCGTTATGAGCTACTTTGGATCTCCACAAAAATAAATACACCTAATTGGAAAAGTATGGTTAGGATTCATCCTAAAAATAGAGTAGAAAAATGACATTAGGATTTATCTTCCTAAAATAGAATTCAATAGAATTCATCTTTTATAGAAATAAAAGGGATGGAATATGATGTTGTTAAGTATAATTAGTAGTGACATGAGATAACGGGGAAAGTACCGCCATGATAATGTGGAGTACGGTAACAGTTCAAAGTACAATAGGAATGTTGTAAAAAGTAAATAGTGAAATAAAACCAGTTTGGGCTACATGCAAATGGGCCCAAAATTGGAACCCATGTAAAATGATAAGGTTTATCTTATCTTATGAATAAGCTTACATGTACATATAAGAGTTAAGGATAAGTAGATTTCTTATCCTCTTGTCGATCACATATCTAACACATAGTCTAAGAGTTAATGTGATGTGTGGAGTCGATGGAGGAGGATTACAATATTGAGTATGGTGGATGAAGGAAATTGATTTAAAGGTGTTGAAGAAGCCATTAAGAGGTGTAATTGTAAAGTTTTCCCATAGTCTTGGTAAAGCACAACAATGCTAAATTGAGTTTCATGTTAAAATAATTTATTTTGATATTTCAGATTTGATGCTTTATCTTAGTATGGTTGTTGGATTTTGATGGTAAATAATCATGGCCCAAAGTGAAGAATTACATAGTGCATTTATCATGAATTGAATTTCATGTGAGAACTAACCATGCTGCAAATGGTCTTACTAACTCATGTGATGTGTGGAGTCGATGGAGGAGGATTAAATATAGTTGGTGGATAGAGAAATTCATAAAAAAATGCTTATGAACTAGTGATGCCTTAGATGGCTTGGATTTATATGGTAGCCCTTAAAGTGACAAGTTTTCATGGAATGTGAGGGGTCTTACTAACTCTCGATGATATCAGTAAACCATAAAAAAATTTACCCCTAGTATGTTTTGTGTTTGTAGGAAGTTAAAGTGACAAGTTTTCGATTATCGATGATCGCAAAACCATTTGCCCTTAGAGTACGATTACTAGTAATCATGATGGGGGATGTGGGAGTTTAATTTATTTAATTTCCCCAAAATTTGGCCCTTCTTCGTGGATCATGGAACATACCCCACTAAAAAAGACATCTAGGCCCCCTCTTTACTATTAAAAGCACCCTTTTGGCATCATCAACATTTATGCTTCAAATGATGTGGTGGAAAGAGTAGATCTTTAGTGGTGGATAGCCAAGGAAATCCCTTATTCCTATTGGAGTTGGTGTTAGCACAAGGTTGTATAGATAATATATCAGATCTAAACATACATGCAATGAAAGTAGATATCCTACCGAAAAATTATACAAAAAGAGATATAAATTAACACTAGATTTAACGTGGTTTACCCAAAGTGTGGGCTACGTCCACCAAGAACAAATCCAATCTATTATCCAAATATTTGACAAGATATACAATTAAAGATTTACAATCTTCCACACCTCTCGATGTATAGTACTGTCTTTCACTCAAGCTTTTGATTCTTCTCCAAGAATTCTCTTCTCACAATTACTCTCACAATAATTATCAAAATTTTCAAGTTCTTCTTAATTCTTACTTCTAAACCCTAGCTTTCATGCTTATATAGGCATATACAAACTGAGGGCACTTAGCCATGTAATTACAATCAATATATTTTCTTTAATACTAAAAATAGATCTAATTCCCAAGAGTAATTAAAACACCCACACACAGGAAACTGATGTCGGTTAGCCCTAAGCGATGTCGGTTCCTCCTTTCCCGACCGATTCCATTCATAGGTGATTCATTCGGTCCCTCCTTAACTAACGTCGGTTACTTTATTTCTTGCAAGTTCGATATTACATGCTAATGTGAAGTAATTGAGCTCCACAACTCAACAATCTTCACTTGGAGATTAATTACTGCAATATAATTGTACAATGTCATTCTTGGATCCTTACTTAGCTTTGTTTCTTCCTCTTCAAGTCTCAAAATGAAGACCAACCGAATTTGAGTGTAGCTCCAATTTCTCCTTTGTTAATGGTTTCGTTAGCATATCCGCAGGTTCTCACTTGTATGAATATTTTCCAAATTCAACTACCCATCATCCAATACCTCATGTATGAAGTGATACCTCAACTGAATGTGTTTCGTTCTTGAATAAAATGCTAGGTTTTTTTCCAAATGAATTACACTCGACTATCACGGAACAATTTGCAATCATCTTGCTCCTTTCACCTTAGCTCATGTTCACCTAGGTATTTTATTTACCTTTATTGTATTTATCCTCACCCACTTATGTGTGTGGATATTTATTTTATCTTATTTAGATATTAGGAGATATTATCTAGTTGTTAGGTATAGTTCTTTCCTTGATCTATGGTATTGACTAGTTCTTTCCTTGATATATGGTATTGAATAGATCCTTGATGTCTAGTTCTCTCCTAAATCTATGGACTTAACTAGTTCTTTGATGACTAGTTCTTTCCTTGATTTATGGCTTGATCTATGACCTTGACTAGTTCTTAGATTTTTATTCCTTTCCTATATAAGCAAGGCCCATTCTCATTGTAATTCTTTGAGTTCCATAATATTATATGATATTCTTTTGCTCATTTGTTTGCAAAGGTTTTATGTAAAGTTATTTTGGACAAATCACTTTCATCTTATTGATCATGGTGTTTGATTAGAATCTATGTTCTTGGCTTGGTACGATCTGGTTATCATTTCTTTTATGGTATCAGAGTAGGAGATTGTTATTGACATCCGATTTGTAAGTTTTATTTTGCAAATAAATTCTTTGTATATTCATATATTTGGGATTTGTTCATATTTTGTTGTTACATGTGGTTTTATGCAAAAAAAAGGCTTCCATCAAATCCGGAAGGTGGAAAAACCCTAAGATTGATTGTAAACTCGTGGCCATTTTTGGAGGTAGTCATTTTTTTGGTTTTTGTTGTTGTAGAGAATCGCACTAGTTTACCTCAAGATCCGTGCCAACTTTAAAATCCTTAGATCTTGGGCATATGAGGGCTTAATCTTGTGATTCCTACTAGTAGGTGCTTAACTCTAGCCCCCTTTCATTTTATTTGTGTGGTGAAGGCAAGAGAATTATTTTGTTTTAGTGGCAACTAAAATAAATAGTAGATCATAATATTGAAAAGCTTGTATCTTTTATTGGTAACTCGTTTTGAGTTCCATTTTTTTGTGAAAGTGCTTATTTTTTCATGATATTTCCATTGGAAATATTTATGTTGATAATTGCACTATAATTATAAAGTGTCATATTGTAACACACACTCATTATAAAGTGCCAAATATGGAGGAGTGTTGTAATCAATTGTGGATGCAATTGTGGTTGAGCCCGACGTCCTAAAAATTTTGGGAGTTGAATTATTGTATCTATCATGGATTATGAGAATGATATGATTTTATTTGAAGTGTGTCGACTTTAAGAGGATATTATAAAATTTGGGGAAGAAAAAGATTGCTCAAGAAGCAAAATTATCTTCTACAATCACTCATTCACGATAATGATACACTAATACACTCCCGCTGCAAAAAAACTTGCTAGCATACAACATCACCATCGTTGTTGCTCTTGTACTCCACCGACATTGATCCGCCATTCTTTGAGTGCATTACCACTCTTGATGCTCATAAACATATGAGACTTGTTATTGCATGCTCTTCCACATCTATTCCTATTACAGTAACACATGTTGTGTATCCTACTTCTTCTCATATGCACGACTCTTTTGAGAATCATACCATTGCATTCAGTTCTCGCATGCTCTGTTATATGGGTTTCACTGGTAGAGGTATTGGTAGACATTCACAGGGTATTATTTCCTTATTCCACATGTTAAGTGGAATTCTCTCCATGACATTGGTTTTCGAGCAGATACTTCATTAGGATCACACATTGACAGAGCTCCTATTTTTGTTCATTCACCTCTTTTTGAGGATCATGAGCAACACATGAGTTCTTCACCTTCTCTCGGGATTTAGAAACCACGAGATTTTAGCTGTCGACATGATCAACCTGACACATTCTTGATGTTCCTTTGCATGAACCCATTATGCATTTTGCACCAAGTCATATGCAGGCATCTTCTTCATCCATCTATGTTGATTTGGGGTGGATATCGATCACTCGTGGTGGCGATATAGGAATTCATTAAGAGGATTGTACATGTGTGGCTCTTTCACCATTCGGCCTCTTGCTCCACTTTCTATACCTTTTGCATTGTAATGCTTCTTGTTTTGAGAATTTTTCTTTAGTAGGTGTAGTGTATCTCTCTTGTTTGTTGAGAGATTTTGTATCTATATTTTCAACACTTTTGGCATGTTGACAATCTCTCTTATGAGGGAGCTATTCGGTGAAGCTCGGTGTTATTTTTTCGGTGTTCGAGTAGTTGATTTTGAGTAACTCATACAATTTTTAGCGTCACTCCATCCATTCAGCAATATGGGAGGGTGTGGTGCTGATCCTGCTTCTTCGGGTTTTGTGTCCTTGCTTTGTTACCTTAGCTTTTCTTGGATCATGACACTCTAGAGTTTGTGTCCTAACCTTGTTGTTTTGATTATTATTCTTGGATCGTGGCACACCTATTTGCAGCAGTTGATTGAATTATGTTTGGTGTTTTTTTACACTTCCGACATCACTCTGTTGACAGTCTCCTTGTATGGAGCTATTATGGTGAATCCCAGTGTCAATTATTTTTGAGTTTTTGATCGAGCAGTGGATTCAGACCATAGTGCACACCAAAATTCTTCAACATTGTACGATTTTTTTGAGCCGAGCTTCTTGGGATGCCTTGCAGCGGGTTTTTTCTCTCTCTACTTTGTTGTTACTGGTTTTGGGTACCTTGCGGCATCCCTTTTTCCCAGTTATTGTACATGAGTACCTCATCAGCCTAGTTTTGGGACTCATATTGTGGACATGCCACTTCTATTTTGGCCCCTAGCTTCACTTGAGGGGGGTTAGAGTAGGTATTTACCTTAGCTCATGTTCACCTAGGTACTTTATTTACCTTTATTGTATTTATCCTCACCCACTTATGTGTGTGGATATTTGTTTTATCTTATTTAGATATTATGAGATATTATCTAGTTGTTAGGTATAGTTCTTTCCTTGATCTATGGTATTAACTAGATCCTTTATGTATAGTTCTCTCCTAAATCTATGGACTTAACTAGTTCTTTGATGACTAGTTCTTTCCTTGATTTATGGCTTGATCTATGACCTTGATTGGTTCTTAGATTGTTATTCCTTACCTATATAAGTAAGGCCCATTATCATTGTAATTAATTGAGTTCCATAATAATATATGATATTCTTTGCTCATTTGTTTGCAAAGGTTTTATGTAAAGTTATTCGCGAATTGCTTTCATCTTATTGATCGTGGTGTTTGATTAGCATATGTGTTCTTGGCTTGGTAAAATATGGTTATCATTCCTTTTATACCTTGTATTTATTTTCTTCTATCATTGTTGTAGTTCCCACTAAATCAAAAACCCTCTGTGAGTAAATCTGTCAAAACACAAAACCCTCAAACAAAAATCTCATACCAATTGTTGGGGTTAACACAAGGTTGTATGATATAATATATCGGATCTAAACATACATGCAATGAAAGTGGATATTATACGGAAGAATTATACAAAACAAGAGATATAAATCAACACCAGATTTAACGTGGTTCACCAGTGTGGGCTACATCCACCAAGAAATAAGCCAATCTATTATCCAAAGCTTTGACAAGATATACAATTGAAGATTTACAATCTTCCACACCTCTCAGATGTACAATATTGTCTTTAACTCAAGATTTTGCTTCTTCTCCAATAATTCTCTCTCTCACAATTATTCTCACAATAATCATCAACCTTTTCAATTTCTTCTTAATTCTTACTTCTAAACCCTAGCTTTCATGCTTATATAGGTGTATACAAACTTAGGGAACTTAGCCATGTAATTACAATCAATAGATATGCTTTAATACTAAAAATAGATCTAATTCCGAGAGTTAATTAAAACACCCACACACGGATAAGAAATGCCGGTTAGCCCTAATCGATGTTGGTTCCTCCTTGCCTAATCGATACCGTTTATAGATGACCGATACAGTCCCTCCTTAACCGATGTCGATTACTCTATTTCGCAAGTTTGATATTACATGCTAATCTGAAGTAATTGAGCTCCACAACTCAACAATTGGGTCATCTGTTGTGACTTTAACATGGTTTGATCCGCATGATAATTGAGTGATCTATTGAAGGAGATTGAGCTTTACACTCATTCAAGAGGAATGTAACCTTAATCATGACATGTAGTTTCGGAATTATTTTATTTGGCTTCGGCTCTTCCATTCAATAGCACAAAATGCAATGCTACTGCACAATACTTCCTTATCATGCCTAATTGGTTGACATCCTATTATTGGAAGCAACTCAATCATAGGGAAATGTTCAAATTCATAAGAATTCCTTTTTCCTTCCAAGTCTCACTTATTGAGCTTTGGTAGTATGTTGTGAAACATGTGGCCTGAAAATTAGAATAATGGATCATAAGGACTTTGTCTTTAGCGGGAAAATTCCATATTTGTTCTAAAGTACTTGAAGCCATTCATGTTTACTATTCCTCATGTTGGGTCCCATCTAACAATTCTATGCACAAACTTGAAAAACTTCTTAAAGAATTCCTCTGGGCCAATCTATTTTTGGTAAAGGATTCCATAGAGTTTCCTAGGAAACTTGTTGTCTTCCCAAAGAATCGGGTGGATTAGGTATTATTGACATCTTATGGTAAGGGAAATAACTTTGTGCCAAATCGATCATTCAAAGCACATATGAAAATGAAGATTGGAATGTGTTCCTTCGACATGGTATTAAAGAAGACACCCCTTATGGCCACGCTACTTGGAAAGGCATTGGATTTTTCAACCTTCTCATTGCCCTTATTCCAGTCAAAGTGTTGGGTACCTTCATGGTTAAAATCATTTGGAAATATTTGGAGTGGATTAAACCATGGCTTATGTGGAATGGAAGTGGCCTCCATGATGGAATTTATTTTAATCTCCACTCTTTGTGGTGGTCCTCCGGTTTTCAATTTCAAGATAATTTTTTTGTAGAGGTGCCTTAAATTCCTACTCTTCACTTATTCAAGCGTGAAATTCAAACTATCCAATACCTTTTCTTTAAGCACACTCAATCTTAGCTACCCTAACAAGATCTCAAAGAAAAATTCAAATTGAATCTTCTAGATAGAGCCCTCATCACCGACATCATTTCCTTAGTGCCATATCACATGATCCATAAGATCGTTGTTCTTCAGACTCTCCCATGGTGGATGGAATGGAAGTGGTATGTTGACACCCCTTTCTGGAATTATTCAACTAGCTAAGGACATGCTTGTATTTTTCCACATCTTCCTATGGTGGGTGATTTAATATACATTGGATTAAATCTAATTTTAGAATAACTAACAATATACAATATAGTAAAATACAACTACTAAGTACTCAAGCAATGGAAGATTATATGCAAATGAAAGATTTAAGTGATTTAGCTAATTTCCATGTGATCTCGTAGATAGTTAGGAATGTATATCTACCTGGATATGGTTGGAAATGATGTCACATGAGATTGTTAAGAGTTCTAGGGCTTTGAAATGGGCTAGAAAAGAGCACCCACATGAGGACAGGGGATCCTAGGCACTAGTGTCTCGATTCTAGGAACTAGTGACTATGTAAATCATCAAGATATGCTTTGTTTCTAGGTCCGAAGGCCTTATCTCTAAGATCTAATTTATCTCTCTAAATTCATTTTTAGGGTTTTGACAAGATTGTAACTGTAACACAAACACTAGCTACCTACACAAGATCAAAAACACATTAGATCCGAATAGAATATGCAATATGTGAAGTTGACGACCCCAATGGTCACCCGATGAGTGAATTTAGTGCGAGCGCTACACTACATTTTAGACTCCTTATAGTTCGTGTGCTTGTGTGTGAAATAATTTCCTTAGGTTCCTAACACCAATGATGCCAAGATAGTGGGATATAGCTAGTTTTGATGTAAATGTATGGAATGAAATTCAACACTTCCCCTTCTTATGTAGAGTCTCTGTAGCCTAAAAATGGAGTCCTTTTTATAGTAATTATAGTATGAAGGTGTGATAACCCTTTTGAATTGCCAACCAAATAATAGCATGTATGTTGTTGATTAAGCTAAATATGAAAATATATTCCTAATCTGATTGTTTTTACAACAGTAAATGAATAAATAATTAAGTATAGAAATAGACCCAAGCAAATTAAGCTAGTAAATATGGGACCCTAAGTGCAAAGAGAGGGTGAGAAGCCTTAGATGATTCATAGAAATTGTGTATGAGTACAAAGTTGGAAAACTAGAAAATACGAAGCACTAACCGTTAAGGCCAAAGCTTAGAAAATGCAAATTTGGAAGAATAAGTTGGACTAGGGCACCTAGAGAAGGATAAGGGTGCTTGTGGGAGCTCTAGATCTGTTTCTAGGTTCTAGGGGTGCAAAAACACTTAGAAAACCCCATCACGGGTGGTCACGAGTTATTTTTGTTGTTCACCTTTGGTATTATGAGATTTCACCAAAATCATCGAGGTCGCTAGAAACCTGCAATGAAATATGAACCTACAAAACCCTCAAATAGACATCAAATCCTAAAAATAAATATGCAGAATGATGGGTCAGACTATCCTTAGCTATCATAATTGTGATCTTATGACTGAGCATTGCACTACATCTCATACCCAATGTAGTTCTATGTGCTTATGTGTGCAATAGTACTCCTAGGTCACCCTCGTGCTAATAACGCCAAGATAGTAGGTAATAGCTAGATAAAATTCAAATGTGTGGATGGAATAGAATGAACTCCCCTTCCTATGCAGTGTGTATATAGAGTAATGCACCCAAATACAATCCCTTGAGATATGTAGATAGATAGCCCTTGATAAGAATTTCCCACCCTTATAATGGTATGTATGTTGTGTTTATATAGGGATCTCTTGCTTTAATTTTAACACTAATGACATGACATGCCAACTAGTACCTTGGGATATGAGTGGGAAAACTAAAAATATCAAACCGAATTTCCAAAAATAAGATCAAACATAAAGAGGGTACATGCACCCGGGATGGATAGGAGCACCTGGGCATTAGTGTCTAGTCCTAGGTGCTAGTGTACAAACAAAAATGAAGACATCTGAGTAGATACTGATTGAAATGGATCTCAGTGTTATGACTAGAAATGGTTGTATGAGTGACAAGTGTGAAGGAAAAAATCAATAGAAATAACAAGAAAAATGGATGGAATAGAGAATGGGTCACCAAGTGAATACTTTTCTTACACAAGATCCATATATAAAACAACATACTTGGTGGTATAGTAAATAATAGTAAGTGTGTGATTTTGTGTCTACATTTTCCCCATTTTATGTTGTTGAGTGAAAGATCGGTAACATAAAGTAGATAGAGATGCATACCGAGAAATGTCAAAAATCCCATGTTGCAAAAGTATGTGCAGATGTTGTAGAAGTATGTGTAAAATAAGAACATATAGCGTGGTGAACCATGGATCAATGTGTCAATCCATGCGACATAATGAGAGACGTGGGACCGTTATGAGGAGCACTAAGTGAGATTGATGATTTCAATATTGAGTGATTGAAGATTTTGATTTTGTCATTGATGGAGATGTGTTGGGGTAAGGAGTGATCAGTTCCCAACCTAATTTCGTCGTGTGAAAAAATGAGGATTTAGGTATCCTACCGCTAGAAGAAGAGTGTAGGAGAGAGGTCTAGTTTTACTCTCCAACTTTAAATACATCCTCAAAATATCTAGCCACTTTGCAGATGGACAAAAGACCAAGATTTGTTGATATGGATCCATTTTGATTTATTTTGATCAAACGTGAATAACCCATATAGGAGAAGTATAGGAAAGGCAATGACGTATCATTTCCCCACTCTAAGGTGTGTTGCCACAAAGTGTATGAGATGGTTTCCATGTTAGGTCATTTGGAAGTAGTAGTTGATGTAGAATAATTTGCCATGTTAGGTCATATGGGAAAGTGGTGATATAACTCCCAAGTTAGGTCATCTGGGAGGATAAATAAGTTGTGTTGTTGTGATTTTGTAAAAAGTTAGTGTTTTTGAATAGTGATCTATTGATTGTTTAAAGTTAGAGATTTTATTTTATTGCCGTGATTTAAATTTATGTGATTTAAATTGATTGATCTATTATCACTCATAGAGAGATTTTATTCTTATTGCCCTAGATTAGGTCATTATGGGGATGGCTAGAAAGTGGTGTGAAATGTCGCGAATGTACAAGTAAATTTTCTATAATATGGAATTAATAATGTAAAATGATAACATAATGGTGTGAGGGGGATTATAGGATGCCCTGATTATATGCCCCCTTTTAGCAAAAGGGGGAGTGATGAGAAGAATGAACACTAAGGAAAAATTAAACATGTAATGATGTAATAATGAATGTATGATAGGTATTAAAAATTGTGTATATTGAGTTGAAATGGTGTCAAGGAGGAATATATTGTTTGTGGAATGTGTATGATATGATAGTAGGGGGAATTCTAAAGAGAATGTCATAAACGAGATAGGAATCAGAGTAGGGATGCTCTAGATATGATTGAAATTGTGTGTTGTATATTAGTTAAGATAATGAACACAAATAATGACTACATCAAGGTAGGTAATGGAGAGTTACCATAAATAGTAATATGAAAAAAGTGAATAGGTAACTCATTTGATTATTGTACGAGAGTTATTTTGAGCTTTGGGTGTGTGAAGATTCCATAAGTGAGAGCACCACGATTGAGTCGATTTGAGATGGTGATAGCAGCCATGGCGTCATGTATATGACAACTGAGCTAGTGATTGTGATTTTTTTTTGGAAAATGTGTTGATATTAGTCATTTTTGCTGAATTTTTACAGATTTTGTTTTCAAGTTTCTGGTATTTTGGACTGGACAAGAGTAGTGAATGCTAATGACCTTTTGGACACTAGCGCCTAGGCATGGGTGCTAGTGACTTGTTCCTGGGTGCCCCTATCCAACTCTCGGGTCTTTGGTGACCCAGAAGGCTTGGGTTGAGCCAAGAGTGTTACAAATGTGAAAGTTTATGTTTTGTGATGTTGTTGGTGATTATTTTCACATGTATATAATGTACTAATGTTGTTATTATTGTTTTTGGTGTTGTGCAAAGGGATATTCATTCAAAGGAGTTTCGTGGTGGCCACCATTTGAGTACATTGCTAGGATTGGGGTTGTCAGATGATGAGTGGGATGTTTTAGACCGTGTCGGCTTGCAACACATAGTGAGGATGGGGGATGTGCCCCATAATATGCCTATGATTACAACATTATGTGAGAGGTGGTGTGTAGATACTTGCACATTTTGGTTTCCTATGGGCGAGATGGCCATGAATTTGGAGGACATATATGACATTTATTGTTGGTGAGAGGCTTTAGGCGATGTCTATAGATGATGAGTAGAGACATATGATGACCTCAAGGTGGTACTTTATGAGGCCTTGAGTTCATACCGAGGTCCCACATTATCCTAGATACTATACCGAGGTCATGGGTTCGTGATTGCGGAAGTTTATTTATGTTATGATTGCTTCATTGGTTGCGGTGGAGGTTGGTGGTGTAGGAATCTTGTCTAATATGCATGATATTTTCCATCATATAGAGGAGGATGGGATGAGATATGCATGGGCATGATGTGTATTGGCCCACTTTTACAAAGATCTATACATATTTACATGAGAGGAGCACGAGGGTGGTATTGGAGCTATCACATTTTTACATGGATGTGCATATGAGAATATTTCATATTGAGGCCGATTGGTGGACCACGAGGAGAGTGGGTGAGGCTAGATATATTTTTTGGGAGATGGGTAGGTGTTTATGGCAGAAGATGGATATAGATACCTATAGAGCAATGTTAGATCGTATGGGGCAAGAGGCTATGATATGGAGGCCATACCGAGACTATAAAGGATGGTCAGAGGATGCAGTAGAGCTATGATGTATTCAACAAACTATGTGGCTAGAGGATCGGTTCCCAAGGGTGACCAAGATATTCTAGGTAGAGTGATGTAATCATAGGTGGAGGTATGCTAGTCCATGTGGACACTATTATGGGTAAACATGCACACTTAATTTGATTAAGTGGCGCTAGAGGTGGTGACATGTACTATGTTATTGAGTGAGAGGGATGAGGCACACGAGGAGACACGATATGCTAGAAATTGTGGGTGGAGGTTTCATAGCACATGATGTATTTGTGTGCTTCTTGGAGCTATAGGTTTGGTTTACGAAGAAATAACCGAGGTGACACTATTTTGTAGGTAGGTAGAGAGATATTGGGGCTGCGATCGGTGGCGCATATTGAGTGGTGAATCATCTAGTTCTAGAGCTCTTGCAGTTGTAGATAGTGATAGTGATGATGATATATGATATGTATTGATGTAGTGATGTATGGGGGTTTCCCCCCAAGCATTGGAATTTTTTAACTATGATTTTGCATGATATATATATGGACCATTGGCGTATGCTCGTTGTACTTGGTGTTTATTGATGTGTGATGTGATGATTGGGACTCATACCTAGATGTATGATACATTGGTTATTGTTGTTATATTTGATGTGTGATGTTTCAGTCATTGTTCGCATTCGTTGATTCAATTTGCAATATGTAGTTGTTGATATTGACTATTGAAAAATGATGATTAATTTTATCATAGCTAGATAAGTGATGAGATAGTGTAGGAAATATATATATATATATATATATATATATATATATATAATGTGATTGTTTGATGTGATAGATAAATGATGAAAAAGTGTAGTGTATGTATGAATAGAGATGTGATGAATGGTAAAGTATGTATAAAATGAATGATGTAAAAGAGTATGTAAATGAGATGATCATAAAAGTGTACTTGAGTGTGTGTTAGTATGATGATGTAGTCATTTTTACCCCTATCACAAAAGAAAGGAACCCCATGCGTGCCGACCTATCACCTAGTGGATGTTGGACACTCACCCGAGGCACGCACGGTGCGAGTCTCTCTTTTATGTGAGTTTAGTGGGAAACATCATCTATGATCCGTGTTTAAGAGATTTGAAAGGAAGTAAGACATACAAGTACCATAGAGCTTAACGGCTTCTAGATCCTTGCAGTCATTCCAGATAGAAAGTGCTTAACTGATTATAGAACTTATACCAAAATAGAAATAAGTTGTACAAGAATCCATACTTAGTCATAAACATAAATGAAAGAGAACTATGAGAAAGATGTATGCATCAGAATCATCAATGTTCATATTCATGTAAGCTAGTAACCTCATTATATTCATGGAGCCATTATAGAATGTCACAATGAAGTAGACCGCAATCATGCACTATAATAGACTCATGTGGCTAGGCTCTTAAAAGAAATTTATAACCCCATACCCTTGATACATCCTCTCGTAAGAACAATTACCCAAGCTACAAAGTTCTTGCAATATTTCTACGTAACTCCGCTTCTATCATTTCTCTATATCTTTACTTTTACAGGAGCTTGTATATATAGCCTTTCTAGACTGCCAACTCATCCTCCAAAGTGGCCTCAAATCTGATGTCAAGTGTTTGAATGTGGTCCTCCATGTGAGCATGCTCCTTCGTCCTTGAGCTTTCCACTTTTTACCATGATGTGCTTCTAGAAGCTTCTACCGTAGGCATGCTCCTTCTGGGCCAACCTGTCGCTAGGCTGGCACCTTATCCACTCCGCATGCACAGTCGGGTCATGATTTTCACGTGTTCTTCCCAAACCTCCTAATATGGCTAAGTCTTGAACCTTGGTTCTACCCCACACATGCCACAGGTTTCCTTAAACCCTTCCCTGCGCGCTTTATCCTTGCACGCCTTTCTTTAACTAGGCCTTGCGCACCTATGCACCTTTTATACTTAGCCAATATTTTAAGGGCCCAACATCACCCCACACTATGCTTATTCTCCATTTGCAAGAAAACTTCTTTAGTGAAAATAAAGAACACAATAGGATTATGCCTTGGAACAAGAATAAGGGGATGAAGAAATAGGGAAAGAAGAAAGAATGGGGAAGTGATGGTATCACTGCAATAAGCTAGGAAAATATTTTTGCAAGTCGGCCTCCAACTTGATCCAGGCATTGACTTTTCTCGTGCTCTCCGACGAGATGTCACAACCAGGGTGCTCACCTCCCCAAAACTTAGTCCATTTCCTTGTGCACTCATGGTGTTAGTAATTTTCTCTAACTCCTTGCCTACATCCTCCAATGCATCCATTCTTTGTGTAATCTATGGGTATAGTTCCTTCAACCACTTTTGATTGAACCCCTTAAGGTTTTAATGGCTTTAGATTTCTTTTTGACCTCAATAATGATTCTTTCCCTTTCCTCCTATTTCCCTTATTCTTCTCTTGAAACTCCTTAAGTTTTACTTCATGAGTGGTGACCAAGGTGCCTGCCACTTTGTCTCTGTCCATGCAATTGTCGTACATGGCCTTAATAGTCTGAGAAGCAACATTCACATCAGAAAGAACCTTGTTGTACTCAACTATGAGCACCATGACCTTCAACTTATCTTCCTTTGCTAGGCACGTGACCACTTTTTCTACGGACTCCAAGGATAGCAGTTGTCTCTCCATGGTGAGGACTCTTGTTAAATCCTCCAGGCATCCCAAGGCAGATCCATACTTATGCGCGGGAGATACTAGGTTTGGATGCTTCAATACTATAACATCATTAATGGACTCCACCTTTTTGTATACTGCGCATACCTTAGCCTTCTCATCTTTTAACTCACGCTACCACTAGGTGCTGATCAACTTCTCTTGACTTAGCTCCTTTTTCTTCATAGCTAGATCTTCCTTTTTCTTCTTTAGTTCCTCCTCTAGGTCTCTGATTCTACCATTCCGCCTAAAGAGTTTAGCTTTGATCTCAACGGAGACCTTATTGAGCGCATTGCACAACTGTTCATCTAAGAGCTATTGGGCATCCACCACTGGGTTGTCTTCTCTTGGTCCTGGAAATGTTATTATTGCCCCGTGGCTTACTTCAAATTTTGTCTCATCAAGATGGGATTCAATTGCCCATGAGAGCATCTTCCTTGTCCATGGGTATGTAGGATCCTTATCAAAAGATGAAATTACCATGAGTTCCTCTCAAGAATAGTGCTTTGGAACCGCACGTGAAACACTTTGTTGGGGTCATCAATATAACCCATCCTGGCCTCTCCTCCTCTACATGCTTTCCTCCCGTGTGTGTGCCCTTAGGAATACTTACAGTCAAAATGGGGCCTCTAGTGTTGCCGTGGTCCTTTTTGTGCTTTCCTCCTTATCCTTGTTCAACACCGGCTCAACGTTGTGTTCCAATTTCTCCTCCACCAAGGTCTCAATGATCTTTGTTTCTTCTCTCTCTTGTCACCTTGGTTATTCATTCCAGCATAAGGCTTGGGGCCTCCTACTTCTACACACCAACCTCCTCACTTCTTCCCATGTCTTGGGTGTATCACATGAAAAGGAACCCTTGTCCCTCTTCTTCGCCTTCTTCTTCTAAATCATGCATGTTGAAGATAGGTGGCTCTTGGTATTTTTCCGGTTCATCTTCTTCACTATCATCTTCTTCATTTCATCATCCTTTTCACCTATGTATTTGTCCAAACTCTCAGTTTCTTCCGAGGTGGTATCCTCTTCTATCCTCTTCTTCTTCCTAACCGGGATTCTAGTGTAGGTGACTCTATCTCTTCTTCTCCCGATGACTCCTTGCCCGATGGCTTTCGGCTCTAGAGTCTTCTCTTTGTCTATGGGAATTTTCTTATGTGAGTACATCTGGTTCTAGCTCTTGTCCAAGGGGAACCTATTACCTGTGTATCCACCAAACTAGGTTCTTTTTTCTTTGGCTCTTTTTCCTCCTGTTTGGGCGTGGGTCTCTTCCTACCAGTTGGTCCTCAGGTATAGACACCTCATTCTCTAGATACGCGCCCTTCTCAGATTTGGGTCTTATGTAGAGGTATACATGTGCCGCGGATCCTCCTGTAATGGGAAAAGTCATGGGCCTTGTCATTTTAACTTCATGCGACATGTACCTCTCCATGTATGCACGCTTGCTAGGGTAGACCAACCCTTTGTGCATTTCCCTGTGGTCCTAGTCCAGATTACCAAGGTCCAACTTCAACTTCTTGGATTCTTTGAACCTGTTTACTCCCGCTTAGAAGTATTGAGCTATGAAGGAAAAGGGGAGCTTGCACCATGGGCTCCATGTCTCATCTATTAGTTTGAATCTACTAGGTAGAAATGTTGGTACACAACAAATTTAGCTTCTCCCTTGGTGGCCACTGGTAGTTGTTCAAGAATCCTCCATTCTTCCTTGAACGCATTCCTCAAGTGCATGTATACCATTTCTCTAGGCACGCCTTGTGCATGGTCGTCATAGTGTCACAGGCATATTTTTCAAATCTCTTTGTGGGTGAAGGGTCCTCAACAGGGTACTCCCACATGAATTTGTCTGATGCATCCGGTACTCCGATCTCTAAAAACACAATGGTTAGCAGGACATTACCAAAAAGGATTCTATCACCTTCCTTCACGCAACTGAAAATCTCATCTGCGATGAATGCAGACAAGTTGTAGATGGTTCCCTCTGAAATTTTCCTACAAACATGCAACCATGGCTTATTGACTTGGGTCCATCTCTCTGGCCATTTAACTTTGACACCGTGTATGCAGCCATCTTCATTACCGGGTCCTTGATGTCTATGATATCATAGTACCTTGACCCCTTTTTGTATGCATAGGCGGCGATAGTCTCCTTAATTTCCTCTTTGTCACTTAAGTCATCTTCCAAACCATCTCCTTCATAGATGAGGCCTATGAAATGTGAAATGAGATGAGGGGTTATGCACATCTTGCACCCTGCGAAGTGGAAGTAGTCTTCATGCACGTGCGACATCAACCATTGATATAGGCACTCAGGCTTCCCAAAGTAGGGAAACTCAAAGAGTTGTAATAACCCTACCTTCTCCAACTTGACCTTCACATCATTGTTATAGATGGGAAAACCCTCTGGTGTCCTTTTATTTGTTGGGTGCACTAACTCCAACACCATCTCCTTCTCGATTGTGCTTATATGATGATTGTATTCATTTACAGACATGTTTCTTAGATGGGACTCCCACTCCTTCCCCAACAACACTCCATCTGGGTATTGCATTTCTACATACCACTCTTCATTTGTATGTGTGTCAGTTTCTTATTGCTTTCCCTTTCCCTTGCCCTTTCCCTTCTTAGGTGTGCTAACTAGTTTCTTGGGTGCCATTGTTTAGGTCCTCTTACCACTTCAATCACTTCTTGTTACTCTATTCTTCCACTCTTTCCAACCTTAGATCTTGAACTTGTGAAGAAAATGCGTTAAACACGTGTCGTAGTTCTTCAAACCATAGCTGGGATAATCCCTTCACAAGACGACGCCTTCTCACAAATTTTCTTACGCCCATGAAATCCCTTCCTTCTAGTTTGCAAATCCAAACTAGTTACTCACGCTCAATCTCTTCAAATTTTTCTTCACACGGATTATTCCTGGAAGCCCTAGTTTGCCAAGATGCAAAAGTGCTTCTTTCTCCTTATATGCAAAGTGAATAATGAAATGCCTCGACCCTTTATTTATAGTTTTTCCCTTTTTAAGCATTAAATGCTACTTCACCTACCACTATAATTTTCACGTTTAATGCAGATTTTTCAAACAAAGTCCAACTTTAGCACTTTACCTCACACGCCCAAACCTGTGTGGACAATTTTCCAACCTTTTGGCATGTAACCAATCCATCTTGATAGGATACTCTTGTGTACGCATCACCGGCGCCGAAGGCACTTCTTCTATCCTGATTTTTTCTCTCACCTACCTCGTGTTGCTTATGTGATTTTTCCTCCTCTATACGTGGGATCTGAAAGTAGCCTTATCTTGACACCAACCATTATTTTCCATCTTTTCTTTCCATGCACCTCTTTCAATAGGGCCATTCAACCGTGATTTTCAATACAAACTTCCTTAGCACTTTACCCATGTTCACCTTTACATTACTCCACCCCACACTAAAATGATGTGTGGTCCTCTCGCACACTCAAAATCCTTAAAAAGTAATAAGGTTAACGATGCCTAAGGCACAAAACAAAAACAAAATGTGAAAGGGAAACACAAGAAAAGAAAATGCATAAAGGAAATTCTAAATTAACTCGTAAAACTACCTTATTTACAAACACCAAGAAGACTTATTTATAGTAGGGCTTCAGCCTAATCCCATTGAAGTGTCCAGAAATTTCATTCCATCCAAAGACTTCAGAACTCAGCACATGCCCAAATCAAGGATGTATGAGATTTTATAGGGACCTAACCAATGGAATTTCAACTTCCGAGGATGGCGCAAAAACTTAGAATCATATAGTAAGACCATCTGCCCAACCTCAAACTTCTTATTCCTAATGTGGTGATCATGCCATGATTTTTTCTTTGCTTTCTTTGTTGTTTGGCTCCACTTGGCGAGTGATCCTCTTTCATCCAGCTTCATCAGTTCATCAATTCTCTCTTCCAGCACTTGCTCATCAGCCAGCCCTCCTACGCGCACTATTCGCAGAGAAGGTAACATGAACTCAAACAGTAGAATAACTTCCACACTAAATACCAATTAAAACGATGTGGCTTTGTTCAGCCTTTTATAAGTTTTCCTGTAAGCCCATGACACGGCTGATACCTTGTCATCCCAATCTTGTCTACCGACATAAAAATTTTGGTCGTGGTATGACTCAAGTATTTTGTTAAATGCTTCCAGGTTCCATTTGCTCTTAGGTGATAGGGTGTAGTCTTGTGATGATCCACCATGAACTCTGCTAACAGGATCCTCACATTCTCATTCAAGAAATGTGTACCCTTATCGCTGGTTAAACTTAAAGGACATCCATACCTCATGATAATGTTCTCCCCCAAAATCTTACCGCTTTGGTTGTTGTGCAGTCTTTAGTTGGGGCTGCCTCTGCCCACCTTGTCAAATAGTCCATGCAAGTGATTACATAGCATGATCCAGTCCTACGTGTTGCTGGTGTAATAGGGCCTATAAAGTCTATTGCCCATTTCTCAAAAGGTTCAACACTAGGAATAGGGCACAAAGGAATTTCATCTTCTTTTCCGGCTTTCCAATGCGCTAATAATGGTCACATGATTTACAATAGTCTTTCAATCCTTATACAAAGTTTCCCACCACAATCCTACCATTAATATTTTACACGTGGTGGCATCACCTACATAATGCCCACCCACACTTCCTCCATGTGCTTCCTCTATGATGGCAAGGCACTCATGCTCTAGTACACACCTGCGCAAAACTTCATCATGCCCTAACTTGTATAAGTCCCCACTGATCAACATGTAGGGTGTGACACATATGGCTAGTTACTTCTTCTCTAATGCCTTCATCCCTTCGGTGCCACACCTTCCTTTAGAAATAATGTAATCTCCTCCAAATTCGATGGCACATGCCGTAACCTAAATAGTTATGTGTTTGGCATCCTCTCCTCAATACTCTACATGTCCTCCCCTGAATCAATTCTTGATAGATGATCAGGTCCACAATTACTCTTTCTAGGCTTCACAACTACCATGAACTCAAAATATTGAAATAACAACACCCACCAACATATGCACCCTTGTAGAACGGGCTTGTTTACTAAGTACTTTAATGCCATGTGGTCGGTGTAAAATACAAAGGGTGTTGCCAGTATATACTTTCTAAAATTGAAAAGCATGTAGATCATTGACAATGCTTTGTGCTTAGTCATAGTGTAATTATGCTCTACTAATGTCAACTTCCTACTTTCAAAACATAGGGGATGATAAAAAATTCCTTCACCTAAGCTGTGCAAGCACTACTCCAATAATGGCTCTTGAGGCATCTACATGAACATGGAAGGGCTTGTACTAAGATGGAAAATGTAATATAGGTGTGGTGACAAGCCTAGCCTTTAATGTGTCAAATGCCTTCGTTGCGCCTCTCTCTCTAATGGAAGGCACTTTTATGTCTGAGAAGTTATTCTAAAGGCACAGTGATCTTGGCATACCCCTTGATGAACTTCCTGTAATAACCCGTATGCCCAAGAAATCCATGCACTGTGCTTTGGCTAGTAGGCTCCCCAACCCCACAATAATTGTAACCTTGGCAAGATCTACTAGCAATCCCTCCTTACATATGATATGCCCCAATAACGTCCCAAAGGGTGTAGAAAAGACACACTTCTTAATGTTGAGGGATATCCTCAACTGCCAACACCTCTCAAACATCAACCTCAAATTATCACAATGGTCTTTTACTAGCCCATACACCGTCCAATCATCCAAATAGACTTGAAGAAATTTATGGATGAAGTCTTGGAACGCTTGTACCACTATGTGTGAGAAAATAGTAGGCATTATTCAACCCAAAGGGCATGATCATGTATGCAAAACTTCCCCATTTAGTGGTGAAAGTTGTCTTCTCTGGTCTTCCTTTGCAATCTAGACTTGGTGGTACCCCAAAAATCCATCCGTAAAGGAATAGATTTCACACCCAGTGACTCCCTCTAAAATTTCTTCAATGAAGGGGGTTAGAAAAGGATTGATGACACAAACTACATTTAGCTCCCTATAATCCATGCAAATCCTAATCCACCCATCCTTCTTGATGTTGATTACCATTGGACTTATCCATTCCGATTCTTCCATAGCTTCAATGATCCTAGAAGCTATCATTTTTTCTATCTCTTCCTTTACCTTCACACACAAATTGGGATTCATCCGGTAGGGTCTCTTCCTAATCGGGCACGCACTGTCCTTCAGCTTTATCTTCATCTCCCCTAAGGAATGGTGGATGCCTTTGAGCTCATGGTACCCGCGTGGGAATAAATCCTCAAATTTGTGCAACAGATCAATGATCTTAGAGACTTCCTTCTCGACTAGTAATCTCTAATGATAGCTTCCTTAGGTTCTTCTCCTAAGCCAATGTTAACCTTCTTTGTCTTTAAGGGCTCATGGTAGGCACGCACGTGAGTATCAGCATTGTCCACTACCTCGCGCATTCCTACAGAATGGCTAACATCCAAGCTCTCTGCTTCCTCCCCATCAATAACATATACCAACTTCCCTTTTTCCTTTTCCAAACACGCATGCTCAAGCTGTATCTCTTCTGCTTCTTCTACCTCTTCTTCAAAGCACACCTCCAAACCTGGTCCACCTAGCAACTCCAACAACCTATCTTCTTCCATGGCACTATCCCCCATGGTAAGGTGTTTGACAACCTACAATGCCTTATCAACTGATGGCTTGGTACTTCGATACTCAAATGTTTGAATGAGGTCAGCCGCTAGCTCTTGCCAATTCCTTGTCTGGCGGAATGTCTCTAAATGTATGTACTATGCATGTGCGTAACCCTGCAGTGTAGAATACAACTTGTGTACCCAGAGGGATGGTGGCTAAGCTTTCGCACCTTCTCCGAGATCTTCTCACAATCTTGGATATGGAAAGAGGCGGGATCCTTCCCATGGTAGTCCTTGATGGCGGTGGGCACGTTGCTTCTAGAGAACCTGACAGAGAGAAATTATCACCTCATGCCATTCCAAAAGGCTCTCCTGATGTGTAGCCCACCATTGTGGCACTTGTGTGCAAGCAGGACATCACTTAACATCTATCTTTGTTCCTTCTCCTCATTCCACCGAGCTTCCATCTCCTAGGCACCCTAAATACTATATGTGCCTGTTACTATTTTTGTTACCAATCCTCTCAACGCCATTTGATCAATTCATAAGTTCCATGCGCCCAATTATCACATGCTAGACTAGTGGTGTCACTTATCGACTGAGCATCTTCAAATTGGATAACTCCATTGGTAGGATCGATTATCTCTAGGTCCTTGATTGAGCACACATATATCCTATCCAGGACCTCTTCACCCAAAGGTTCAGTATAGGGTGTTGACTTCCCATCAGCCATGGGTATAATGACCCACTCCTCCTTATTTTCAAAGTTGATGTACCCCTTGTTGAACTGAAGGTCTCGCATTGTTCTTGTAATACCATGGGCACCCAAGTAGTGCTGGAAAATTGTTTGCCTCGATGAGTGCCAAGACTTCGAAGTCCCCAGTAAACTTAGCTCCCTGGATAGTGATAGTTGCATCCTTTAGGACACTGATGGGCATTTCCTTCATTTTTTTTCCATCTACAACACATTCAAGGATGGATATAATGCAAGTCTCCCCATATAATGCCATGCATCCAAAGTGAGAACATTGACCTCTGCACTGTGTCAATGAGGATATTACTAAGGAGACATCCATCTACGATTGTATCCAATGTGATCTCCTTGTCATAGTCAAGGCTATGAGGGGGAAGGTTCACATGCAAGACCTACCTCTCACACTCTCCTCGGTGCATGGTACCTTCTCTCTTAACCATGATCCTAGCAAGGGAATAATATTCTCTTGCCTTAGCATTTTACATACTTCCTTGACCTCATCCAGGTCATCCTTTGGTGCCTCGACCCTCCTTCCTTACTCCTCCCTCTTGGACTGCTCCTTTAGACACTGGATCTCTCCTTGTAAACTCGAATGACATCCATGGTATCTTGATATACCTCCTTTTGAAGCATAGGGTTTGTGTACTTCCCATGAAATACTTCTTCCCTTGAAACTAGATTCTTCTTCCTAGGTATCTCCTTTACGCACACAGCTTCTACTCTTGTTGTTACCAAAACAGTTCCAATCCCGCATCACATGTCACCCATGGCATCCATTGTCTATCTTCCTTCTTAATGTTGACCATTGCGTGTCCTTGTCTTCCCAAAGTGCTTTGTTGATTCATGTGCTCAAACAACTCTAGGCATTCCTCATACTTGTGCTTCTTCCGCACACCATGAGCATTAAAATAGGTCCTGGGCACTCTCATTTGTAATACTCATGTAGACCCACAATTAAAACAGGTTCCACGTGGGAACTCACTTCTTCCTCCCCGTGGTTACCATGACCACAAATCCTCCGTGAAATCCCCTTCCGCGTGTGCCTCCATCTACGCGCTCTTCATAATGGTGATCATCACCCTTAGAACTACTGGCAATGCTGGTCTGGCGCACCCATGATCAATGGCCTCATGGATCTGATCAATGAGCCTACAGTCCTTAGTATCATGGGTTGTAGAGGTGCAAATATTACAGTAGTAAGACACATTCTTCGAATTGTGTGCTGTAACAAGGGGCATCTACTTGCATCATGGTCCCCATGAAAAATTTCACAATCTACTGTCACGATGCATACTGTCCTCTCGAGGGAAACTATCCTTGACATGCCCCTCTACTTCACAATTTGTACACCATAAACCACTGTGAGTCTCATGGGCTGAGTTCATAGAAAAATTCTCCATCTACTTAGCCATAATAGCAATTTGAGCCTCCAGGAATGGGCTAACACTAGTATCAACACTTCCAATAGCCTTGGCATGTAGAGAAACTTCCAATGCCTCACGTGGGTCTGTGAAATTTTTATGAGATAAGGCCCTTCTAAAAGGTGTGATCAATCCTCCAACAAACCACTGAGCATGCTATGAAGGGTGAATATCATATGATAACTTAGACAAGAGAGTTTTAAAGTGCACATCATACTCCCACACACTCTCCACCATTCCTTGTTGAATCTCCTTCAGGTACTGATGCTCTTCTATTCAAACTCAGGGATGTGGAATTCTGCTAAGAAGGCATTCTTTAAAGCAGTATAATCCACCACCATTTGATGAGGGTCATATTTCCTATACCAGCTATGTGTGCCCTCGCAACGTTGTTCAGCTGCAAATTGACTAGCCTTTCACTTCGGGGTTGTGATACCTTTGGGCACCATAGTAGAACTTCACACTTGTGAACATGTTCTATAGCATCCTCAATACCTATATAATCAGGAAAATGTAAAGAAATTTCAAAGAAGACTTGAGGGGGTGGTGGGGCCCATGTCCCTCTTGACTAGAGCCTTGGTTTCCTCCTGTGTTTCCTTCGCCACCTAATCCACAAGATCCACTAGGTCATGTGCCTCCGAACAACTAGATCCACCTAATCCACTGTGTCCTATTCCTCCTGATCCACTAGATCATGTAGTGGTCATGCCAAGGGTCCCCATAGTTCCGATGAACTGCATGTCGATGGTCTGTGATAATGCCCCACTACAAATAGTGTACCCCACGCCACTCCCAGACGTGAGATCAAAATCTTACGTGTCTATACCTTGCCTAAAAATTACTCCTAACACTGGAATGGTGTTTGTAGCCACATAAGTCCTAAATGAGAAATTGTATCTCCGGGTGTAGATCGATCACTTCTAATGTAACCAACTAGACTAACAATATTTTCCCCGATCTGGAAAACCAAGTGCTATGGTTTGGTCACTGGGTGGGCTTAGATACGTGCCAATGGTTCTTCTCTCTTTGTGTGACGAACTCTCATCATAAGCCGAAGGGGTCTCTCTTACGCACTTGTTAAGGTGGGGTTGCACAGCATCGCGCTCAAAGTTCCACATCCTCTACATGAACCTTAAATCCTTCTCACAACATCTACCACCATATATCCATCACACCTATAACCTTACGTTGTTTAGAAATCTCCCTTTCACGTGCTTAACTATACTTGAGCCGTATCTCCTCCCTTTGTTTCTCCATCACAACATCTACCATCTTCCTCCACCCTAGCTTCCTTGCCAAGGTGCTCAAGAATGGTTTAGTGGCCATTGGGAATGCCTCTAAACCCATCAGTAACCATCAATATCTTCATTTCCAGAGGGATAACACGTAGAAATGATCCTCAGGCTCCCGTATAAACTCAAAATTAGTAACCTTTGGACAAGAATATGTGGAAAGGACTTACTCCAGAGTGTAGCTAGCTAGTACTCCTTTCCCCAATGATCCACAACACGCGTCCATGTTAGATCTACATCCCTGTAACCTCGGTATTCTTCTTAGGTCCACACACATGATCTATAATACCATCTAGATCTAGATACATAGGCTAAGAGCCACTCATACATTTTTACCGGGAAGCAACAAAAAAATTTCATACAAATCATGGTAGAGGTTCTCTTTACCCATCCACGTGCATCAAACTCAGGTCCAAAGGTGAATCTCCGAGAAAATTCATCCTCTCGTACTCTTAAACCATGATTCAACACTTTATAAATTTAACCACTCTATCATTACTCACTACACAGATCATGATGTATGCTATTTCCCACTACAACTTCGAAAAGAGTTCCTGCAATGGAACCAAGATGTAGTCATTTTTACCCCTATCATAAAAGAAAGGAACCCCATGTGCACCAACCTATCACCCGGTGGATGTTGGGCACTCACCGAGGCACACACAGGTGCCGAGTCTCTCTTTTATGTGATTTTAGTGGGAAACATCATCTATGATCCATGTTTAAGGGATTTAAAAGGAAGTAAGACATAAAAGTACCATAGAGCTCAGAATGACTTCTAGATCCTTGCATTCATTTCAGATCTGAGAAAGTGCTTAACAAATTATAGAACTTATACCAAAATAGAAGTAAGTTGTACAAGCATCCATACTTAGTCATAAACATAAATGAAATAGAACTATGAGAAAGATGTAAGCATCAAATTCATCAGTGTTCATATTCATGTAAGCTGGTAACCTCATTACATTCATGGAGCCATTACAGAATGTCATAGAGAAGCAGACTACTAGTCATGCATTATAACTAGACTCATGTGGCTAGGCTCTCAAAAGAAATTTATAATCCTCATACCCTTGATACATCCTTTCCTAAGCACAATTACCCAAGCTACAGAGTTCTTGTAGTATTTCTGTAGAGCTCGCTTCTATCTATTTCTCTATATCTTTACTTCTGCAGGTGCTTGTATATATAGCCTTTTTGGATTGCCAACTCATCCTCCAACGGCCTCAGATCTGATGCCAAGTGTCTGAATGTGGTCCTCCATGTGAGCATGCTCCTTCATGCCTAAGATTTCCACTTTTTACCATGATGTGCTTCTAGAAGCTTCTACCGTAGGCATGCTCCTTCCTGGGCCAACTGTCGCCAGGATGGCACCTTATCCACTCCGCATGTGTAGTCGAGGTCATGCTTTTCATGTGTTCTACCCAAACCACCCAATATGGCTAAGTCATGAACCTTGGTTTTTCTCGTGCACATGCCATGGGTTTCCTTAAACCCTTCCTTAAACCCCACCCTACGCGCTTTATCCATGCACACCTTTCTTCAACTAGGCCTTGCATGCCTACGTGCCTTTTATACTTACCCAATATTTTAGGGGCCCAACAATAGTGTAGGAAATATATATAGAATGTGATTGTTTGATGTGATAGATAAAAGATGAAAAAGCGTAGTGTACATATGAATGGAGATGTGATGAATGGTAAAGTATGTATAACATGACCTAAGTAAAAGAGTATGTAAATGAGATGATCATAAAAGTGTACTGAGCATGTGTTAGTATGATGAAGAGAGGGGGAGAATAAATATGCCTTCAAGTGTGTAGGTGATAAGGTTCATTTATATAATACCCTCAACAATCAAGAATGAATCGTAAAGAAAGAATGTGTCATTAGGGGTAAGGTGAGAAAATCACCTATCAAAGACCAAACATGCATGTAACATTGGAAGTATGTGTAATGGAGGAAACATGAGCATATGAACCAAACTGAATGCTTGATGAAATGGTGCCAATGATGGGATATAGAGCAGTTGGGAAGTGCAAATATTGACGACTTAGGAAGCCAATGTGTAGTAGTAGCATTGCGTAACGGATGAGATGGCACAACAAAGGATGAATAAGATGGAGATCTTGTATGAAAAAAACCTGTGGTGGTGGATGAATAATGACCTTAGAATGAGATGAAGGAGATAAGATAATTGGAGTAACAACATGCTTGCATGGAAGTGGAGACATAGACCTCTCACGAGAGTGAGAGGAAAATAAAATGACTCCCTTATCTTCTAATTGTTGTAATCTATCATGGAGTGTGTAATAATCATTTTTGCGATGGCCATTGATACGATGATAGTTACAATAAGGTTGATCACACTACCATTGCAAGCGATGAGGTGGATGATGCTGATTAGAAGGTAAGATGATCAAACAATTTTCAAGAAAGGCACGCATCACATCATGACGTCTAGCATGATGAGAAAAGTGTAAAGGATCCTGTGAAGGAGATGTAGAAGTCTGATGTGGAGCCCGACGTGGTGGAGGAGATGAAGGACGCTTATGTAATGGAGAATACTGAACTTTCTTGTGAGGTGGAGGAGATGGAGACCTTAGAGGACACTCAATAGATGGAAGTGGAGAAGAACTAGATGATGCAATAGTAGCAGTGATGATAGTAGGGAGTCAGTATAATATGTGCAACAATGAGATCTTGTTCTAAATCGATGACCTTATAGCATAAGAGTGTGAATGATTTGCATGTATCATATTACAAGCATTGCTTTAAAGAAGGAATCAAGCCACGACAAAAGATGAATTACTTTTCTAAGTCAATGGGATGAAATACTAACTGATGCATGCAAGCATTGAAGTGCAAAATGTAATCAATGATAGGTTCTATTTTGCCTTGATGTAAGCCAAGTAAATGATCATATGTGACCTCTAGGGCCATTGGTAAGTATAGAGTGTATAAGGAAGGCATATTCCATCTCACAATAGGTACTAATAGATCTGAAAGGTAAATGTGTGTACCATTGGAGAGCGTCATCAGTAAGACTATGGCGAAAAAGCTTTTAGCAATAATCGATCATTAGAATAAGAAGCCATAGCTAGACGATAATGCTTAAGATGTAAATATGGATTTCCAGTACCATCAAAACATGAAAATGTAGGCATAATGAAATCCTTAGGGAATGTTGAATTATGAATATTTTTGGAATAGGGTTTTCATGTAAAGAATTGTTATCAATAGAAGCATAATATGCCTTGTTTTCAAGTGTGAGAGATTGAACCTAAGATTATAATTGACCAACAACATGCATGAGTGATAAGATATCCTGTGATGGAATAGTAGGAGATGTAGATGGTGTATTGAGTGGTTGTATCTTGCCATTATGAGTGATCATAGGGATGTCAAGAGAAGAAGTAGAAGATACCGATGCTAAGGGCACACTAGATATAGGTGCCGAAGAAGTAATAGGCGGTGAAGTAGTAGGAATAACATTAGAAGTGTTATTAGGAGATGATGTAATAGAAGGAGATGAATCATGCATGTTACTAGAGAAAATCTCAGAAGAAGATGAAAGTGAAGTATAAAATTCACATTCAACAATATGCAAAGAAGTAGAATTGTTACTATCATGTGCCTCTTTAATATCAGACAAATATTCAGATGGAAGGATTTCATTAAGCATGTCATAAACATTTAATGAAGGAGGAGGATAACTAGTATGTGATGCATTATTAGAAAAAAATTCAGAAATGGAAGGATAATGAGATGCAAATACAAAATCATCTTGACTAGTATGGGAAACAACATCATGCACATGTTTATTTTCATCTTGTTTTTTAGCTAAAGCATCATCATCAATATTTAGCATAAATATGATAATAGCATCATCTAAAGTCTCAGTATAAATGGAAGAAGGTGGAGTAAGGATGACTGAAAAACAAGGTCTACAACTAGAGAAGCTTATCGGGTCAGATACAATGTTAATAGTAGAATGATCAAAGCTAGTAGGAATATTACATTCATGAGCTAACAATTACCTTTGAGTATCATCTGGAAGAATAATGTTGTGATATAAAGTGCTAAGTTTAGTTATGGTTGCTTCATCATAGATATGATTAATGCTCACATGAGGCATGACTAGCCTAGGAGAAGAAGAGCTATTCTTAGCCATTAGGGTTTTAGTGTATCCTAGGGAAAGGGGTTCAAAGCTACAGTTCACCAAAATGATTTAATAAAATATGAAAATATATGAATAATCTGATTTCTATTGCAACAATAAATGAATAAACAATTAAGTACTAATCTAGTAAATATGGGACCCTAAGTGCAAAGAGGGTAAGAAACCTTAGCTGATTTGAAAAAATCCCTGAGGTGTACAAAGTTAGCAAACTATAAAATACGAAGCACATCGACCATCACACCGAATCTTTAAAAATATAGATTTGGAAGAATAAGCTAGACTAGGATGCCTAGAGAGGGGCATGGGGGTCTCGTGTACACCCTAGACCTATTTCTAGGTTCCCGGGTATGTGGAAACACTCATAAAATCTCCTCTCGGTGGTCGCTAGTTGTTCACCATTGTTCACCTTTCATCAATGTGAGATTTCACCAAGATCACCAAGGTCACTAGAAACCTGCAATGAAATATGAACCTATAAAAC
This sequence comes from Taxus wallichiana var. yunnanensis, assembly GCA_018340775.1. NCBI lineage: Eukaryota > Viridiplantae > Streptophyta > Pinopsida > Cupressales > Taxaceae > Taxus > Taxus wallichiana. Next base: position 557,990,549 of record CM031242.1, on the reverse strand, counting down.
CCTCAAATAAACATCAAATCCTAAAAATAAAGATGCAAAATGAGGGGTTGGATTGTCCTTAGTTATCATAATGGTGATCTTATGAGTGAGAGTTACACTACATCTATGAACCAATGTAGTTTTATGTTCTTGTGTGTGTAATAGTTCTCCTAGGTCTCCCTTGTGCCAATGACGCCAAGATATCGGGTGGTAGCTAGATAAAATGTAAATGTGTGGATGGAATAGAATGAAATCCCCTTCCTATGTAGTGTGTATGCAGAGTAATGCGCCCAAATGCATTCCCTTGAGATATGTAGATAGATATCCCTTGATAATAATTGCCTCCCTTATAATAGTATGTATGTTGTGTTTATATAGAGATCTCTTGCTTGAATTTCGACACTAATGACATGACATGCCAACTATTATCTTGGGATATGAGTGGGAAAACCAAAAAGAACTACCTCAAGTGCCAAAAAATTAAGATCAAACATAAAGAGGGAATGAGCACACAAGATGAATAGGAACACCTAGGCACTAGTGTCTAATCTTGGGCGCTAGTGTCCAAATAAAAATAATGACATTGAGTGGAGATTTACTGATAGGGATCCATGTGAAGGAAAAAATCAATAGAAAAAAACAAGACAAATGGGTGGACTAGGGAATGGGTCACTATTGAATAACTTTTTTACACAAGATCCATATATATAACAACATACTTGGTGTTATAGTAAATAGTAGTAAGTGTGTGATTTTGTGTCTATAATTGTGTATGTATACATGAATCTCTTGTTTGAATTTAGACACTAGTGACACAAAAGGCCGACTATGAACATGATAAGATTAAAAAAACTAAAAAGAGTGACCAAAAATGTCAAAATATGTAAAAAGAATAAACATGACAGATGTGCCCAAAATGGACACAAGAGTCTAGAATGAACACTAGTGTCTAGGGATAAATGATGACAAATGTGAAAAGACAGATAGATAGGGATCCTTATGACCTGACTAGAAGTGGATACATAAATGACATATGTAGGAGAGAATCACAATAGAAATCAATCAAAGAGCATAGATGGACAAAGGATTGTGTCACTAGTGAATACTTTTCTTACTTAAGATTCATGCATATAACAACATACCGATGAAATAGTAAAATAGTAATGTGTGCATGATTTTGTGTCTATATTTTCCCCACTTTGAATGAAATGAAAGTAGTGTTTAAGGAATGATAGATTGGAGAATCCAGTATGCACGTAGAATATAGGAACTTATAGTGTGGTAAACTATGGATCAACATTTTGACCCATGTAACATAATGGAAAATTTTCATAAGGAGCACTTGGAGAAATATGAAATAATTTTGAGATTTTGAATTGTTATCAAAGGTGATATAAGAGGTAGGGAGTGATCAATTCAACCCAATTTTTTTATGAGGGAGGATTTGGGCATCCAATCTCCAGAGGAAGAGTTTTGGGGAGAGAGGTCTCATTTTTCTCTCCTTCCATGATGCTTCCCTAAAAATTCCTACCATTATAGATGGATAGAGACCAAATTTAGCTTCAACTGTAACTTGTTTGTTCCTAATTGAAAAACTCCCATATGAGCGGTATAGGAAATGAATTAACGTCTCATTCACCCCACTCCTATAATAACATTTGTTTTTATTGGAATAGTTTTGGATGGCTTCCAAGTTAGGTCATCTGGAAGTGATAGTAATGTAATTCAACTCCCAAGTTAGGTCATCTAGGAGAGAGAGTAAATGTTCTTATTCAACTGATTGATTGATTTGATTTGAGTGATGAAAAATTGCTTGAGATAATATGTACTTAGGAGATTACTCATAGAGAGGTTTTAATTTTCCCCCAAGTTAGGTCATTTGAGGGAGATAGATTTGAAATAGCAAAGTGAGTATCATGTATCATATAGAATAATTGTAACCATGTTTGAATGAGATCGAGAGAAGGTTGTGATAATAATGTATTAGGAGTGTCGATTGATTGCATTGTATCCATAGAGGGATTATAAGATGATCTTGATTGTATGCCCCCTTTTTGGAGAAAGGGTGAAGGGTGGAGAAATGAGCACTGAGATGAAAACAAGGTTATAAAAGGGTGTAATATTAAATGAGAGATATTATAGAAGAGATAGTAATATTGAAAAAGTATGCATATGTATTGATTAGTACATGTGCCATATTTGAATATGGAATGATGCAAAGTGTATAGTATAGTGCTAGGATAAATCATGATTTGGATGGTGCAAACGGGGATGAAAATAGAGTAACGAGGTGTAAGATATGAGTGAAACCGTGTATCGTGTATTAGTTGTAAAAATGGTTGTAAATAGTATAAATAGTAAATTAGAATTACTATATATAGTAATATTGAAAAAATGAATAGTAATTTCATTTGTACCGAGAGTGTTTGACATTTAATATTTGAGGTACGAGAATGTCACACGTTAAAGCAACAAGTATTACAAGATTTGAGAGAGAGTAGTGGTAGTCATGGCTTTCATGGACAACCTAGGAGTTGGTGTGTGACTATTTTTGGAAAATTTAGTCGATATGTTTGTTTTCAGCAGTTTTAGTAAAATTTGAATTTTGTAGTTTTTGGTGTTTTTGACCGGGACGGAAGCAAATAGGGCATTTCTATCCTTAGGGACACTAGTGCCTAGTTCATGGTGCTAGTGATTTACTGGACACTAGTGACCTCACGTCCGGGTGCTAGTGTCTCAGGAGAAGGGTTTTAACCTTTGTGTTGTTAAATGGGTGGATTATGATTAATTTGATGCTATGATGACTAATTTTACAATATTTATGGTGTGATAATAAAGGAATTTATTTAATTTTGTGTGTTGACGAGAGGGATATACACTCTTGGGAGTTTCATGTGGGTCGTCACTTGAGCACATTACTTATTTTGGGGTTGTTAAATGAGGAGTGGGATATATTACACTAAGCCGATTTGTTGCACCTTATTAGATTAGGGGAGATACCCCATAATATGCCTTTATTGACTGCTTTGTGCGATAGATGGTTCACAGATACTTTTACATTCTAGTTGTTAACATGTGAGATGACGGTGACACTAGAGGATGTATATAGGATAATGTGGTTACCTATTGTTGGAGATAGAGTACAGATCATGGCCATGTTGGATGCCCGTAGTTTAATGAGGGAAGTGTGATGGTATTTAATAGGGAATTGAGTTCAAGCCGAGACACATATTAGCTTAGATGTGGTTGTGATATCCAATGTTCCACGATTGCAGAAATTTATCGCAGCGGTTCTAGCTTCGTTGGTGATAGTAGAGGGTGGTGGAGTTGGGATTTTTATAGGATGCATGATATTTTTCACAACATAGAGTAAAGAGTGTATTAAATATGCATGGACATGGTTATAGACACAAAATCACACACTTGGGTACATTTCTAGGTCCTAAAAGCATACTAGCATATACATGATTCCTAACCAAGAAATCTAGTAATTAGAAACTATCTTTGACCTCATTTATGTGTTTATTATCTTATCTTTAGTCTTAAAAACCCTAAAACCCATTCGGGACTTTATAGACACAAAATCACACACTTGGGTACAATTCTAGGTTCTTAAACACTTACTTGCATTCATATGACTCCTAAGTGAGAAAACTAGAAATTGATTGTTGTCTTTGGCCTCTTTTTTTTTTATTTTTTGTTTTCTCTTTGGTCTTACAAACCCTTTATCCCACTCTAAGCCTTATTTCTTTATCTTTCATTACTTTGGACACCAACGCCCAACCAAGATGCCAACGCTCAGGTGCCCTCCTCCTTTTGGGTGCCCCACACCTCTTTCTATCTTACTCACTCTCTTTGGGCCTATTTTATATTTTGGGTATATTATTTTCTTATGGGTTGGCCTTCTAGCTTGCAATTACGAAATTAAAATAAGGTAATCGTATAAATACAAACCTATGTGACCAAAATAAAGGAATAAGCTCTAAGCATCTATTATCATCACCTAAGCTTACATGCTAAGGCATCTAAAAGAATAAAGGCATCCATATTTCATTCATGGGATAAGGGAATGTATTTTACGCATATACGCATAGGAGGTGAATTTCATTTTACCATCCACACATCTATTTACATTGGTACATCTAGCTATCACCGACTATAACTTGCACTTACACAAGGGATTCCTAGGTTATGATTCTATCACACACGCACAAGGACTACATAGAGTCTGAGATGTAATGTAGTGCTATGATTAAAATAAAATGGAAAATGATAATAGTATAATCTGATGTTATAGAAGTAGTAAATAACAAATAAATCAATACCGAAATATACCCAAGAAACTAAACAAATGAAATGTGAAAACCCTAATGCGTAAAGAGGGTTAGAAATGCCTTAGATGACTCATCGAGATTGTGGGACTATGTTGCGGTGGAGATGGGTGGACAGGAGGAGGAAATGTCACATAGGGACTCACAAAAATACGATTTGAGCTATCCGAGTAGAATGGGATTCCTAGAGGAGGATAGGGGTGCCTAGAGTGCCCGGGGTCTACTGAAATGATGAGGAAACCTCTTATGAGGTGTCATTGAATGATAAATTATGTTCACTTCCTATCGCATGAGTGTTAAACTTCTTTGGATGTCACTATAAATCAAGATGGAGGAAAAACCTACAAAAACCCAAGAAAACATAAAAACCCTTAAAAAAGAAATATGCATATGAAAGGGTTGGACTGTCCTCAAATTCCAAATGGATGGACTTATCACTAAGTGTCAGACTACATCTCAAACCCAATGTAGTTCTAGGTGAGTGTTTGGAAATTGTGCCCTAGTTTCTCTTGTGTCACCAAACTTTGTGAGTAGCGATTAATAACTAGATGTATAATGTAAATAGATGGTGCATGAAATAAAATTAACGTCCCTCCTATGAAGTGTGATGCAGATGAACCAACATTTGTCCCTTGTGATGGAGCTAGATGGATGTAACCTTAGGTGGAGATACTAGTGCTTAGTGCTTGGTCCCTCATTATGGTCTCATAAATTTATATTTATATGGTTATATAGTTATAATTTTGTAATTAACCCTGAAAAATATGACCACAAAAGGATAGAGAGATCAAATGGCTAGAAAGTTCCCAAAAAGTGAGAGTAAAGTGTAAATACGATCGGGGTGCTCTTGTAAATATCCATGATTTAATCAACTAAAAAAACATTGCACAATAAAATAATAAAACCAGTGATATTGTAATTCATTCGAGACAAATTCCCAATGGAGAGGTTACATATAAATAGCTCAATGAACTCCTATAAGTAAGGAGTCAAGATTAATCTCTAAGTCCTCTCAATATCCCAAATATCTCTCAACTATGAGTTGTGCATTACAACTGTTTTGCACACTCATATATTATTTTATAAATATTAAAAATTATTACTACCAAATAACCCAAACCACTCCTAAGTGTTCACACTATGAAAAATATTTCTATAACAGGTGCCGGAAAGGGGATCAAGGCACCTGGTGCACCTCGGTCTTGGTTGGGTGCCCCAAACAGAGTAGGAAAAATATTGTGTGACATAACTGAATGGAAAAATACGGGTGAAAGATCGAAAGTAACGATAGAAAAAAAATTTAAATTGGCCAAATACATGGGTTGATTAGTACTTTTTTCACTCAAAAACCATATGAATAGTAGTATGAGACCGGGACTAAATAATTACCCAAAGTGCGTGATTTACTACCTATATTTTCCCCATTTTATGTTGGTGATCGAAAGCTAGGTAACATAAAGTAAATAGAGATGCGTGTACCGATATCCATGTAGATCGATGTAGAAAACATGCCGAGGGACTAGAGAAAGCATGGAGTGAAAAAAGGTGTAGTGTGGAGACTAGAGATGCAAAAAGTGTAAAAGTGATGAGAGTGAACCTAGGGAAAAAGCATGTGTGTAGATTCCAATGTGTGTGATGTACCTACATGTTAGTATGATATGTGTGATACCGAGTGATTTAGTTCTTGTTGTTGAATCTGTCTTCCCATACAAATGATCAAGTAGTCAAATACACATGTATATGTGTAAAAACTATGCGTAAAGATGCATGTATATATGTAAAAGTGTGTAATGAAAATGTAAAAAGAACATGTGCACCTAATCCATGATGAGAAAAAGGGTTTAACAAGGATCTTGTAAATGATGATGAAGTACAAGTTTTTTGGGTGATCTCACGCCACTAGCCAAAGAAGTGTAAGGAGAAAGCTATGTTATTATCTAACTCAGAAACTACTTCTCGAGAGTATGAAGAGATCTCAGATCGCCTAATTTTTGGGCGATCCGACACAAATGGTCAAAGTAGTGTAGGGAGGAAATTCCATTGTATCCTCCAACCTGTAACTGCTCCCCATAATACTAAGGAAAACTTGTCCTGTAAAATCCGTTGTGTATGGAGTTCTATAGAATGGTCTAAACCCACCACCTTTGTATAACCCATTGTGTCATGGATGTAAAAATAAAAACTGAAATGTACCGGTACCGTGCTATTTAGTATGTATAAACCTAAATGATGCCCCCCTCTTTAGGGGCGCATGCGACTTCACAGATTGGAGGATATAGCCCCAAAAGAGGATCCATCACAAAAACTATGCCCTATATGGGGAAGGGAATGTGCTTGGTAGAAACCAAGGAACATAAAAACAAGTGGCTAGGAAACAAGTGTTAGTACAAATAAGTATGCATGTAGAATACAAGTGTAAGCTATGCAGACAATGTGTAAGCTAGAATACAAATTAACACGTAAGAAACCAATCATAGACCATGAAAATCGGGTTGTGAAAATGGGACATCACTCACAATTTTGCAAGACACTTAAGGCCATTGTGGTCACATACAAACAAACAAGTGTGCAAAAAAAAAGGGAAAGTCCTACATACAATAGCAAATAGAGACAAACAAGAAGAAAGAAAATAGCTATAGAAGCAAGTAATCCTAAAAAAAAATGCTACATATGAAGCACCCGTTGCTAGCATGTTAGAAAGCTAAAGTATATGTAAAAGTGTGTATAACCAAAATTAGCATGCTATGAACAAAATAAAATACTAACACTTGTAGTGGATAGAAAAGGATCCCAAAGGGTGGCCGTTGTGGGACTGATAGTGTGCCAAATATCCTATGTTTCCTATAGAATCTCTCTGTCAGATCTGCGATCACAACTAGAAAAGGACGTGAATGTGCATGTGTGTATGGTAAAGATAATGACATATAAGAGACATATCTAGCATGTGTAATAAGATGAACATGTACAAGAAAATGTAAGCAAGAGTAAATGCGACCAAGATATGCAACATGTTGTGGATGGATGGAATGGAATGCATAATGGATGGTAGGAGCCATATGCCCCCCGAGTGAATGGAATTGTATGTAGTGAGGTTAATTTGTTTATGCCCCCTCAACAGTCAAGAATGAACCAAAAATGAGAGTGCGTCATCGGGAAATGGTTGAAACTATGTGTTGTGTGTAGTGCGTTGTGGTGAATGTGTATGTATGTTGATGACATGCGACCTAGATATGATGTGTGGAGACACATGATGATGTAGCCTAAAGTGTATATCACGATGAGATGATCAAAAGAGGTGGTGATGTAGCCTATGGTGTATACCACTATAAGATGATGGAATATGTGATGATTTAGCCTATAATGTATGTCACTACAAGATGATTAGAGGGTGTGGTGATGTAGCCTAAAGCGTATACCACTAGAAGATGATGGAAGAGGTGACCATTTAGCCTATAGCATATGTCACTAACCTAGGAATGTCACATGATAGAAGGTTGAATGATAAATGTGTGAGTGTGACAAGGTCCATTTGTGATGTATACCCTCAACAATCTAGTATGGACTGTGAGACTAGAGTGTGTCACATGGTAGTGATGAGTCTGTATAAGTAGATTGTGGTGATGATAGATGACTTGTGATGTGTAAAATGCATAGTATGTATAGTGATGATAAGATGTAGTGGGAGATGTGTAATGCCTATTATGTAGTGTGTGGGGTTTATGTGTGTAAGATGCCCTCAACAAATAAGTGTGAATCTGAAGCACAAGAGTGTGTCATCCGGAAATGGTGAAAATTACATGGTGTATGTTGAAGTATGAGTGTAATGAGAAGATGTTGGATTATTATGTGATGAATATGTAATACACATGTTTTTTGTTTAGAAGAGGGAGGGGGATGATAAGCGTCATGCCCCCAAGTATGTAAGTGATGGAGATTTAGTCAAAATATGGTAAGTGGATCAATGTAAGGAGTAGTTTCTTTGAAAAAAGTGATTGGACACTAAGGAGAGGATTAGATAGGGTCCTTGAATTGTAAGAGTCAAAATATGTCAGCTAGAGTATGCTTGTCTTATGTAACGAGTGGTTGATTGTTGATCGTAGATGATCTGAGAGGTGGAGGAGTTGCATTGATATTTAGAGGGGGTTACTTAGTTTGGCTTGGTAACACTGTAGGTGACTTAGTAGTAGGAAGTGTTGGACTTGGGAGAGGTGGTTTCTTGACTTGAGTAGATTTCATAGGTGGCACTTGAGTGATAGAAGAAGGAACATTAGAAGTGATGGCATGATGCTCATCAAAAATAGACGAATCAGATTTAGGAACCCTAGTGAGATGTAACATTTGTATATGGGCATGCAATAGAATTTTTTGCAGCAAATGAGATAAATCCTTGACACTCAAGATGTTTGATTCTTCATTGTAAAGTGTAACATTCATTATCATTATGGCCATTGATTCAATGATAATTGAAATATGGAAGCCCTTGATATTTTCTAGCCGATAAGGAGGATAGTAATGAGTAGGTAGTAAAGTGATCAATTTAAAAATAAGGATCTCAGCAAGAATGTCATGTTGCTTAGTATTGTGATTAAAGATGAAAGGTTATGGTAATGGTATGATTTGAGGCTCACTAATATGAGCACTTGTAGTAGACATAGATTGAGAAGGAGAGGGAGCACAAATATGAGTCCGAGAAGCATACTTAAGATGTTGGATTTCAGATTTGAGAGATGTAATCATTGATCCATAAATCTTAAACCTATTTTGAAACAAAGAATGTAAAGCTTGAATTGATTCCAACATAGATTGATTAGATGGAGGATCACAAGGACTAGGGTCATCAAATAGATGATTGAAAATAGGGATTATTTCATGTGGTGGGGTATCTTTAGGAAGATACATGGTGTCTAGGGATTTTTATAGAACAACCTGGCAATTGGGATGCATCTTAAGTAAATCAGACAAATAAATTTGACCCATGATAGAGGAAAAATGAGGATCTTAAGTGTGAAGATCAAGTTCGGGTTCACCAAAATGATTAAACTAAAATGGAAAATGATAATATTCTAATATGATGCTATAGAAAGAGTAAATAATGAGATAAATAAATAAATATTCAAATATACCCAAGCAACTAAACAAATTAAATGTGAAAACCCCGATGTTAAAAGAGGGTTAGAAAGGCCTTAGCGATTCACCGAGCTTGTGGGACTGTGTCATAGTGGAGACTTGCTAGATAGGAGGAGGTAAACGTCACATAGGGACTTAGGAAAATACATATTTGAGCTATCTCGAGTAGAGTGGGGTGCTTGGAGGAGGATAGGGTGTCCGGGGTGCCCTAGTCTGAGATTTGGGCACCCTAGTCTACGGAAATGACCAGGAAACCTCCTCTAAGGTGTCGTTGAATTATCACCTATGTTCACTTCCTCTTGAGTGAGTGTTGTTGAACTTCGCTGGATGTCACTTCAAATTAGAGATGGAGGAAAAACTTATAAAACCCTAAGAAAAGCATCAAAACCATAAAAATAAAGATGCATATGAAGGGGTCAGACCGTCCTCGATTGTTAAATGGATGGAATTATCACTAAGTTGCTACACTACATCTCAAACCCAATGTAGTTCTAGGTGAGTGTGTGGAAATCGTACCCTAGGTGCTCTTGTACCATTCACACTTTGTGAGTAGCGAGTAATAACTAGATGTAGAATGTAAATAGATGGTGCATGGAATATAATTAACTCCCCTCCTATGAAGTGTGATGCAAATGAACCAACCTTTATCACTTGTGATGGAGCCCGATGGATGCAAATAGAGAAATGGAAGCCTTTGATGGATGCAACCTTAGGTAGAGATACCAGTGTTTAGTGCTTGGTCCTTCATTATGGTCTCATAACTTTATATTTACATGGTTCTATTGTTCTAATTTCGTAATTAACCCCGAAAAGGCTGACCACTATAAGGATAGAAATATCAAACGGCTAGAAAGTGCCCAAAAAATGAGAGTAAAGTGTAAAGAGGGTTAGGGCACCCTAAAGGGGATAAGGGCATCTGGGATGCCTCGGTCTTGGATGGGCGCCCCAATTAGAGTAGGACATATACAATGTGACATAACCGACTGGGGAAATATGGGTGAAATTTCGAAAGTAACTAGAGAAAGCAAAGTAAAATGGCCAAAGACATGGGTTAATTAGTACCCTTATTCACTCAAAAACAATATGAATAGTATTATGAGAGTGGGACTAAATAATTATAAAAAGTGCATGATTTAGTGTCTATACACTCGGTGTAAGTTCAATTTGATAGGTGACTACTGTGGTCATTTCGACTCCCCATATTGCATATTTTCTTTTTGATTTGAAGTAATTTGAGGGTTTTGCAGGTTATCATCTCTTCGCAGAGTTACAGTGAAATATATCGAGGCCTCACCCAATCGACTGTGGCCCACTGAGTGGCCTCAATATCACAATATGCATGTTTTCCCATACATGTAACAAAGTTGTGGCTCTTATGCCACCCCCATGATCCTCCTTAGTGAATCTATATAAATATTTGTACAAATGGTCCAACACACATCGCATCCACGCATATATCATCCCATGTTCCTCTATGTGGCAAAAAATATGATACATCCTATATAGTATACCAACTCCACCACCCTTTACTTATACGAGATGATGTTATAATCACTAAGATAAAATTTTGCAACCACGGAACACTTGATCTCAATATAACATCTAGAATGATATGGGTCTCTATTTTTATCCATATCCCAATAAAATATCATCTCGCTGCCCTCATCCGGCTACGAGCATCTACTATACTAGACCATCATAATATCGATATACATCCTCCAGGTGAATCTCATCTCACCAAAGTAGGAAACCAAAAATTACATGTATCGGCACACCATATCTCTCACATAATGCAGTCACCATAGGCATATTATGGGGAACCTTACCTAACCTCGCTATGTGCCACAGTCGAAGGGTCTAGTATATCCCACTCAACATCTAATAATCCCAAACTAAGTAAAGTACTCAAATTCCAACCCCTGCGGAGTTCTCTCGAGTGTATATCCCTTTGCACACCACAAAAAAGCAAAAAAATCTCATATTAGTCCCTCATACATATTGCAAAACATCACATTATAGCACATAACTACTCGAATCTACACATTTCATAGCAAAATGCTAAAAACCTTGCTCTAGGATGCTAGTGCCTAGGAGTGGGTCATGGAAACCTAGAAATAGGTCACCAATGCCAGAATCAGGCGCAGTGTCTAATAATATGGAAATGCCATGGCCATTCCATCCCATGTCAAAAAAGTAGAAAAATACCAAAGTTCACAATTTACAAAATTGACAAAATCAAGAAAATTTTACCAAATTTTACAAAAATAATCATACTCACCAACTCATCAATCGCTTATGAAGCCACACCCACCGCTTTCTACTCTCTTGAACCTAGTCAAAACCGCTGCTCTAATGCACGACATCCTCAAAACTCATATCTCCAATGCTCACTCAATCACAAGTACATATGAAATTACTATTCATTTTTCACTATTACTATATATAACAATTTTAAAATTTCCATCTATTATAGTTACTATTCACAATCATTTTTGTAACTAGTACACGAAAACGGGTTTGCTCATATCTTGATCCTCGTTACTCCATTTTCTTCCCGTTTGTGCCATTCAGATCAAAATTTATTCTAGCATCGTATTATATGTTTAGCACACTTATATATTCAAAAAAATTGGCACATGTACTACTTGACACATCCATATGCTTTGAAAAACTTGCTATCTCTTCTATACTATATTTTACTCATTATTACATCCTTACACTCTTGCTTTCGGCTTAGTCCTCATTTCTCCACCCCTCACCATTTTTCCAAAAGGGGGCATACAATTGAGATCACCCTACAATCCCTCTCAAGCTACTATACAACCAATCGATACTCCTAATACATCATTATCACAATTTTTCTCCGATCCTTTTCAAGAAAAGGTACAAATCATTCCATTCAACATTCAAAACTTCCTATTATTTCAAAACCTATTCCCCTAATGACCTAACTGGGATAAAAATAAAAAAATCTCCATGAGTAATCTACCAAATACATCCTATCTCAAGAAATATTCAACTATTAAAAATCTAAGCAAACAATCAATACAACAAGCACATTCTCGCTATCTCTTCTAGATGACCTAACTTGTGAGTTCGCATTAGATTACTATCTCTCTTGGATGACCTAACTTGAGACTTGGACTACATCAATATAATTTTCAGATGACATAACTTGGAAGCCATTAAAACTATTTCAATCGAACAATACATAACTAAATCGGATCTAAATTTGGCCTCTAACCATCTATAGTGGTTGGAAATTTTGGGGATGTAGTCACGAGATGGAGAGAAAAAAATATACCTTTGTCCCTAATACTCTTCCTTTGGTGGCGGGATGCCCAAATCCTCCCATTTTCAAAATTTAGAAAATCGGGTTGGGAATTGATCACTCTTTACCTCTCCAAATCTCCATTAGCAACAATCAAAATATCCCAATTCTATAAATCATATCAAGTATTTATCCAAGTGCTCATTACAATGGTTTACTATCTCTAATTACACCACATGGGTAAAAAAATTATCCATGGTTTTCCACCTACAAATTCTCACACTCTTCTTGCACTTTGCCACAAGGCTTCTCTAAACTTCTCACAAGTATGTTCGTTACTTCCTTTACACTACTTGAATTTCGTTCAAATAACATAAGGGGGAAAATGTAGACACAAAATCACACACATTATGTTTTTATTATGCCATCAAGTATGTTGTTATATGCATGGATCTTAAGCAAGAAAAGTATTCACTGGTGACACAATCCCTTGTCCATCCACTTGTTTGATTTGATTTTTATTGTATTGCTCTTCTACATCCTGTAACTTTTTACCCAATTCTAATTAGGTCACATGGATCCCTCTCTCGGTCTTCACATAGTTTTCATTTATCTTAGGACACTAGCACCCAAGTGCTTGTGTCCACCATGGGTGCTCTTTTCCTCTTTGCTCTTTCTTTTTATTTTGACATTTGTGGTCGGCCTTTCTAGATTTCTAATCCTTATCCCAAGCTCATAGTCAGCCTTTTGTGTCACTAGTTTCAAAATTCAAACAAGAGATCCATATATATACACAACATACATACTATTATATGGGATGAAATTTTAAAGCGGAAATCACATCTACATACTACCATTATCATCAAATGGACAACATTTTGGGATGCATACTCTGCATATGAATGGGAAGTTCTTGATTTAGCTATAGCCCACTATCTTGGCGTCATTGGAACTAGGGAAACCTAAAGACAATATTTCACACACAAGCTCAAAGAACTACATGGATTCTAGAATATAGTGCAGTGCTCAGTCATAAGTTCACTCTTTGGGTAAACACTAGTGTAGACAAAAAGTGGTGTTAGTTATAAATGTAAACTAATAACTAAACCAAACTAGTTCCTAATCTAACACACCTATTATCTACCTCTGATTGAGAAGGATAAAAAGGAGAAAGAGTGTTATACCTGCACTTACCTACAAGCTCCAATGTTCTTCCCTTGTTTCTTTGGATGTGCTCAAGATAGTTGTTATATTGCTTCAGATTTGTGGGATGAGTTGGACAACACCTCCCCTTGTTGAATGATGATTTTGCTTGATGGAATGCTTGATGATTGAGAGCTCTTCTAGAAATATTTTGGCAGCACTTAGTTGCAATTTCATAAGTTGGTTGCCATGGAGGGTGGCACTCCTATTTATAGTTGAGAGGAAGGAATAATGGAGGGTTGAGATCTTGCCATGTAGATGGAAGATCAATGGTTGTTATTACATGAGAGAGTAGAAAGATATAGAATTGGAGAATTCTAGAAATTAGAAGAAGCCTCCATTGAATTAAAAATTCAATGGAGGGAGGGAAATATATTTAAATTTTTAAATATGAAGGAGGGAAATTTGGAGAGGCTTCTAGAAATAGAAGCCTCTAGATTTAGAGGATTTGGTTAGCTTAGGATTAGGTAAGATTAATTTTGATTAGGAAGTGATTAGATGGAGAAGCTAGGTGTAGGATAGGTGTAGGGTAGGTGGGTAGGTGAGTAGGAATTTTTAATTCTTAGAAATTGATAATAGGGATTAGTTAATAGGATAATAAGATATTAATGATGAATTAATATGATTAAGGATGAGATGGGATTATTGGGTGAATAATGAGAATAATTGAGGTATGATAATAGGATAATAATAATTAATCTCACGATTAATTATTATATGGTTAGTGATGGGGGATTAATAATGTATAATGAGTATGTTATTTGCTAAATGAGCATGTCGACATTTTACATGTCTACATTTTCCCCCTCTTTGAATGGTTATTACGTAGCAATGATCATTCAAAGAAAGAGAGATGACAGGATAGATAGTGAGGGTGATGCCCCCTCGAGGGTTCGGGCAAAGAGGAAACGAGTGAGTGACTACTCGAAAAGATGAAAGGCCCAAGTTAGCAGATGAGTGAAGATTAGAGGATGAGAAGATTTGAGGATGTAGAGGATTAGGAGTAGAGAATAAGAAGATTAGAGGATTAGAAGATGTGAGGATTCAGAGGAAAAAATTTAGAGAAAAAGGGGATGAGAGGATTAGAAGAGTGAGGATGTGGAGGAATAGAAATAGAGGTCTAGAGGAGTAAGAGATTGAAGGGTTATGAGAAATTATATTTTGGAGTAGAGGATGCCCCAGTAAATATGTATAAAAAGGGTGAAGATAAAGGATTATTGGATTTAGAAGATGCCCCAGTCAAGGGGTTAGGGTTGGATGATTTGGAATTTATATTTGAGGATGGTGGATTTGTCAAGGTTAGAAGATTGAGGATTTTGGATGAGGGAATAAGGATTGGTGGTTGGATTGATTAGGATGATAAAATGGGATGAGAATTGATGAAGTGACAAGTTTGATGAAGTTATATGAGGTTACATGTGTTAGGATTTTTATGATTTTATTAATATTTTGGGATTTTGACGATTTTTTAATTATTTTGGATTTTTGTGATTTTAAAAATATTTTGGGCTTTTATGATATTTTAATTTTTGGGATTTTTACAATTTTGTAATTTGTTGGATTTTTAACAATTTTAATTTTTGGGTTTTTATAATTTTTTTATTTTTTTATTTTTAATAATTTTTTAATTTTTAATAATTTTTTGATTATTGATTTTTTAATTTATTTTTGGGCGATAGATGTGGAAATTTGGTTAGGGTAGGAAGAAACAAGAGGAAAATGGACAAACAAGGTGGGAGAATGGGCTCCTCGAATATTTTAGGGCATCGCGACAAGTATAAAAGGGCTTCGGGGACCACGTGACGAGTCATTTTCACCGCGCATAGTAGAGAACTAGAGCCCTTGAGAGAGCATGATGGCCTATATGAAGATTGAGGATCACCGAGTGGACCAAGTGAGGAGTTACCAACGATCAACAGTTGATGGACACAGGGGTAAGTACCTGTGGTTTTTATTATTTTTCATTTTGTTTGTTTTAAATATTTTAGGGTTTTTAGGGTAAATGTAGGAGCTCGAGGGTATGAAGTGGCACCTATGCACACAAAATGGGGCCTATGCATTGTTTGGGAGGGTAGTATAGGTTTTGCACCATGCATCGAGGGAGGGATGTGTTTGGCGCCATGTACCAGATGGGGGCATGAAGTGGTGTCTTCGCTCCAAATTGGTGCCTATACCGTGAATTGGCACCTATGTGGGAGGTTTGACACCTATATTGGAAATAGTAGAGCTTATGTTAAGGGGGAAGAAATGAAGCATAATGGTGCCTATACACTAGGCATGGAAAAGAGAATGGTGCATATGTTCTAAAATGACACTTATGTTCAAAAATGGTGCTTTTGTATGGAATGACACCTATGTCATAAAGTGGCACCTATGTTTATGAAGTGGAACATATGCTATAGTGTTTAATTAGGTTTTTAGGAAGATGATGGATGATGGGTAGGGGTTAATACACTATTTTTGTGCAAGGAGGTTTTAGTTTTTATGCAATGTCAGTGCATTAAAGTTTAGCTACCTTGAGGTGATTATTAGGGGATTTGATGAGGAGGTGAAGGAGGATGAGGCTTTCATGTTGCACATGCTGGTACTATTACATGTAGAAAGGATTTTTCTTATGCGAGAAGATCGAGGATTATTGACGACACTTACAGAGAGAGATGGCACTCGGATACCAAGTACCTTTTGGTTACATCGATAAGAGAGATGACAGTGACATTAGAGGATGTCTACCATATATATCGGCTTCCCATGGAGGGGGAACATGTGGTATGGCCTAGTGGGGAGGCCGGAGCATAGTTGAGGCTATTGACAAATGTAGAGGACGCACCCCAATGAGGGTTTTAGATATACTTAGGGGTTTATTTTAGAGAGGAGTATATGGAGCGGGTTACGATGCCACCATGCTCCTTGATCAACTGTATTTTATTCTAGATGGTGGAGGCCATTATTTTAGTATTAGGTTTGTAGATGTATTTCACCCAATGTGGGCCTGAGACAACTTTTTGTGGGGTCTGTGGTGTTAGGTGACGCTTATACCGTGACTTACTGGGGTAGCCTACCGAGGATGCAAGATAGTATAAGAGCATGTATACTTCTGCTGATTTGGAGTTATGACCAAATAGTCGTGGGTAGGCCGATTGACATCCCGCAGTAGTGATGGGATGCGGAACCTTCAAAGATATATGGGTGGCATATACACATGGGCAAGAGGGAACATCTAGGGAGATGGTTTGGTATAGGTGGAAGATTGATGAGTTGTAGGAAGAGGATATTACATGGTGGTCGTGTCGGTAGTGTGAGGTGTGAGAGGGAGACAAAGCTTAGTTTTGCAGGATCCACACACCATACTATTTGATGGGGTCTAACAAGATATGATAGATAAATATCAGAAGATCATGTTTTGCGAAGCTTGGTATTATTTAGAACATTCCTATGGGCCACCATGTGTTCACATAGACTTCATGGAAGTCCGAGGAGTGGGGTGCCATGATTCCAATGGATGTGGCCAGGAGGCAGTTTGATGATTTATGGGCTATCCCATGGGCACCTTTACCAATTTTGGCAGACTTGGGGACAATACGGGGATATGAGGAGTGGTGGTAGGGGATCAAGCCAACTAGATTAACACATCCACTATACGGGATGAGATTTTTCATGGGCATAGAAAGGTATATAAGGGATACCACAAGGGAAAGTAGTAGTGGTAAATAGACCACAGGGATAGGAAAAGGAGTTACAATGGGCACCACCTATTATTATATTACGTGGTCCTCCAGTCCAGAGACTAAGTAGCTCATTCATCCGTAAAGATGCATTGGGCCATATTCCGGATAGAAATGAGGTGGATGCTTTTATGGGTCCGATTACAGATGGTTATGCCACCATAGGTGGATATAATAGACCATATGGGATAGGTGTTATAGGTATAAAGTTCTTAGGGTTAGTAGGTGCATCTGGGGTTAGTTGATATAGGTGCCAAGTTACCAGCTCAAATTGATAGGTTAGAGATAGAGGATCACGCACAGTCATGGAGATAGAAGGGTTACGTGTGAGAGGCGTATTTCACTTGATAGATATATGAGATTTGAGATGAGAAGCTAACATGTTTACAATGTTGGTGGGTTAGGAGGTAGAGCAGAGGGATGTAGAGAATGCTTGCTTATAGGGGAGTTGAATTAGATACAACATACCATCGATGGCCTATGTGACAATAACAGATAAGGGATGGGGATGGGGAGTACCTACGATACATCCTACCTTTAGGTGGAGTTAGAGGTGATGCGTTAGGAGAAGGATTGTGCCTTATGACATCAAGATAGGTATCACCACGTCGGTGTGATGCTTACAAAGATATATATGGCCCATTAGATACAATAGTGGAGGTGGTGAGATACGGGGTGATTCGCAGGAGTAGGACCGGCGGCACCCTAGTAATTCTCGGGGAGCAGGATGGATGACACCCCATGGCACATTGTCATTGCATCAATATCAGGCCGTAGTGGAGGAGATGCGGTATTATGAGGGCATTGTGTCCCATCAACCGTCGGAGGCATGACGTTATGTAGAGTACCTAGCTAATAGGAGATTGGCGTAGCCAATGGCCTAGGGAATACGACTAGTGTATTACAATGGAGACCGGATGGGGAAAGTGATGATATTGGTAACTCAACACAATGATGAGCGTCATTTTTTTAGGTGTACATATGTGGCCGTTGGAGGCTATTATGTTTGTATTATATCATATGTATTTTATTAGACATTTGATGATGACCAGGATGGTCACATTTTTGATGTATATGTATTGATGATACATGATGTATTATTTATTTTTGATGAGGTATTTGATGATCATGATGAGTTATGATGATGTAGTATTTTTTTATTTTGTATTGATAATTTTGATGATATTGATGATGACATGAGTTGATGTTGTTATTAGTTATGAGTTTAGATGTGATTTTTATGATGATGTGATGATCATACTAGTTTTTAGACATTTTTATGGCTATTTAAATGATGAGACATATTTATCATGGTGATGATTGTGTGTGATTATTGGGTTTGACATGATGGCATGTTTATAATTATGTGTATGATGTTATTTATGATGATGATGTTGTTGATGAGATGATGTTATTTTATTTTGTTTTTGATGATATATGATGATGGTACATGGTGATGATGTCATAGATGAGATGATGATTTATGTTTTTACATGATGATGTATGATGATGGTATTATTGGTGGTTTTTATGATGATTGTGGCACATCGATTTTATTTGATTAATTTAATGTGTGATGGTTGAAACATTAGAGGAATTGATATAGATGATGCGATGGAATTTTGATGATAATTTTTTTTATTGATGTATAAATGACGTGGTTGATGATGTTTCTGATGATGATGTATTGATGATATTGTTGATGATATGTGTTTATGATGGATAGTTATTGTTGTAGGCGTAGTCCGATGTGCTAGATGTGATTTATTTTAGGTAGTGTGAAATGATTTGATAATGTTAGATAATGATATGATGATCATGGGATATGGATATGATGATGATGATGATGATGGTTTTTATATTTTTAGGTATTTTTAGATGATTAGATGTGATAATGTTTATTTATGATTATGGTTTGTATGGTGAATTTTGATGTTTAGATGGATGGATGTCATGGTTTACTATGAGATGTACTATTGTGTATAGTAGTTTTGTGGTATTTTATTTGTTTATGTGGATAATGTGATGATTTATTTACATATGGTAAATGTGATGGATTTAGTAAAGGAAAGTTAAAATGGAATTTGAATTGTACAAATATTTACAACACAGCCGGTACGTGAAACAAGGTGGAATAAGAGAGAAAGGGAAAGTAATTGTGAAGGGAAATGATTGGTGATAGCAGGTGGATGGGGGGTTGGGGGAGAGAAATGAAGGCCTTAGGATCTTACAAGGGTTGTATTTCTGGCATTGGACCCATATTCTACATAATACTGCAGATTCCCAAAATGTGAGTGTATACAATGCAACCTTAGAAATGATTAGAATAGTGTTCTTATTCATGATAGATATGTTGCTTCGTGGTAAGGATCATAAGAAGTCTAGATTTAGGAGCGTAGGATGTGGATAGGGATGAAAATATGAGTAGGAATGAAGGGGTTTTCCCCAGCATGTTGATTTCATTTATAGGGCACTAGTGGACATAGGATCTAGTTTACCATAGCATCGAAAATTGGTTTTAACCATGGTACTTGCCCAAGGAGGCATCAAAATGGTTTTCACCATTTGATGAATTATTTTATTTTTGTTTTTGTTGATTTGTATTTTTATTTATTTCTATTTGGATTTCAAGCGGTGGGAACTTGAGCATATAATCACTTGAGATTCATGATGTTCATGGGCTCATCCAACTCATACCCATCTTGAGTAGAAAGCTTATAAGCACCCGAACCGAACTTGGCGATGACAATGTAAAGTTCAAGCCAATTTGGTTCAAACTTTCCTTTCTTTTCACAATCAACATTAGTATTACACTTGGTTTTCCTTGAGGACTAGGTCACCAACTTCAAATTCATGGGTTTTGATGTGCTTGTTGTAGTGTCTCGTAGAGGTGGTTTTGATAATATTTGAGGTTATGGGGCATGAAGGTGTTTCTCATCTAGTAACTCAAGTTATTGTAGGTGATGCAAATGATAGTATTCATCATCAATGAGGTGTTGGAGAGACACACAGAGGGAGGGGGACTTGATCTCAACATACAGAGTTGCTTCAAGTGCAAAGATAAGAGAGTATGGAGTGGAGCCAGTGGGGGTACAGATGGATGTATGATAGGCCCACAAGGAAGGATATATTTGTGTATTTCAATCTGATCCTACTTGACTTAAAATTTTACCAAGGATGCACTTTATCATTTTATTATATGCTTCAGATTGGTCATTGCCTTGTGGGTAATATGGGGTGGAGAATTTGAGCTTGATGTGGAAATGGTCATAAATCTCACAAAATTCTTGATTTTTAAAGGATTTTCCATTGTCCGTGATGAGAGCAGATGAAATACCATAATGGAAAATGATGTGATTAAGGATGAACTTGGAATATTTTTTTCTCTAACATAGGTATGTGGGATGGATTTGACCCATTTACTGAAATATTTCACGGCACTAATCATAAATTTGTGACAATTAGATGAAGTGGGGTTTAATTTTCCCATGAGATCGAGAGCCCAATTGGAAAAGGGCCATGGAGTAGTAATAGGTTGCAAATATTGGGATGATGCATGGATAAGGTCGGCATGTTTTTAACATGGGACACATTTGCGGAGATGTACAAACATACATCTTTCTCCATGGTAGGCCAATAGTAGATGGTTTGTAGAAGTTTCTTAACAAGTACTACACCACTACTGTGAACACCACAAATTCCATCATGAACTTCCTTAAGTGTTAATTCAACCTCTTGGGGATTTAGGCATCATAATAAAAAAATTTCAAAGCCTTTAAGATAAAGGGTGTTGCCAAATATGGTGAAGCGGGAGGTAAGTTGGATGAAGGATTTATGATGGTTACATGGGAGGTTGGGTGGAAGGGCGTGGTCATGGAGATAGGTGTAAATGTCATGGTACCATGCAGAGTCAGGACCAAAAATATCACATATCATCTCAGATTTGGGAATATCATAGGCCGATGTTATAAGTTGATCAACCAATAATTGTGAATTAGGGGCATTTAAAGGCATGTCGAGTAGAGAACCAATCATTTCCATTACATTTTCTGATTTGTTTCTTTCTCGATGGGCATGCTAGAATTGAATGTATTGGAAGTAAGCCTTGAAACTGCCCATCATTATTTTGTAAGGAAATAGTTTGTCATCTTTGGTGGAATATTCATCATTAACTTATTTAATGATTAGTTATGAGTCACCAAAGACATTGAGAGTTTTGATATTCCATTGGATGGCCATTCTTAATCCAGCTATGAGTGCCTCGTATTCAGCTATATTGTTGGTGCAAGGAAAGGTGATCCGAAAGGCCTTAGGGATCAAATATCCTTGGGGTGTAATAAAGAGAATGCCTACTCCTGAGCCGTGATGTGTAAAAGATCCATCAAAGTATAATGTCCATGTGTCTGATTCTTCAATGGTGAATATAGATTCATCTGGGAACCATGTATTAAGTGGCATGGAATCAGAAACTAGAGATTTTACTAACTGATATGCCAGTAATTTTCCTTTGATAGCCTTCTAATTAACATATTTGATGTCAAACTCACTCAAGAGCATGATCCATTTAGCAACGCATCCTATCAAAGACAATTTGGAGGGTATATATTTGAGTGGATCTACCTTGGATATGAGCTTGATAAAGATTGTTAAGCATATAATGTCGCAACTTTTGAGAAGCAAAGACAACGGTAAGACATGCCTTTTCCATAGGAGTGTAATTGAGCTCATAGGCGACTAGTGTTTGACTGAGATAATAAATGGCATGTTCTTTTCTCGTGGTCATCATGTTGCGTTAAGAGAGCTCCCAAGGCATGTTGAGTGGCTGAAATGTAATGGAGGAGGGGAATTATCAAAGTAGGAGACACTAGGACTGGAGGATGCATTAGATATTACTTGATTTTTTCAAAAGAGGCTTGAAATTATTTCCAAAGAAGATTGTTCCCTTTTTAGAAAATTATTGAAGCGGATGGAACATTTTGTTATCACCAAATGTGTGATTGGGTAACATGAGATCACCTCTCAAGCTATGGGACTTGGGCTCAAGGTGAACCTTTGGAGAATGTCAGCTTCATCTTCCTAAAATAAGTGTTGTACTATTCCTATTGCAATAAAATGGCTAACCAGACCTATACTAACATTTCCATGGGTTTTAGGGAAAGAGACTTACAAGAAATAAAACTATACTAGGGATGGTGATGCACTAAATAAAGGGTGTTATAAGACTTTGAGAAGGTTTAATTTGAAAAGGGTGCTATGCACCATAAGCCAACTTCACCTACAACAACTTAGAGAGGGTAAACAAAATACCACGGACTAAGAAACATTTGTTCCTTTTGTTAAACTCAATTAGACAAACAATCTTTTAGTATTCTAGTGAAGAATGATGAAACTGAGAAGGGTGAACAAGCACCACAACTCAACTACATGCAAAACTCCACCACTTGATAAGCACAAAACTCCAAGAACCTGTAATGGAAAATTGAACTTGCACAAGTGTACCTACAAGCATGAGAAAGGCACAAAGAAGTATATAGAATGATGAAAGGACTAATAGTAGTCACAAAACATACACTTTTATTACTTCATCAACATGAAAAATGCATCATTACATTTAGAAGAGGAAATGGTTGCCATTATAGTCTTGGAAGAGAGGCTTGAAATTTCCCAATCCATGAAGATAACTTGTAGAAGAGAGAGGATTCTTAAAAGAATGTGCAATGTCTTTTGTCTAACTTGTCCAACTTGTGTCACATGTCTAACTCTTGTAACCCCCTTAGGATGACTTTCCAACATACATTTATAGAAAATATTTGTGAGAGAAGAGAGGAGAAATCATAAATTCCTAGCCTAAAAAGAAGGCACATGATGGCCTTATATTAATTACAGCATTGGTTACAATACTTAGAACATTCCATCATGTCTCATTAATGAAAGGTTTGAACTTATCTACTCATTTAATTAAAATAATATTTTAAATAAAATATTTTAATAATAATAAAAATATAATTTTATTAAAATATTTTAATAAAAATATAATTTAATAATTTTTAGGTGGGACCCCCTAAGGTTGGTTTGCATTGAAGGGGATCCTTTGAAAGAAGGGCCAACTCGGTGGTTGGCTCACCTGCCAACTCACCGAGTTGGTCGGGCGAGTTACCCTCTCACATTCCACCACATCGAGCTCAATGAATCCCATCATGAACTCTTGCAACATAACTCCTTAACCGCTTCTAATGCTCACCACCAAGTGACTCGACCTATAAACTTGGCTCATCATGCGAGCTCCTCCAATCGATTCTCCCATTTGTGAACATTTCTTACCATGTTACTATGTCTCCTCCTTAGTCGGATCATCTCTTACCTTTGATCTCTCTACATGCATGGATAAACTCAGCGAGTTGAGATCCTTTTCACTCCATCTAGACCAAGCCTCTCCACATTATTTGACACAATCGTCATCTCCTCGCAAGAACTCTCGCTATGAGCTTCCCTAATGTTGTAAACATCAATGTGGAGTCCATATCCTTTAAGGTTGGCTTGCACTCGATCTCATCCTTGGGTGATGCATCGAGCCACTTACCGACTCTATCCATCGAGTTTTCCTTCCTCATCATGAATCCCAAGTCAGCTCCAGCCTCCGCCATTTCTCAAACCCGTGAACAAATCCAAGTGTTGCTCGATCATTTTCCGATCTAACTCGTACTACCGTGTTTGAGGTTGGCGATGCATCAAACCACCATCTGAATCATTCCTATGTATAAACCTTCAAGCATCATGATCATGTTTTGACTGATGGATTATTTCTCCTAGCAAGCTCGTTGTACCACGAGAAAATATTTCACCAATTCCTGCAACATTTGACCCTTCACGCAAGCCTTGTCACACCGATGCATCACTATCTCCAACCATCATCATGTTGCTTGGTCTCACCAAAAACCTTCCTCATAGCTTGGAGAATGACTCAATGTCTTATCCACAACTTCTCATTCACTCTAACATGTTTTAACTCACCTATCGACTCACCTGGTGAATTGGCAATCAACTTGAACTCCTCCCATATGAACTCTTCTATTGGCTTGTCATCTTGACATCTCACACATGGCAATTCTTCTCATGATCCCCACCAAATGGTATCCTTGTATTCATTTTCCATTAATGAAATTCCCACATGGAAATTAGTTCCCAAAATTCTCTCCACTGGAATTACTAGCTTTGGCTTACCAAGATGTTATCTCCACCATAGCCACAACCTTTGAAATTTCCCAACTCAGGTTTTTATCAGCGCATATCTCGTCTCACCTCAACTCTGAATAATTCTTGTTGAACCTTTCATCTCGACCCAAGTTTCCTTCATGTTTTGTGAACTCACCTTGACTCATATGACCAAGATAGTATACTAACCCTTGACTTGGATCCATATCTAATTTATAACCAAGTCGAGGTCAATGGTCAATCGATCATGTGATTGGATCCTCTGCATTACGAATCAAGTAAAAATCTAGACTATCTTGGACTTACCATCTCTATTGACTAGTGACTCAGATTCAACTTAGCATTTTACCGGAGTTGAACCCTCCAACTCTACCATGATGGCTTTCCAGCTCTCTTGCACTAGTCTTCCCTTTTCCATGAGCTTCATTTCCTCTTTTTTCTTAACCAAGCAACTCATCTCCAATATGAGCGTTATGTGAATTTGGATTTTCACTCTCCCACCGAGTTCTTCCTTATTACGAGCTCCTCACACTTTACATGAGCCGTTGTTGGCTCAATTTTGACTTTTCTTTGCATCCATGTCATTAAAACCTTACTCAGATAGGTGAGTTTCTCCCCATCGAGTCATCCCAACTCCTTATCTTGGACCATGATGTCAAAATCCTTGTCCATACATTGAGATCTTTGACCAAATCATAGCTCAATGTGCTCGGGGATATCTCCTTCCTTTACATTGAGTTACGAGCTCTTCTTACAACCACCTAAGCTGTTTAGCATGCCTTGGTGACCTGAATTGAGCCATAGCTTGATCCTTTTTAAATACCCCAAGCTTCATATGTGTCGATTTCATTTAGCTCGATCTAAGCTAATTTGGGGTAAAATCTTGATATTACGATCTCACCAAGCTACTCGATGAGAAAATCGGTGAGTTATTTTATATCTCAATGATTCAATCCATTTAAAACTAATCTCTCCCATGATTTTGAACTCATTGGCCTTCCTATTAAAACCAAAAAATAACTCAAAATTTATAAAGAAGACCCAATAAAACATGATTCATCATTTTTGATCATTTCTCGCTCGGATGAATTGATGAATGCAAAACCCTAAGACCTAAAGCACAAAATTTTCACCCTAGATGACCTATAAAATGAAAAATAAATTCTATGAACGGAAATTTTTAATGATCCTATGTCCCATGGTACAATTCCTACCATTGTCCAATTTTTTCCAGTGTGAAAAATTGGATAACATTTTTGGTGACCTCTCGGGGATGATTGCCTACTAAACATGATTCTAGTAGCCTTAATTCATCCATTGGGCATGGAGTCAATATTGTAATCCCGAAGATGATCTGATCCTTTTGTAATAATTGATCTTAAACTCTCCAGTAATGTTAGGTAGAAATATACTGAATCTAATGAATGCTTGACACCTATGAGCACTATGGAATCTTGAATGAATCATTTGAGGATTGGGAATATCTAGAAATCTCTTTTTGAAACCTTGAACCTTTCTTCTTGAAAACCTCCAATGATGATATAATGTGTGCAAGAACAACAAAAACACAAAACACACAACAACAAGGAAAAAAAAATGATGACAACAACACACAATAATGTGCAAAGCACTTGGAGGAAAACACCTAACTAAATTATATAGGGTGGAATGATCTCAAAAGAAAGCTTTGAGATGTATCCCATTCACATGAATGGTTAGTTATTCTCCATTGAGCCTAGATAGATGAAATGAATTCTCCTCTTTGTAACTTGTGATAATGTATGGACCACTCTAGAGAGCATCAAACTTGGCATGTGCATGCTCCTGGTTTGGCTCTATCTTCATCCCATTTGAGAACTAAATCTCCCTCTTGAAAATTCTGTTGATGCCTTCTTGTCAAAATATTTCTTAACTTGAGCTGATGTTGCTCCAAAGTCTTCATAGCCTTGTTTCACACTTCTTCTAACTCCATGAGCTCAATAAACTGACTATCATAGGATCACTCTCCATAACCTCAAGCTAATGAGCTAACTCCAAAGAAGGTAATTCCAAGGATAATGGAATTTTTCTTCTCTTCATATATACAGCATGAAAGGATAATTTCGATGGCCCTTTTAGGTGTGATATGATCACCCATAAAGTAGTCTTAAGTTGTGTGTGTGCCAAGTCCTCTGTTGGTTTCCATTGTGCATTTGATAATCCTTGTGAGGTTCTTATTGCTAGACTCAGCCAATCCATTTCCTTGTGGATAGTAATTGGATGAAGTTTTGAGATAAAATCCATTCTTAAGCCCATTCACTCATCTTCAGACCAAGAAAATCCATCACATTATCTGAAATGACTGTAAATGGAACACCGAACCTTGTCATTATGCCTTTTAGGAAATCAAGAATTGCCTTCTCATTTCCCTCCTTCAATGCTACTACCTCCATTCCATCGAGTAAAATAGTTTGTTGTAGTAAGGACCCATTTATGTCCATCACTAGATGGAGGATTAATCATTCTAATGAAATCCAACCCCCATTGAACAAAGGGTTGATCACTTGAATTGGATGGAGTGGAAGAGCTGCCAACTTCTACTTTCCAATGAAAAAGGCACATTCCTTGCACTTCTTTACCCAGAGATGGGCATATTTGAATAAATTTGGCCAATAGTAGCCAACCCTCATGATCTTTGTAGTAGTTGTTCATGCAGAATAATGTCCTCCTAGATAGGCCATTGTGGAATTCTTCTAGTATCTTGCTTACTTGTTCTAGACCTATGCACCGAAGAAGAACACCATTCAAATCCTTCAAAAGAGAACATTATCTACTATAACATAAGGAATAGACTGAAGGTGAAAGGTCCATCTTTGAGTCTTATCCATGTCAATTGGATATGTTCCTGAGAGAAGGAATGTTTTCATCTTTGATAACTAGTCAACCTGATCATCTCTTTCATCACTATTTAGAAGTGTCATGTCCTCATCACCTTTTGATTCCAAATCTACAAAGCAAGTTTTTGACACAAACCTTTACCTCTAACCAACTTAGTAACTTTGATGTGTACATCATACTCCATCACTTTTGTAATCCATCCAACACATTTCTCATTCATATCTTTGTTCAGCAAAAATTCTTTAATACCTGGATGAGACACCATCAAGTGAATTTTGTTGTTGGACAACATGTGCCTGAATTTTTTCAAAGCTTGAATGGTAGAAAAAAATTACTTTTCAACAAATGAATATTTGAGCTCATAGTATTTTAGGGATTGGCTGAAGAAAGCAATTGGTTGTTCCATCATATCATCATTTTGCTGAGTGAGGATCCTAAAATTCTCTCTGACCTGCAAAATCATAAAGAATAAAATCCTTATCAAACCTTGGATTCACCAAGTGTAGGTGCTTGAGAAATGGCCATCTTGATGGCCTCAAAGCTCTCCTTTCCTTCCTTCATCCATGAGAATGGAATATTTTCTTCAACATGGTTTTAATGGTTTAGCCAAGGCTACAAATTGAGGGATGAATCTCCACACAAAATTTATGGTTCCCAAGAAAACTCTAAAGACCCTTCTTATGACTTGGGAGAGATAAGGACATAATCAAATGAATCTTGGCTAGATCAATTGAAATTCCTTCCCTTTGAAACAATATGTCCTAAAACTTTCCCTTGTGCACTACAAAAATACATTTCTTAGGATTGAGTGAAACCCCAAATTCCTACACCTCTTGAAAACCTTCCTTAGATGTGTAATGTGATCTTTGCATGTTTGGAGTACATGGTTATATCATCAAGATACACCAAAATGATGTTCATTGATCAATCCCTTAAATTCCATGTCCATAGCTCGTTTGAAAATTAGCTCCAACATTAGATAATCCGAATGACATTTTGTTGTAGGCATATGTGCCCCACTTGGTAGTGAAAGCCATTTTGAATTGATCGGATTCTTTGACCAGAATTTGATTATAACCCAAATATCCATCGAGCAAAGAGAACCTTTGAGCTCCTGCCACAATTTGAAGGATTTTCTCCATGATGGAAGAGGATAATGGTCTTTTAATGAAGCATGGTTCAAATCCTGAAGTCCACACATAACCTGAATCTCTCCATTCTTCTTTTCTCACAGAACTAGGTTTGCTACCCAAGAGGAATGCTTGATTGGAAAAATGATGCAAGCCTCGATGAGTTTGGTTAGCTCCTTTCTCATCAGTGGCTCAATCTTGGGATTAATTGGCCTCTGCTTTTGATGGAATTGGCTTGGTATTGGGATCCATCTCGATGGTATGTTGTGCTAGACCTGGATCAAATCCACACAGATCTTTATAACTCCACATAAAAACATCATTATATTCTTGAAAAGTTTGATGAAAATCCTTTTTCTCTTCTTAGGGTACACACTTTTCCAATCTTTAGAAACTTTTCATTTTCTACCTCAACTTCTTCAAAATTGTCCTCTTTGATCACCATGTTAGAAATTTGTCTTGGTCCGATCATTGAATTAAAAATGGACTTAAGAGTAACCAAGCCTTTTGGTAGCTTGTTGCTTTTCAATTGTATGATTTAATCACCATATGATTCTTGTAACTTATCTTGATTTTTCACAGCAAAACTCTTTCTTCTTGTAGAAAAAAAAGAATGATTTTTTATCACTATCAAAAACTTTCCAATTACTTGCATTATTAGGAACTACAGGTTGAATGACCATTTTAACAGGTTTTTCTCTTCTTTCATGATATCAGTGGGTATGTCATATTGTGAGCCAACCGTAGCAATCCTATCAACATCTTGATTTTGATTTCTAGGAATCACACGTGGATCCAAAGATTCAAAATATTCAATCAAATCCTAGAACTCGGTTCTTGTAAGATCTTAACAAAATCATTTTTGGATGTGCTACGTGCTCTTACTTGATGTACAACCAATTTGTTGTCACTAAAAATAGTCAAAGCTTTGATTCCCTTCTTTTGAGCCATTTGAATTCCTTGCACAAGAGATTCATATTGGCAATGTTATTGGTGCAAGCTGAATTGCAGTTGAAAAGATGAGAAATATTTATCTCCTTTTAAGAAATTAATACATGACACCAACACTGCCCATTTTTACTTCTTGAACCATGAAAAAAATAGTTTCCAAAGTCCTTCAGAGTTGTTTTGGGTCTTAACAAGTTGTGGTATGATTGCACCTTCTTCATGGATACAATACGTACCCAACCCCGTCTCTTCTAAAAAAAAAAAACTTCTTCTTTTGCTAATGCCTCAACATAGGGATCATACTGATGATCTACACTTACCTCATCCAACACAGTATCAAGGACTTCTTCCACAAGAGTGGTTGGTTTCATGATCAACAACTTCTTCCTCTCGATCATGGATGGTATAATTCCCATTTATAGGACTAGCGGTATAGGGCTCCACATGATTATGAAAATTGGTTCTCCCTTATAGTCACTTTAGTTCCGTATCGAGTCCTAAGGATCATATGTGACCAATCAGCTATGAAAAGGTAACCACCCATCTTGGTAGTGAAATATCATGATAGGAAAATGGAAAAGAGAGGAGGGAGATCGATGACCGATATGTCTTGTGTGAATGAAAAGCTAGGGCATGCATGGATAGTAAGCTGAATTCCTTTGATAACTCAATGGTTTGAATTTGTGCCATCCAACTGAAAAACTCCTCTAGAGACTTGGTGTATATTGGATTCCTAGCATGTCTATAATTTTTTGGGCATGACTAAGATTTAGCTGGCACCAGAATCAATCATGTAATTATGTACCAAATGATCACCAATGATCAGGGAAATATAGAATGGTGGTGGTGGTTTGTTTTACCTTAGGAATACTTTTCCCTTTCGGTTGACACAAACTTGTAGCATTTTTCTTCCTCACGACCGATGATCCATCATTGTACCAAAACTTTTAGAGCCTCTTGCAATAGGTTTCTTTGAGAAGGAATTGAGAGTGCGTCCCACATGGTAACATTCAAGTTGGTCTTCTTCATCTGTTCTACAATATTGAAAGGGATTTCTCCTACTTTTTGACATTTCTTTGGCATTAATCCTCTTTTGGAAAGTTCTTGTTGGGTACTTGTGATGCTTGAAGAACCTTATTTTCTTGTGGCTTGACTAGTATGCATCTCTGGTGGTTTCTTTCCCACATATTTATCAACCACAACTTGTGGCTGAGGTTGTGATGTGGATGTTTGATCAGCTTTGGAAGGTTGAGATTCCATTCTCTCTTTTTGGAGTGAGTATTTGTTTTTGACTTGATGAAGAAGAATGTATTCAACCCACAAAAATCTTTCTACTTGCCAATTTAGCAAAGTGGTTTCTTTAAGGGCCTATGGTTGATCTATTGTTTCCTACGTAGATGAACTTTTCATTGACTTTGGTGAAGAAGATACACTTTGAACCATAAGGGCCTGGCTAAGAACTCCATTGGGGAAAATATTTTGATTGTGGGGTTGAGAACAAGGATAACACCATTCGTAGTCTTGAACTAGATTATTCTAGACATGTACAATGGCTCTAGAAGAGCTAGCAACAAGGATTCCTAAAGTTTAGAGGCTTGATGTTCATAACTTGATTTGCAGCTTGATTTTGTGATTGATTATTTCCTTGAAAGGGTGGGTGGTTAGCTTGGTACTATTGATTCTGGGATTGGTAAGGACAAGCATATTGAGACTATTTCCTCTTGAGTGCTATGAGTTCATTCCCAAAATTTTGCAGTCAGTGACTTGACCTCAACTAGATCATTTGAAGGGGAGGGTGAAGACACAACTGGTGCAGCTACAACTGGTTGGCTAGAAGTTGATGGAACAGGGGAAATGGTTGGCTAATTACTTGAAAGTTTAACAAACAAAGGCATGGGAGGTCTAGGTGCAATCTTCCCTACTTGGATCAAATAATTCTTGGCTCTTATTACAACTTGTAGGCATCAAGAAGTGTAGTCCCTCCCATGGACTGAATCATAACTACTACATCATTATTCAAGGCTCGTAAATAATACAAGAATGCATTATTGGGAGAAGGTTTTATGAGTGTCAGAATTCTATTCCAAGTTTTGTGGAATCGGAAGTTGAAATCACTCATGTATTCTGAGGAGATCTCTTTATGGTAGTGAGTTGTTCCATGAGTGATAGGTGGTCACTCTTGTCTTTGAACTATTTATAGATCTTCTCTCCCAACACATCCCAAGTGGTTATAGTACCAACTTCTAACCCATGAAACCACTGAAGTGATTTTCCCTTGAAGGAAGTGGTAAGGAGTCTGACTGCAACATTGTCTTCTATAATATTATGTACTATGAAAATGTTGGCTACATCAAGAATATGTTCCACAGAGTAATATGATTTTCCCTGTGTAAAAGGGAAAACTTTTGAGTGCCGCACCAAGTATAGGATCATGTTGAGCCAACTGAAGAGGATTACTTACATTGAAAGGAGGAAAAAATTGGTTCCTTGCAGGGCTGCCATACCAATGAGAGGTTGATTGTTCTGGGTTGAGGAAACCTTCCATAAGGAGGAGTTGAATGACCCCTATGAGGTGATGCTGCAACTGGTGATGTTGAAATGCCTCTTCTCCTTCTCCTTGGAGGAGACAAGGATAACTCGATATGTTGATAATTTCCTTCTCATCTCACAGAAGCTCTTGTCTAAATTCTTTTGCATATGTTAACACATTGAGATATGAAATCTAGAGATATGGAGTCACCAGGTACTTTGATTCATGCAAGTATGAAGATAAGTACCAACTCTTGTCCCACCAGGCATGCCAAAAATTGTTATCACCAAATCACTGCACCCCCGAATGGCCAGAATGTGAACATGACATTTGGTGTGATTGGGTAACATGGGATCACCTCTCAAGTTGTGGGACTTGGGCTCAAGGTGAACCTCCGGAGAAGGCCAACTTCCTCTTCCTAAAATAAGTGTTGTACTATTCCTAGTGCAATAAAATAGTTAACTAGACCTATACTAACATTTCCATGGGTTTTAGGGAAAGAGACTTACAAGAAATAAAACTATACTAGGGATGGTGATGCACCAAATAAAGGGTGTTGCTAGAATTTGAGAAGGGTTGATTTGAAAAGGGGTTATGCACCACAAGCCAACTTCACCTACTACAACTTAGAGAGGGTAAAAAAATACCACGGACTAAGAAGCATTTGTTCCCTTTGTTAAACTCAATCAGAAAAACAATCTTTCAATCTTCCAGTGAAGAAGGATGAAACTGAGAAGGATGAACAAGCACCACAACTCAACTGCATGAAGAAATCCACCACTTGATAAGCAAAAATCCAAGAACTGTAATGGAAAATTGAACTTGCATGTGTACCTACAAGCATGAGAAAGGCACAAAGAAGTATATAGAATGATGAAAGGACTGATAGTAGTCACAAAACATACACTTTTATTACTTCATCAACATGCACAATTCATTATTACATTAGAAGAGGACATGGTTTCCATTACAATCCTGGAAGAGAGGCTTGAAAGTTCCCCAATCCATGAAGATAACTTGTAGAAGAGAGATGATTCTTGAAAGAACGTGCAATGTATTTTGTCTAACTTGTCCAACTTGTGTCACATGTCTAACTCTTGTAACCCCCTTGGAATGAGTTTCCAACTTACATTTATAGAAAATATCTGTGAGAGAAGAGAGGAGAAATCATAAATTCTTGGCCTAAAAGAAGGCACATGATGGCCTATATTAATTACAACATTGGTTGCACCACTTAGGAACATTCCATCATGTCTCATTAATGAAAGGTTTGAACTTATCTACTCATTTAATTAAAATAATATTTTAATAATAATAAAAATATCATTTTATTAAAATATTTTAATAAAAATATAATTTAATAATTTTTGTGGGACCCCCCAAGGTTGGTTTGCATTAAAGGGGGATCCTTTGAAAGAAGGGCCAACTCGGTGGTTGGCTCATCTGCCAACTCAATGAGTTAGTCGGTGAGTTACCCTCGCATTCCACGACATTGAGCTCAATGACTACCTTGTTGCTAATCTTGCAACATAACTCCTCAAATGCTTTCAATGCTCAAGAGCACCGAGTGACTCAGCCTACAAATTGGCTCATCCTGAGCTCCTCCAATTGACTTGGATAGTGAGCATTTCTTACCATGTTACTCTATCTCATCCTTGGACGATCTCATCTCTTATGAGCTCTCTACATGCATGGCTCAACTCAGTGAGTCAAGATCCTTTTCATTCCATCTACACCAAGCCTCTCCACATTATTGAACACAATTTTCATCTCACACGAACCTAATCCAAGATTCCCTAATGTTGTGAACATCAATTTTGAGTACATATCCTTTAAGGTCAGCTTGCACTCGAGCTCATCCTTGGTGATGTATCGAGCCACTTCCGACTATGTCCATCGAGTTACCTTCCTCACCATGAATCCCAAGTTGGCTCCATCTTAGCCATTTCTCAAACTTGCGCAAACTAGGTCATGTTGTTTCGACCAACTTGATCCAACTTGTATTTCCAAGTTCAAGGTTGGCGATGCATCGAACCACCATATGACTCATTCCTATGTACAGACCTTCAAGCATCATGATCATGTTCTGACTGATGGATTAGTTCTCCTTGCAAGCTTGTTGTACCACGAGCAGAGATATTTCACCATTTCTGAAACATTTGACCCTTCACGTGAGCTTTGTCATACTAATGCATCACTATCTCTAACCATTGTCGTGTTTCTCAATCTCACCAAAACCTTCCTCATATCTTGGTAAATGACTCACCATCTTGTCCACAACCACTCAATCACTCTAACATGCTTTAACTCACTGGAGACTTTCTTGGTAAATTAGAAATCAACTTAGACTCCTCTCATGCATGGAAATATTTTGTTGGCTTGCCATCTCGACATCTCCACATGGAAATGCTTCTCATGATCCCCACAAAGTGATACACTTATCTTGGTTTTCCATCAACAAAATTCCCACGTGGTAATCAGTTCCCCAAATTCCTCCATGTGGAATTATTGGCTTGGCTTGCCAAGGTGTTATCTCCATCATGGTCACAACCTTTGAAATTTACCAACTCGGGTTCTTGTAGGATCATAGCTTGTCTTGCCTCAACTCTCCCGTAATGTTCATCGAACCTTAACTATCTAACCTGATTTACCTTCACGTTTTGTGAACTTGCACTAGACTCATGTTACTAAGCTCTTATATTGACCCAACTCGGCATAATATATAATTTGTAACCGAGTCAAGCTCAATGCTATAACTCGATAGGGTGAGTTGGATCCTACATTACTGAACCAAGTCAACATCTAGACTAACTCGGACTCACCATCTCTATTGATTAGTGACTCAAGATTCAACTCGGTTTACCGAGTTGATCCCCTCTAACTCGCACAGTTGTGGCTTTAATCTCTCTTGCACTAGTCTTCCCTTTTCCATGAGCTTTGTTTCCTCTTATTGAGTGAGCTAACCAAGCAACTCAAATATAATATGGCCATTACGTGAATTTGGGCTCATCACAAGCTCCCACCCAAGAAATTTCTTATTATGATCTCCTCACACTTTGCATGAGCTGGTGTTGGCTCATTTTTACTTCTTTACATCCACATCGAGCCTCATTTGGATAGGTGAGTTGCTCCCCTATCGAGTTATCCAACTCCTTAGCTTGGCCAATGATATCAATATCCTCATCCATACATCGAGCTCTTCAAACAAACCATAGCTCGACATGCTTGGGGCTCTCTCCTTCCTTAACACCGAGCGATAAGCTCTTCTTCCAACCACTCGAGCTATTAAACATGCCTTGGTGACATGAATCAAGCCATAGCTTGATTCTTTTGAAAATAACCCAAGCTCCATACGTGTTGATTTAATTTAGCTCGATCAAGCTAGTTTGGGGTAAAGTATTCAATCTATTATGATCTCAAGTTTGAGTAACTCGGTGAGATATTTCATATCTTAATGCCATTCTACCCATTTAAAACTAATCTCCCTAATTTTTAACTCCTTGGGCTTCCTATTAAAACTAAAAATAAGAAAGTTATAGCAAGACCCAATAAAACATGATTTATCATTTTTGATCATTTCTCGCTAGTATCGGATGAATGTGAACCCATCATAGGGTGATTTCTCACCCTAAGACTGACAAGGGAAAATAGTCCGAGATGATCCCAAAACCTCCCATAATACCATAAATGATTATTAAGCACAAAATTTACCCTAAATGACCCAGAGTGATCATGAAGGGCTTTTCGGTCCCAGTGGTACAATTCCTCCCATTGTCTAATTCTACCAAAGAATGAAAAATTTGATAACTCTTTTCGGTGAGTTATGCTATGAATATTTTGATGGCTTGGATTTTACCCTGTAGGATTTTGAGTTGTTTTAGATTTGTAGGTAGAGGCATTTTAACCACATCTTTAAATTTTTTTGGTCAATTTCGATTCTAGTGGCGTGAGACAATAAAACCAAGTAGCTTGCCAGATGTAACACCGAAAACACATTTCTTAGGGTTAAGCCAAACTTTGTATTCTTGGAGTCATTCAAAGATGCGGCGAAGAACCATAGGATGTTCTTCTTTGGTCTTGGATTTTCCTAGGATATCATCGACATAATCTTCAATGATGTCATGCATCATATCATGGAATATGATAGTCATGACATGTTGATAAGTGGCTCCAACATTTTTAAGACCAAAGGGCATGACTTGGTAGAAAAACATGCCCCATGGCATGGTGAAGGCAGTCTTATGTTGATCTTCTTCACTATTTTGATCTGATTATATTCCTAGAATTTTTCTACGAGGAATAAAATTTCATGCCCGACTATGGAGTCTACAATCATATCGATATTTGGTAATGGAAAATCATATTTTGGGAAATCCTTGTTAATATCATGGAATTTTGTGCAAATACAGATGCACCCAATCTTTTTTCCTATTGGGACAATGTTGGATATCCAATCAGAATAGTCAATGGGCCAGATGAAATTGATGTCGAGTAGCTTATGTAATCCTTATTTGAAAAGCAATCAAACCTTTGGATGCATCTTGTGTAGTTTTTATTAACTAGATTTACATCTTTATGCACTACAAGATTATGAACCACTAGAGATGGATCAAGACCGGGAATATCCACATAGGACCATGCGAATATGTATGAGAATTCCTTTCGGAGATCTATAAAGGTGGTTTTCTCTTATACTGATAAGGATTCCCCCAGCTTGAGGATTTTGGGGTCTTCTTCAATGCCAATGTTAATGTCAATGGTTTCCTAAATTAATGATGTTGAGCCATCTGTAGTGTTTCGGGACCGAAAGAAGTTGATCCATAGTCGAGATATTGTTCGGGATTTGGGGGATCTTGGAATAATTCTGCAAGGGGATCCTCCTTGTCTAGGTGACAAGAGGAGTTAGGATGAGGGAAGTTAGATTGGGATTGAGTAGGGAAGGTAGGATCCTATTCACTAAAGTAGGCATCATCATTTAGACATATTTGGAAACCTTTCTTATGGTCATCAACGGGTACATTATCTCAAGTTCCCATGAACTCAAGAATATCCTCATTATTTTGAAATGTATCAAGAGAGATATGTTTGGATTTTTGGTCCCACTGGATAAGTTGTGGGTAAGTGAGAGTGACATTGATAGTGAAGATGACGATGTCATGGAAAAGATTGGTGGTGGTAAGGTCTTCGTATTGGCTATAGATGGAACTTGTTTCGATGGTGTCTATATCCTCCTTAGCTATTTTGGTTATATCACTATGGTCATTGTGGATACCCTCACCAGGTGGTGATACCCTAGTCTGTGGCCATCAAGGTTGGGGATGATAGTGAGAGGTTTGGGGATGCCTTGTTAATTCTACAACCTAGTCCTCACCGGAGTAACCCATACAAGTCATCATCCACTTGGGGATCAGATATTTGTTATTTGAGCAATATGACGGTATAGAGTCTTTGATGAGCCATGTGGTGTAGGATGGTTCAAGGTATTCATTAGAAATATACCAAAAATGGATAAAAGTGGAAAATCCCAATGAATGTTTTTGCTTTTTGACTTGACACATGTCGGGCCTACCACATTGTTTAGGTGATAGTGGTAGTTGTTCAATGCTAAAGGTTTGATATTCCCACACCCTATGGATTTTAGTTTGAGTGGTGGAGTAGGTAGAAGAGGAGTGGATATGGATGGAGTGGGTAAGAGAGGAGTGGATGACAATGAGGCATTATGTGAGGTGGATGGAAGACTGTCAGGTGAAATATATGAAGTAGTGGATGATGATGGAGATGGAGATTGTGATGGCATAATTTCAGTGATAGGACAATATGGTTCCCAATAACCTTGTGCTTTGAGCACTTGGAAATATTGGAAGGGTTGAGGGTCACCATGGATGGTGACCTCTACACTAGCATGCTCAAATTTGAGACATTGATGTAATGTAGATGGTACAACATGCATTTCATGGATCCATGGTCAACCAAGCAATAGATTATATGGGAACTAGATGTCCACGACATGTACTAGGGTGGGGAGCATGACAAGACCTACATTGATAGGAAGATATAAAGTGCCCATGGATTTTCACTCAGTATTATCATATTTTTAATGGTAATTATATCTTGTCTTAGATCTAATTCATTATACCATAATTATTGGATGAGAGATAGGGTACAAAGGTTAACTCTAGATCCATTTTCCACTAGTACTCTTTTGACACGAGTGTGTTTGATATGTACCTCAATGTATAGAGGAAGGTTGCACATTGGGCCATGTAGTGGAAAGTCCTACTGAGTGAAGGTGAGAGGAAATGTCAAATGGGGGTAAAGATGAGTGATAAGGACTTAGAATTTTGTGGGATCGATTTCATTTGG
Source organism: Taxus wallichiana var. yunnanensis (assembly GCA_018340775.1). Lineage (NCBI taxonomy): Eukaryota > Viridiplantae > Streptophyta > Pinopsida > Cupressales > Taxaceae > Taxus > Taxus wallichiana. The sequence continues at coordinate 557,951,856 of CM031242.1, read as the reverse complement.
GATGCACATTTATTGAAGGGTGTGATAAAGGATATCTTTTTGTATGAAAGATGTTTTGAGAAGATCCATAATGGATATTTATGCGGGGCTATTCTTAGTTTTTTCAATGATATTATATTGAGCTTGTGGTGGTGGATTTGAGGAGGATGGAGTAGCTCCTTAGACCACTACATGGATCCTTTGAGTGGTAACTACACATTGAGGGTTTTGTGAAGGGCCTTTAACCTTGATAGTGGCTACTTGATGTGGGGAATGGTGGATGTGGCCAATAAGATATTCATATTGGAATGGTATGCAATGGTAGTTGATATGGTTAGAATGGTGGGTGGATGACTCGGGGTTTTTTTCCAAACTTCTATTGACCTAATTTGAAGCATGGGTCTAACCATGATTAGGAAGTGGATTCTGGTAGATCCCAAGCTTTTGATTTTGAGAGGAGGAAGGTTCATTGTCCTCGATTTCAATTTCACCTCAATCGATTAGATCTGCGGGATATAATTTCGAGTTTCATATACTTATTGGTAGCATGACCCTTGATTTTATGAAATTTGTAGTACTCATTTTCCTTGAACCATGAGGGTTTGGGTCGAGACTCATCAATTGGCTGAGTTTTGGGTAAAATGACCATATAAGCACCAACTAGATTTTGAGGATTTCTTCTATAGACTCATTAAGGGGGTGTATGTCCTTCATTTTGGGTCTTGGGTGGAAAAAGGTCCCTTTGGGGATCGATATAGTAGTAGATTTATGGACATGCTAAATTTGTTTGGTTTAAATCACTCCATCCCGACAAAATTTTTATTCTTATTGAAGTATTTGGGCATTTTGAACGTGGAATGTTGACTAGATTGATTGTAGTTATCATAGGAATACAACTTAATGAGGCCTTTGGTGACAAGGGATTTTTCAATTTTCATTCCCTTCTCTATGATGTCATCAAAGGTATTAGCGCAATGGACTTGGAGATGGAAAGATAACTCTTGATGGAGATTGACAACAAAATTTTTAACCAATTCTTTTTCAAGGGTGGGCCAAAGAATGTGGTTAGAAAGGGATCACCATCATTGTAGGAAGGATGAGAATATTTCACCATTGTGTTTTTAGTGTTACATAGATCGATCATGGTGACATCGTGTTCCACATTATATGAGAAGTGTTTGAAATTTTTTCAAACAATCAACGAATGTAGTGTGTGAAACCCTTAGGTAGACGAAGGAACCATTCAAGTGCGGGACCACCTAGACTTCTTGAGAAGAGTCTTAATAGGTAGGATTCGTCATAGGATACTTCTTGACATAGCATATAAAAATCCTTGACATGTTCATAGGGATCACCTTTTCCCTTATATTTTTCAAATTTAGGTGGTTCAAAGTATGGTGGAAAAGGGACCTATAGGATATCATAGTCAAATGGATAGGGACAAAGTTCCTCAAACTTGTATTTTCATCCATGTTTGCCGAGTTGCAACCCCTAAAGCATTTCCTTCATAGAATTTATTTATTTCTCCAAGGTAGGTTCTTGAGGACCAATGGGTGGTGGATTGAAGTTGGGTTGTTGGGAATGTTGTGATCCATGGTCATTTGATGGTTATGGGCCAAGTTGTGAGGCTAATTGAGAAATTTGGTTACTCATTTGTTGCAGTTGAGACAATATGGATTCCTTTGATACATGTGGATTATTGATGTTCTCTCTGTTATCCCATTTGTACACACTATGAATGTTATTTGGATTATGATGATGTGGGGATGGTGGTCATTTTCGGTGCATAATCACTTTCATCATGAAAGAGACTATGAAGTTGGTTGTGAGTATAATCAGGAGGAATTTTTGCTCCCATATGATATAATTGGAGTAAGAGAGCATCTTTGTTTTTATCGACAAAGTAATTAAGCATTTCTCGTCTTCTTCCTCCCATGAAATATGTACTTGAATCATCATCACTATTGGTGTTGACCATTGTTTCCTCGTCTTCTCCTCGAGTGTGGTTTTCTTCTACATTGACATCGTAATAGTTGTGATTAAATGTGTCATGTTCTATTTCTTGGTGTATTTTTTCATCATTATTTCTTGTTTGGGATCAAGTATCCATTAACTTAGGCGCCATTAGACCCTAGTAGTGTTGAGATGTGCGGATGAGATGAGGGTGTGTTAAATTGATGAGAAATGTGTAGATGAGGAAAAGTTAATATTTCTTATTTGACTGATGTATAATCTTAATAATCAAACCCCTGTTTGTAGGATGAAATAATTTGAAGAGGTATTAAAGAGAGAAGAAGGATTTTCCTTGATAGGAGAGGGATTAGGATGTTCCTTGGTGTAAGGGATTAGAGGAATAGGATAAGTGGTAAGGATTTCTTTTCCATATACGCAAGGTGTCGACTAGCAAGATTAGATTAATTGTGTTAATAAGAAATCATGGAGTGGGTGTTTAGATATAAATACATATGTATAGATTTGAGTGAAAATGTAAGTGTGTGGTGATTTTTTTATTAGAAGAGATACATGATATGATAGGTTTTTAATTTTTGGGGGATCTAGGACCTAGGTAAGTATGGGGATACGAATAGGAAATGTTAAACTTATTAAGCGGGAATGTATTAAGTGGAATTTGTAAGATGTTTTTTTTTTTAATGGGGTAGGATGTTTATAAATATCCCCTTTTTTTTATTTTATTGATGAGATGGAAAGGTTTATTAGTTATTTGAATTTTATTAATAGGGTGATGTAAAAGGGGTGAATAATGGTAGGAAAATGAAGGATAAATGGCGCGTGGTCAAAGTTTTTTTATTTTTATTATTATAAAATTTATCGATTAGGTGGAGAAGCTTATTGATTATTGGGATTTGTTTTTATATGATGATGTGAAATGTGTGGATGGTAGGTGGGCGATGGATAAAAATATGGTCAAAATTATATGGCAAATGATGTGTGTTCAAGGTAAAAGGTTATATTCAAAATGGATGAATGATAGGTGTATGGTTTAATTAGAAGGATTGGTGTGAGGGTTATACATTGGTTTTGACAAAAACACTCAAACAAGTATAATCATGCAATCACAATCCTAGCTAGTCAAGTGGGATTACAACCGAACTATAGCTTGATTTCAATACCACACACCAACATAGTGGTGCCACAATTGGCTCTCCACCTATGTGTCAATGTGGGGTCGGCTAGCGAGTGATCTTGGGAAGTGTAGCCTCCTTGCACTATAGTTCGATATACGACCAATAAGTTGCCTATTCTAGGTTAGATGAGCTCACTAGGGAGTCCTCGATATACCTTGTGGTACATGGGGCCCAATTTTGTGTTACAAGGATGTTGTCTAAGGCCTGGGTATTGGGACATGGAATCCCCTCACTTCACGTAGCTCTTAAAATAATAAAGTGCTTAGAAAATAATGACAATTGTCAAATAATTTACATACCCCATTGGAACACGGGGTATGTCTACGTGCGTAGAGGTGAAGCCCATGGTCACAAGACCCCTAGGACTAACGTAAGTGCATGGATGCCACTTCCACATCATGTTACCCCTAAAAAAGAAAGGAATACTAGTCGCTTTGGATCCTCAAAATCATCCTATAACGTGAGAAGAGAGAATACACAATGTCGTCTTTGGGATAAAAACATGAAACAACAAGTAACTCAAAGAGACGATAATCGCAAGATGACAATATAAACTAATAATAAGGTTTACATAATGGGCCTTCAGAGAGAGGTCCTGTAAAATAAAGGATTAGTATTTTGTTGTTTATACCCCAATATTCTTGGACCATTCGAGCTGCAAAAAGGATGGTTAGTAGTTTTTTAATTAATCAAGATCTTGCAACCACAAACATTAGGCAAAAACAAAATGAGTATTAAAATGGGTGGAGTTTAACCTTATCTCTACAAAAAAATAACATGAAACTCTCTAAAACACCACCAAAACACCAGAAAATGTGATTATATTGATTATTACCAACATAAAATTACAATGCAACAAAGGCACTACTTTGGGTCAAGGGTGCCAAAGTAAAAAAAATGCGTTGCTACATAGAAAAAGCACTAAACTATCAACAAAGGCACTACACTATCAAAAAAGGTGCTAAACTATCAACAAAGGTGCCAAAATAGAAAAGGACAATGTTAGTAGAGTTTAGTTTCAAAGACTAGGAATAGGCGTCAAAATGCTAATTTTTTTGCCAAAAGACAAATAAAGGCGGTGATTCTGCACAAAACAAGGTTAGAAAACAAAGGCGCTAAAGTATGCCACAAAGGCACAACGGGTTTGACAAAGGCACCAAAGTATAACCTTGCAACCACATAAGTCAATATCTGTGCAAAATCATTGTTTTATGTCAAACATGCCACTTCTCAAAGATAGGCATTGAATGACAGGCATATGCACCACTACGTAAGACCGCCATGAAAATTCAAAATTTTAAGGTGTAAACTAAAATGAACTTTTAAAAATTTGAGCAACTTGTTGTTGATTAACTAAAAATGGTGTAACTATGTAGTAAATAGATAGTTAATTTAAGCTATGAAAACTATAATAAAGTAGATAAATGAAGTAAACTAGAATGTAAATGAGCTAAAAAACTATGCAAAAGGAAATGCTAACCCTAATATACAAAAGAGAGTGAGGAAAGAACTCAACTGATAACAAATGATTGTCGAAGAGTGTTATAGAGGTGATTTGGAAAAATCAGGAGAAGGAAGATCTGACTGGATTGGGATGCCTACGGGTGCTTTGGTCTGTAGTCTGGGCACCCTGGTCTATGCAAAATCTCTGAAACTGGTTTCCACAGAGCTGACAGATGACGTGGAACCTTAGTTGTGTATCACATTAACTTCATTACCCTACGCTAGACGTTGCCAATACTCCAAGATGAAATAAAGACCTGCAAGACCCCAAAACAAGCATCAAACCCTAAAAAGAATAATGTATAGGAAGGGGTTCTCTTGACTTCACCTACCATAATGGTGGAATTATCGAGCGTTGCACTACATCTCAGACTCAATGTAGTTCTATGTGCAAGTGTATGTGAACATGCCCTAGGTTGCTCTTGTGTCAGTCACACTTTGTGAAGTAGCGCAATAACTATGTGTAGAAAATGTAGTAGAATGTGTGTATGGAATAGAATAGAATCCCCCTATGAAGTGTGATGCAAATGTCTTAGCCTTGATGATGGAGCTATGTGGATGCAAGTGATCTCCAATGTAATAGATGGATGTAACTCTAGATGGAGTGATAGTAGTAAGTGATACTAGGTCCCTCATTATGGTCTCATAGCTTTATATTTATAGGGTTATCTTGATCTAATTTCATAATTAACCCCAAAAAGGTTGACCACAAGAAAGATAAAGATGTCAAATGGCTAGAAAGAGCCCAAAAAGTGGTGGGAAAGTGCAAAAGGATCGGGGCATCCCTGGTAGGATCAGGGCACCCCAGTACTATTCCAGGCACCCCAGTCAAGTCTAAAATGACAGGAAATTACCAAAACAGACTGGGAATGTGGATGAAAAGGGCCAGTAATGATGAAATAAAAAAAAAGATGGCCAAAAGATGGGGTTAATTAGTACTTTCTTCACTCAAGAACCTTTTAAATAGTAGTATGAAACCGGGATAAATAGATGTCTAAAGTACATGATTTTGTGAATACATTTTTCCCCCACTTTATGTTGGTGAGAAGAAAGCTTGGTAGCATAAAGTAGATATAGTTCTCACAAATTCTTAAATAATCCCGGATGCCCATGAACTTGTATTTTGATTAGACCTACAAAATTAGGGCTATGTTCTATAAGGTTACTAATCTAGCACAAATCTAAAATAGGTGTTTTATCATGTGGTCACTATATGTATTAGATGCAAAACATATGAAAACAAAAATGTATAGGAAATATTTTTAGCTTTGAAACCTAGCCCATTCTTTGCAAAGAGTTTGATTTGCAGAGCTTATTCTTATCTAGAAGAGGAAAGATGGGTATGCAATTTTATATGGTTATTAGAAAATAGCTAATGTCACATGACCAAAAATGTCAGGTTATGTATACATGGATAAAATATATATGAAGAAAGGCATGAAATGTATTTATTTGCTAACAAAAGGGACACATTTTCTCAACATGACCTTCACAACATTTTATGGAGACTACCTAGGAAACAAATACTCCACATTAGTGTTGTAGACTTGCCTAAAACATGTGGTGGATTCCCACTTTGATATGTTGCAAATCTTCTCTTCGGTTATCTCCAGATGACCAATTATGACACGGTGTTTTCAATGATTTGAAATAAATGGTGATTATTTTATATCATTTTAGTTTCTGGAAATAGTTTTAGAACGGAAAAATAGAAATATCTAAAAGAAGAAAACATTTTTAGAGTGTAATAATATAGAGAAAAACTAAAATGGAAGAACTCCATCTACAATGTATAAATTCACAAAAATTATGCATATTTTATGAAACATATCATTGATTCTTATGATAAATTTGGAGGACATAGAGCATTTCCTCCTACACTTCTTCGACCAAGGTGGCATGATATCAACTTAAAAACTCGCGGTACAGGATAGCATTCTACACTCTTTCTCGACATGGATTAGGTGCACATGTTCCATTTACATTTTCCATTTATATTTGTGTATCTTACATTTACATGTGTCCTTTACATAGTGTTTTTACACATACATACATACATATTTGACTACTTAAATCATTTTCTCCTGCAGTGTCCGAGTTTGTATGAGAAACAAAGCATCAAATCGGGGCAACAACAACGTCAACAACAACACTTCATGACAACACAAACTTTACTAACCATGTAGGTACATTACACATCGTAGTAGCTACACATGCGTTCCGCCATAGGTTCACTCTCATCATTTTTTCTTTACGCATTTTCATCTTTAGTTTCCATGCTCCTCCATCTTTTTTTCATTCCACACTTTTTCTATTCCTTTGGCACATTTATACTACACTCTTCATGGACATCAGGTATGTATCTATGTGAAAACAATAAATCTTGGCATATCCTATAGTAATTGAGGGACATAAATTGTCTCATTTCTAACGGTTACAATAGTTCATAGATTTGAGTAGGTATTACTAAGCCTCATATTTTCAATACGTTTATATTCATATATTTTTGGCCTTCTAGGATCAATTTGCACACGTAAATCTTGTTAATGATATTAGAAGCACAAAACAATAATGATAATAAGAAAATAGAAGAGAAAACTTTGAAATTTGAATGAATAGAATTGTTAACAATTTTTCATTACTAAGTTGGAAACACATTGCCATGTTGCAAACAAATAATTTTTTTTCTATTCTACTAAAAATTCTTCAACCAACTACAATAAAAAGCATCATATAATATATTTTAAATACTTGCATACATCGTAGTCAAAGAAAACATATAACCTAGATTTCATTGTTTAGTAATTATGGTTTTTTTGGAAGATATCAAAAGTAGGAGTTAAAAAAACAACAAACAACATTTATTAGCAATCCGGGAGAAAATTTTATTATTAGTGTCAAATCTTGCTTTTTTAGCATTTGAAGAGATAAAATGGAAATTTGGTAAGGAAAATACCAAACTAAATGTTCAAAGTGTATATTAACAAGATTAAAACAATGATCTACTTGCAAGAAAAAGCAAAAAAACTTCTATACTTTGAAATAAAATGATTGCTTGATTCAAAAGTTAAATAAATCCTTAGAAATTATGCAAGAAAATTTTTTCTTGCTAAGGAAGTTAACTAACCACCAAATCTCCCGCATTTAAAAATTTGATTGTAGAAGTTGACGATAACATCATGCAAGAACCATATGTTGGAATATGCTACCTTGATATTTTAATGATTCCCTCTCGCTCTCGCACTTTGATTTCCTTTGTTATTCCACTCCCACCCTTGCTGAAATATATCCACAATTGGTGATGTTAGGCCAATCTAATGTAAAAAATTTTGTACCCAATCATTATTACAGTAAAATAAAATTTATGTGGAATAATCAGATCCATCTCTCTTTAATTGGAAGAGGTCCTCACCATTCCATCCCCTGGTCCTGCATATTATGCCCATTTGTTGTTTTGATCGGCTCGAGAAGATATGCTACAACAAATGAGCCATTTAAGTCCCCATGCTAAGAACAATTGTAAAATACTATAACAACCCATGAATTTCCAGGGATTCAGATTATCACCTAATCCAATTGTTTTTGATGTCTTCTGTTGTCCTCCAGCTATGTCCAACTTTGTCTTCCCATCGAGTAGGATGGTCTCTTCCCCTGTAAGAAGATCATTGTAAGGGATCAATATGACATGATAAGGGAGATATATAATTAGGGGAAATTATACGTTGTAAATAGCTTAAAGCTTACCATTCACACAAAGAGTAGAATATTAGACGCCCTGTTTTGAGAAGTTCCTTTCTCATTACTAGGTACCTATAATTTGATGCAAAAATAACTTATAAATTACAAATTACAAAAAAACTTGTATGAATCAAAAGAAAAAAAGAACATTCAAAACAATCACAATGGAGACAAAAATAACTCAAACTAACACAAGGACATTAGACAACAGTCAAAACACATACATTGGATGCCCAACCTCGGACCTAAAAAAATGTTACAATTGTAAAATGAAAGTGTTGTTTTTATGAAGTGAGACATGTTCTGGCAATTATATATTGAGAATTGGAAGAGTGAATCACAATCCATAACTTGGTTATGTGCCTCCCAACCTTTTCCCATGAATAGTGTGTATGGAAATTTCGAAGAAAAAAATGGTGGGTATTTTAGGAAATACAATTTGAGGCATAATGACACTAGCCAGAGAAACACAACCCAAAATGCTAAACAAAAATATAATTAACACTAATATTGTAAAGTTCTCCATTTGCATTGAAACAAATTCATTCCTACCTATTAATCCACCACATTTGCAAAAGTCTATATAGATCTTGCGTTCCTCGTAAGAAGTCTGGAATAGAGAGATGGAAGAGCTAATGATGAGCGCAAACATGTCAATCCACAAATTTGAGGAGAGAGGGTGTGCCACTCTGGGTAAAAACACCCCATCAACATGCACACACTTACTATCCTTTTAGATTTCTTATGTGTAGCTCTCGTTGGTTTGGCCTTGAAAATATAGATGATTAAGGTGTAAACAGAGCATAGACCAAGAAAGGTCATGAATTTGAATGGTGTAAGCCTCACCAAGATCTTGGACAAGGTAATGGAATTTATCCACCAGTTATCACCTAAACATTATTTGAGATATAATTTTGCTTCTTTTACAACACGATATACTTCCTTACTAGATCTTTCCACAATTTTCTTCCCACCTTGACCTGATAATCCCTTTCTTATGTACCGATTTTTGGTAAAGCAAACCTCTTTCGTAGGGCTCAACATATGCCAATTATTTACATAATAGGAAGTGTTGAGCAGATGAAATATAACTCAAGTATGAAAGTGCATAATATTTGGGCACACAGACACATGGCATATAGAAGGACATAGAAATATAGTAGAACAATGTGCACCTAGGACAAGTGTACACATGACTTAGCCACTTTTACAGATCTAGGCTATTTTTGGAGATAGAGTGCGGAGAACACAAAGATATGAAGACTTGTAGTCCACATAAGGATATTTTGGGATGTGCAATAGTTTGAGTGCCATGTAGAGTTTTGGTTTAATAATAGGATTTCTACTTAGAGTTAACTATAGGAAATCTATTATTAGAGCACTTGCATGCTTTTGTATTCTCTTGTAAAGGCACATGGCTATTATTAGCATGTAGTCTATTTTTGGAAGGTGCATGGGTAGTGAAGGGAAAGTCCCCACCCCTATATATATGTATTTATTTGCATGGCTTAGAGAGACCAATTATTGTAGAGTTATGTTGCAGATTTGTTAGCGCGCATGACTATGGAAACTAGATCTTGATGTATGAAGCTTCTTTTTTTACAGTATTTAATATAATGGATCATATTGGCTGGATATTGGTGTTAGATGTGACTGAATATGGTTCTTGCATGGTAAATCTCATTATAATCATTATTTAGTCAATCTTTCATATGGTTTAGATCTAGATTTGGTTTATGCACTGTGGATTATTTACTATTTGTTATAAATCTGGACATATACATATGCAATCATGCTAACATTCTAGACAAACAACTCTAAAGAGGGACCTAGTACCCTTGCGTGCTTTGGGTGAGTGCTCAATTTAGGATGAGTGATGTGTCAACGTGCCTTGGGTTATTTGTAGTGAATTCTAGGCTACATCATTGGTTCCATTGTTCGGGACCTCTTTCTTAGTTGTTTTTCAAGATGTTGTGTGATGAAGACATACCAATTGACCTTGGCTAGTATTAAGGAGTGGTTAGTAGATCTAGAAGAGGAGTATGCTCATAGATTTAGCATCAGACCTGATTTTAATGCATGCACGTGGGTTGAACATAATCTATATGACGCATTATATGAGATGTTCTTTGCTATATTTCCTATAGAGTTGTATGAGTGGCTGGTTTCTTATGCATCTAAGAGGAATTGGAGGTTTTGCACACTTGTTTGGACATAGGAAGAATTCCAGGCCTTGTATGATGCAAATCTAATTTGGATGCGCTATGTGGATGTTTGGTTCCATGGTGTTTTGAACAACTATATTCTTGAGTATGCGTTTTGAATTACTCTTTCCTAGAGGTTCTGAGTTTCATTTTTTGCATGAACCTAGAGGATCGTATTTATGTGGTATCCCACTAGTGACCAAGATTACGATTGTAACCCTAAATTTGGAACAGAAGCCGATGGCTAACTAAACCCCACCATATGCAGGGGAAGGAGAAAGTTTGGTAAGGATGGTAGACCTAGTGGTAGAAAGACAGAGGGAAGAAAGGTGGCTTAAGTTCAATGAGGTGAGAAAGAAGGATTTAGAGAAATAACAGGAAGTTGTAGAGAGGATGTTATTGTGGAGAGAGATGCCTCGTGAAGGATTCAGAGCTCATGTAGAAGATGTAGAGCCAAAACATCTGGATCTCCCCCATTTGGGAAATCATGGTAGGTAACCCTCTTAGGCTCGGATTAGATTACACCGATAGATATGAAAATGGATGTGGGGGTGCATCTGAATCTACCTAGTGACCTATCCCTTGCACTTGGTTTTCCAGTTTCTATGATATTCGATAAACATCAAGCTAGTGTGAGTAGAGAGAGAAATTTAATTTCAGTCAAGTTTAAGAGTTAATCAGGGAGCTTATTCATTTATGGCACAATCATCATCTACTTTATTTGGAGGACCTATTGGAGGTATCCTTTCTGGTGCGTCATTGACACAAAATGTGGGCACGTGGAACCTTGGCATCACATCTGGAAGTAGTGCAACTTCATAGACTATGGGCATTCAAGTTTAGCACAACCGTCGAACATAGGGTAGTGTATCTTCCTTTCCATTACCTACTCGGAGGAGGGTGGATCATGAGGATTAGGTGTCTTGAGCGTTGGCGGATCTAGAAGTGGTGGGAAATAGGGGTAAACAAAGGAGGTTCTAGATTGGTGGGCAAGGGTTGCACCAACCTCAGAAAATTTATATGGATATGTCTCTTTGTCTTCCAAAGTATAGAGGCATTGAATATAGCTGAGCACATACATATGTGTGAGATACTATGGCGTGTAAAGGGGATTACAGCTCAGACACAAGGCAAGTTAGTTTGTAACTACATTATAGAGGCACGCACACAATTGGTATAGGAATTTTGATCCTAATAAGACTTGTGTGGATTATACAACATTGCGAGATGCTTTCTTAAAGGAATTTTATATCCCTGAGTTTGAGAAGAAAAGCATAAGAACACTTAAGGATATTAAGCAGGGCACTACTAAAAGTGTTCAGGAATATGATGCACAGTTCAAGAATCTTATGTATAAATTATCTTATGACATCCATGCAAGCCAACATGCATAATGGTTCATTGGAGGACTAATCACATCATTTAGAAGAACACTTTCTCACAAGACTTATATAGATCGCACTGCACAAGGAAATTGAAGCAAGCCCCCTACGTGTTGAGACAATAAGAAGTGTGGACACGGGATTGAGCCTATTCTTGGAAGCTCAAATTATAGTAATGGTGAAATATTTGGATTAATTATCTACTAATTCAGCATGTGAGACTGTGATGGGATTTAGTGTACTGATTGTGAAGTAAAGGGAATACTAAGAATATATGCCCTCATAAATAGGTGTGCTCTTTGTTGCTAGATTGCGAGATATGTCACTTGGAACATATTTCAAGCCAGTGTCCATTATTGTAGCGTGCAATAAGAAAGAATGTGTCCAATTATTGTAATATTTACAAGTCCTCGACTCATGATACTAAAGATTGTAGATTGATCGATCAGATTGATGATGCCATTGATATTGGCATATGAAAGACTAGTGTTGCAAATAATTCCAAGGAAAAGGGAAAACATCATGACTATGATCACAGTGAGGGGCATTTTGATGGTGGCCATGGTAGAGGTCGAGGTTACAGAGGTGGATTTAGAGGTTGAGGTCATGGGGGTGGAAGGAGTGATTTCCCTCATGGGACTTGTTATACATGTGGATCTCTGATCACTACAAGTGTGAATGTCCACAAAATATTGTGTGTTCTTTTTGTAAAAGAATCATAGTTATGAAGAATGCCCAAACTTGTATGAACACTTAAAAAGAAACATAAACAGGAAAATAAAGGTGCAAGAATGGTTAGAGTACAACGTGCCATGGAAGACCAATGGATGCCAAAGTTAGCATCGAGATCTTGAGTTGGTACTGTAAAGATTACTACACGTGTTGAGGCTCACAAGCGCTCCATGGAATCTCTACAATAGAATCCTACCATTACTAAGGAGGAAGTCATGCATGCCAAGTATCCAGACCCTATGCATCAGAAGGAGGTTTATCAAGAAACCATGGAGGTAATTCAGAATTTGAGGTGAGATACAATGTTTGAAGGAACAATCTTGAAAGTTGGAACAAAAAAGGAGCTTATCTCCATTAGACAGATGTTGATGATTTGAAAGAATTTTGCAAGATCTTGCGCTAAGAGAACATTATTCCTTTGTTAGGGAGCTAGTTGAAGGAAACACTCCATGTATTGGGATTGAGAATGAGAGACAACTTCGCATGTTAATCTTCCTCCTGGAAGTTTAGATTATGACAAGGAGATTACTCTAAATGTTGTTGTTAATGGTTGGCTTTTGAGTAACATCTTGATTGACACAAGTGCGGAAGTAAATGTACTCACTTTGGATGTGTGGGTTCAGATGGGAAGACCTCCATTACAACCATCTTCCAATGTGTTGTTCATGGCAAATTGGACTAAGGCAATGCCCATTGGAGTTTTAAAAGATGCATCCATTACTATATAGGGGGCCAAGTTCACTGGGGAATTTGAGGTCTTAATGCTTGCAGAAGTAGAAAATTTTCCGCATTACTTGGGTGCCCTTGGTGCTATGCAAACAACATTGATTTATGTTTCAATAAGGGGTATATCAGCTTTGAGAACAAGGAAGAGCATGTCATCATACCTCTGACAGATGGGAAATCTACACCTTATGTAGAGCCCTTAAGCGAAGAAGACTTGAACAAAATTTATGTGCGCACCATTCAAGATCCAAAAGTTCTTGAGCCATCAAAAGGAGTTATCCAGTGGGATGATTCACATTCCATGAGAGATACTACAATTATTTCATGTGCGAATTATGCCCATGACAGTTATGAAATGGTTGGGCATGAAGTACGAAATGTAGCTCCGCATGTCGATAAGCCACAAAAATATCGGGCATTTGGGCAACAACAAGTACCAAAGTACATAGGTGAGGAGAATCTAGAAGTATTATTTCTTGCTATGGAATTTCAATGGGAATGTCAAGTGGAAAGAAGGAACATGTTAGTATATACTCTATGTAGGATGGTAGCGTGCATTAGTGGATGGTTCACATGGATAATCTTTTGGAGTGGAGGGAAGTAAGGATTTCTTTATCTACTCAATTTCTAAGAACCAATACACCTACTCATATTTGTGCATTTCATGGTAATGATCATGTTCTACACCACACTCAGCTAGTGTGAGAGACTCTGGATGGTGGGGTAGGAAGCTTTACTACCTTTTTATGGGTGCACAAGTTTTATTTCACCTTGCGCAAGGTTGCATGCACACATGGTATGTCTACGAGTTGAATAGGGTGACAGGAAATTGGAAAGAACTTACTGAAGGTATGACTCAGACCTTTGATTAATTTTCTTCTAAACCTCCTATGAATGAGGCATTGCAGGTTATGAAGTGTTTAACTATGGGAGATAGTGCAAAGGATGAAGAGTTACTTCAGGAGTTGTTAGGAGAATCATACTTGGTGGCGTGCTTTGAAGAGGAAGAAACAAATGAAAAGCAACTTGGGCACACCTTCCTAAAGAGAAAAAGGGTAATATTATCTACATGGTTGATGACGAAGAGGTAGAGAACCTAGATATTGAGCACACAGAGGGTACGCGTGAAGTCTTAGATAGTGCAGATGAGAAGGTGTGCACCTACCATGAGCCTATGAAGACTAAGAAAGTGAACATTGGAATGGATGTTGAACCCAAGGAAGCTATTATCGGAGATTACTAGTCTAACTCTGAAGTTGCTAAGATCATTGAGCTTATTGTGTGACTTTCAAGACTTGTTCCTAGAGGCTATCATGAGTTGAAAGGTGTGCATGAATCATTGGGAGAGATGAAGATAAATTTGAAGGAAGGTGCACGCCTAGTTAGAAGAGACCTTATAGGATGAATCTGAACTTGTGCATCAAGTAAAAGAAGAAATTGACAAAATGTTAATTTCTGGAATCATTGTGCCAATTGAGGAGTCAGAATGGGTGAGTCCTATGGTGATCAACATCAAGAAAGATGGTAGAATCAGGATTTGTGTGGATTACATGGAGTTAAATGTTGCATGTGTGATTGATCCCTTTCCCACACCATTTATTGAGGAAATATTAGAAGGCGTTATAGGGCGTGAAATATACTCCTTCATTGATGGATTCTCTAGATATCATTAGGTAAGGATAGTTGAAGAAGATCAAGAGAAGACAACTTTCACCACCGAGTGGGGAAGTTTTGCATACACGGTTATGCCCTTTGGATTAAAGAATGCACCTGCAATATTTTCACACATAGTGGTGCAAGCATTCCGATTTTATTCACAAGTTCTTACAGGTGTATCTAGATGATTGGACAATTTATGGGCTCATAAAAGATCACTGTGATAATCTGAGGCTGATGTTTGAGAGGTTCCGTCAGTTGAGCATATCTTTGAACATTAAGAAGTGTATATTTTCCACACCCTTTGGAATTTTTTTGGGGCACATCATCTGTAAAGAAGGATTGCTAGTGGATCTTGCTAAGGTAGTTGTTATTTTGGGCTTAGAAGAGCCTACTAGATAGAGCGAGGTGCACAAATTCTTGGGGCACACGGGTTATCACAAAAATTATCAAGGGATATTCCAAGATCACCACGCCCTTAGAAAAATTACTCAAGTGAAAAGGAAATATCTATTGGGGTGAGACACAACAATGCGGACTCAACACACTGCTTGAAGGAAAGGCTTATTACAACACCTATTTTATGCTTTCCTTCATGGTCCAAGAATTTTCACGTTCATGTAGACACCTCTGGCATGGCCATTGGTGCTGTATTAGCTCATCTTAGAGAAGGAATTTTTGATCATCCTATTTGCTTTGCTATGAAAGTTAACTCCAACAAAATAGAATTATACAATGACAAAGTGTGAGGCCTTGTCTATGATGTACATGCTCCATAAGTTTTGACAGTATTTTTGGCTACACCTTTCATATTTTATACAGACCACATGGCATTGAAGTACTTAGTGAACAAGCCCATTTTGTAGGGGCGCATATGCCATTGGGTATTGTTGTTTCAAGAGTTCAATTTTATGGTGGTGGTTAAGCCAGGTAAAAGCAATTTTGGTCTAGACCATTTATCAAGGATTCAATTAGGAGAGGATGTGTAGAGCATTGAGGACATAATGCCAAATGCATAGCTATTCAGGTTGAAAACTGTGCACATTCAGAGTTGGAGGATATTGCTATCTTTTACACACAGGTGTGGCACCCGAGGGAATGAAGGATTTAGAAAAGAAACAACTATGTTGATTAGTGGAGACTTATATAAGTTAGGTCATGATGAAGTTTTGCGCCAGTGTGTGCTTGAGCATGAGCGTGAAGAAATTATGGCAGAGGCTCATAGTGGTATTGCAGGTAGACACTATGCGAGAGGATGCCACCATGTGCAAGATTTTGTTAGCTAGCCTATGGTGGGAAATATTACACAAGGATTGCAAAGCATATTATAAGGAATGTGACCATTAATCAACGCCCTTGAAAGCCTCGAAATGAGATGAAATGCCTTTTAGACCTATTATTAGTGTAAAATTGTTGAGAAGTGGGAAATTAACTTTTTGGGACCTATTTCCTTAACCATGCATAGGACAAGATCACGCTATATTATAACTTATACAGATCTATCTTACAAGGTGGGAAAAATGGCACCTATAAAGGATTACACTGTAGCTACAACAACAAGGTTTCTGTGGGAAAATATTATTAGCAGGTATGACTTCCTTTAAGTTTAACAAGTGATAGGGGTACTCATTTCCTTAATGAGACTATCAGGATATTATTGGATGAATTTATGGTTGCACACCATAGGAAAACCCCTTATCACCCTCAGGAAAATGGAATTATTGAGGCCTTCAATAAAATATTAAGCCATACCTTGACAAAAAAATGTGATGTTGGAAGGAGATATTGGGATGACAAGGTTTATGCGGTACTTTGGGTGTATAGGAAAACCTACAAGAGGTTGAATAAAGCAACACCCTTTCAATTGGTGTTTGGCATAGAGGTAGTTCTCCCCATGGAATTCATGTTACCTTCTTTGTGTATTGTGTGCATAGGATGTCTAGTCGAAGAACAACCATTAGAAGAACGTAATGACAAATTAATGTAGTTGGATGAGAGATGGGCCATAGCAAGGTAAAGTAAGAAGCAACAAAAATCCAGGTAGAAGGCATGTCATGATAAGCACATCAAGGATAAGAAGCTTGAGGTTGGGAAAATGGTACTTTTGTATGATTCAAAGTTTTTGTGCCACCCTAGAAAGCTTAAGGTGCATTGGTTGGGACCGTATGTTATCACTTACATACTTTACTTTGACGCTTGCCACTTAGAGGCGTTGGATGGAACACGGTTTCTCGATTACTTCAACAGGAATAGGTTGAAGCCCTACTATAAATAAGACTTCTTGGTGTTTGTAATAAGGTAGTATTACCACTTATATTAGGTTTTCCTTAATGCATTTCCTTTATATGTGTTTCCTTTATTGTGTCTATGCTTTGTCAATTTAGTTCGAGTGTTGTGTGTTTGTGCGTAATAAGCACGCTTGCGTGCTAGAAGTTGATTTCAATTTAAGTCTTTTCATGCATGAGAGGGCCACACATAGCTTTAGTGTGGGGTTTTTACATACAAGGTTCATTAGCAAGTTGAATATAGTTGATTTTCATTTGAAGATGGGTATGCATAAGGAAAATTTTGTGCAAGTACTTTTGGAAGGGTGCAGATAGAAAACAAATTACTCCTAAATGAAGACCACATATGGAAAAATGGACGCATAGTATAATGCGAGGTAGGTGCAAAGACAGTGGAAACTACTTGGAAGAAGGCATAGTGACGAAGTAATTTAACGCATATGGCATGTAGAAGGAGGTCTGTGGCCAAGAAGTAGAAGGCACGCCAGAAGGTTATGACTGTGGTGTGGAAATGAGCAACACAAAAACATTGACAAATGATGCATTAATGTTGGGATCGGTGGTAGGTGAAGGAGAAATAAATGTGATAACTTTTAAAAATATATAAGGAAGGGTTGTGAGGCCATTTTTACCTTTGCAATTATGAATTCTTGAGTGAGTTGTTTATGAGTGAGCTAGCTAAGATGGTTGTGAAGAGTGGAGAGCTGCAAACTGGTTGGGTTGGTCAGATCTATGCATGAGGAACTATTACACTCCATTTGTTGAAGTGTTTGAGAAAGACGAAGGCGTGTGGGAAAGGAGATTGACGGATAGGGTTTGAGTTTGAGCTAGGGCACATAGAGACTGAGTTATAGAGCTTGAGGGAGGTAAGAGGACACATCTTTTTGATTGAAATGGCACCAAAAAGAGCACCAAAGGGGCAGGTATGAGGGGAAAGAAATAAAATGAAGTTAAGATTGAGATCGAGGATGCCCCTGAAAGTAGGTTTTCTAAAATGCAATACCTAGATGAAGTGATTATGGGTCGTGATTGGGATTCCCATGTCCGTCAAAGCAAAGTCAACGATTACAACCATAGGAAAACTGATAACAAGGAGGATTTGGATGCATTGTTGAATAAAAATACAAATAAACAGATAATGGATGACATGCCCATATACGATGATGTTAGGGAGAAGATCCTAAGAAAGGTAGGGGTTTTATAGTTGTATGAACTTCCTTATTTTAGAAAGCCAAAGAAGTTATACTAGTGGCTTATGAGTAGATTCCATGAGGAATTTTTCTATTTTTTGGGTGATGAATGAGGATCACCATGCCCTTGATTGGCACTTTGACGGGTTTGAAAAGCATAGGCACAGAGGTGAGTAGCGACCTAATTGATAAAGAAGAAATTATAGAACCAAAAAGGAGTTGGGTTATACAAAAGGTGGGCATGGCATGGATATTTACAAGATGAGGAAGTATCCAGTCATACAAGAAGCCTCACACTTATTGAAAAAATTGAATGACCAGGAGAGATGGTCACAGGTGAACACTTTGTGGCTGCATGTTGCAAATAAAATGTCATAAGGGAGACCTCCAAAAATTAGCTAGATACATTGTTGAAACAATCATTGAAGAGGTATGTACGGTGAGAAAATTAGCTTTGGCACTATTCTACTATCCCTTGTGTTTGTGGAGATTGGAGTGCCTGATGGGACGAAGGAAAAAATTTGGAGTACCCTGCAAAAAATAAATCTCTGCAGAGAGATTTGAAAAGTATCTTTGTGAGGGGACCATGAGTGGCCCGTTCAAACCAAGGGTAGAGATGTGGTATGCATGACTCGCATTGCATTTGAGGAAGAGTGGAGGATACCTAAGGAGTTTCCTACGGTGGTAGGTAAGTTAGCACAGATTATAATCTATCAACATTTTTGCATCACACATTTTGTGATGAAGGATGGGACATGGAGTCCTTGGTGCAAACTACCCTATGCTTTCACCGCGTGGTTCTTTTAGGTAATTATTCACAGACTCTCAGATGTATGTAAGTTAATATATAATGCTGATAAGGTAGACTATGACTACCACACTCTGCGGAAGACTTACGTCTATCTAGGTAAGTCTACTTATATTGAAAGATACATTTCAGATGATATAACTATGAATCCTATGAGTTTGGAAATAGGTGAAAATGGGGCAACATTGGTATACCTTTACCTTAATCCTAGGCTAGAGAGTGGAAATATTGTAGAGAATGAGTTCAAACTACCAAGCCTGCCTAAAGGAAAGCACACAGATGGCATGTTGGTAGCTAAAAATCCTACTTCACCCATTCAGGAAGAAGAAGAATAATAAATTCATGAAGATAGTGGTGGGTTGGACCATAGGGATGAAGACAACCTACGGATAGAGAAAGGAAAGAGCATGAGATGATGCCCCATCATAGGAGCAAGAGGATGAAGTGTTTGAGACAAACACAATGGAAATCAATGTGGAGTAGATAGTCAAAGAGCCACAATTCAAGAGAGTGTTCAAGGAGGACAAGGGTTCAGGGCGGGGTCATCAAAGTCATTAAGAAGGTCACCTTGGATTTTTCCATAGAAAGTAGAGCCAGAGAAGAAGAGAAGGCACAAGATAAAGCTTAAGGATGGAGAGGAGGATGAGTCCGGAGAAAGCGCCGTGTACACCGGTGCATCCTGAGGATATAAAGGAGCCTTGTGAAGAGGAGATGAATAAGGATAAGGAGGGGCTAAAAGAAAAAAAGCAAAAAAGGGCGAAGGCCTAATTATGGATTCAAATGGTAGGGTTACTAAGGGAAAAATAATGAGGGGGAGAAAGAAGGTGAAGACTATATGACTCCCTTGGTTGGATATGTGATTGAAACCAACAAGATCATACGTGTGTGCTTCCAAAGTAATGTGGAAACTAATGACTTGTATGGTTAGGATTTGATGGATGCAGAGATGGCGAATGGGTGCACATGGAAGTAGTTTTCATGGTCAATGCAGACTCATATGGATGAGCCTGGTTTTGACGTGTGTGTGAAGAATCATGCGTTTCATGGAGAATGAAGAAAGTACCCCAAATTTGGCATGTAAATGTTAAGCCATCTATTATGTCAAATGGAAAAGTGAGCAATCCCTTGGTAAAGTTATCTACAGAGGTCGCGTGGAACATAGACAAATCGAAACCATTAGGGCTTTAATGGATGATGACAAAGATAGTGATGTAGAGATAAAATGATGTTGAGGAAAATACATAAGCCTTGATCGGTATGGCTGAGGATATTGGAGACGATATTCTTAAGGTAAGACCACATCTGGAATCTCAAGTTCTAGAAAATTTTCCTTCTGTAATGCACTATATACGCACACTTGTAAAATTGGTCATAGATGAAGGGCCCATGCGTATGCCCGCACAAAAATACCCTGCAGAGGAAACAACAAGGGTAAAAGCCACCATTTCTAGAAAAATTGCAAGTTATGAGTCATTGCTACAAGCCTTGAGAGATGAATTGAAGAAGGAAAATCAGGCCTTGAACATGTGCATGACACCACATGCAATTATTAGGATGAGGAAAATTGCAAAAGATAATGAATTCCTCAAATCCATGAAGGATGAGACACTTGGGCATGTGGAGAGACTTTCTTTGGTGGAAGAGAAGCGCAAAGCGCTTACAAGTGCCCAAGAACCACATGAAAATAGGCTGAAGGAGATAGGAAAATAGATTGTTGGGAAGATGGACTATATGGAAGGCATGATTTCTAGTATGGAAAATATTTGTAGAATCTTACAGAATGAACATGAGAATATGACTCAAGATGAGCTAGATGCCATAGTCACAGATGTCCCAGAAAAAATAGGTAAGGCCTTAAGTGATTGGAAAGCATTGGAGGCATAAATTAAGAATGAGTATCTGGAATTAATACTACCTATTGAGGAGAAGAGCGCTGAATGATATCCCATTCTTTTAGTTGCATAAATCTTTGTTCTTTCATTCATTTTTCTTTACCTTAGAGAGATAAGTTAAGATTACCCATTGCCGAGGCGGAAATGCATTTAGTGTGGGGTAATTTTGAACAAATTAAATATAGATCAAGTATGAAATCACATAAGGTTTGGGCACACAGACACATAACGCATAGAAGGACACAGAAATATAGCAGAACAAGTCGTGCCTAGAACAAGTGTACACATGACTTAGCCACTTGTGCATATCTAGGCTATGTTTAGAGATAGAGTGCAGAGCACACAAAGATATGAATACTTGTAGTCCACACAAGGCTATTTTGGGATGTGCAATACGATCTGAGTGCCATGCGAGTTTTGGTTTAATAATAGGATTTCTACTTAGAGTTAACTATAGGAAATCTATTATTAGATCACTTGCATGCTTTTGTATTCTCTTGTAAAGGCACATGGCTATTCTTAGCATGTAGTCTATTTTTGGAAGGTGTGTGGGTGGTGAAGGGAAATTCCTCACCCATATATATATGTATGTATGTATGTATGTGTATGTTTATTTGCATGGCTTAGAGAGACCGATTATTGTAGAGTTATGATGTGGATTTTTTAGCACGCATGACTATGGAAACTAGATCTTGATGTATGAAGCTTATGTGTTTTACAATATTTAATATAATGGATCATATTGGCTAGATATTGGTGTTAGATGTGATTGAATATGGTTCTTGCATGGTAAATCTCATTATAATCATTTTTAGTCAATCTTTCATATGGTTTAGATCTAGATCTAGTTTATGCAATTGTACATTATTTACTGTCTTTTATAAATCTAGACATATACATATGAAATCATGCTAAAATTCTAGACAAGCAACTATAAAGAGGAACCTGGTACCCTTGCATGCTTCGGGTGAGTGCTCAATTTAGGCTGTGATGTGCCACCACGCCTTGGGTTATTTGTAGTGAATTCTAGACTACATCATGAAGAGAGTTTGGAAACAAAATCATGAGAAAGATTATTGCATTGGGATAAATGCACCTGAAATATTAAGGTTAGTATAAGAAGACTTTAGCTAAACAAAGAAGAATCAAACCCTTGAAATTTGTCTTTTTAGTATATATGCATTTATCCCAAGCTATATCTTTTACATGTTAGAACTACCTTGTTAGAACTAGTTCTAGGTTCTCTTGCTCTTAAACTACAACCGACACCCGATTATATCAAAAATATATAAATTTGTACAAGCCTTGTTAGAACGGTTGGGAAAAATAACACCATCAAAGCTACCAAAGAAATATACAAAATCGTAAAGGAGCCCAATTAGTTGAAGAGCTAGAGCATCTACAACGAGAGAGTTTGCAGAATCAAGTGCTTCTTTTTCCTAAATGCACTCCATACATCGATGCTCTAATTATAATTGGAAGACACAAGACTTCCAAACTCGTAATTATGAAGATAAAACTGAGATAGCAATAAAAAACAACCAAATTGCAGAGTCACGTGGGTCAAAACAATATCATTCCTTTTTTCTAGAGGCCTCTAACATGTCCTATACAAACATTGCAAGACAAATCCCATGGTAGGAACAAACTCCACTTGAGGAACACAAATCTGCACAAATTTCCACATGGCCTCAAGAAACATGGATGTTCATAACAAGATTATACTTTGACTTCATTTTACCTCCAATCCCCATCTTCAGTTTACCTATCACATGTCAAAATTTGGGAGGCCTCATTCTCATTTGAGATTCCTTTTGGCGTAATTACATGGTTTTATTTGAGTTTTGATTTTATATATTTTTAATTTTGATTTTAGATATATTTTTAATTTTTTTAATTTTGGATTTTTACACCGAAAGTCATTGCCCCTATGAGAAAGAGCTTCCAGTCGCGTTCACGTCATGGGATTAAATTTGATGAGTGTTTACACTTTTTTTTCATTGGCTTAAATTTGACGGGATTTTATATGTTTTTATATTTTATATCCGTTCCCCAAAACAACGGCAGTTGCATGTTGAATACGACAACTCCCCAAATCAGTAGCAGTTGCATACAGAATGGTTGGAAAGATTCGAGTAAATAATAATGTAAATCCAGTAGTTGTATGCTTTGGGCATCCGATTTTGGTAAATTTGTGAAAGGATCTATTCCTTGGCTGCCCTTTTTATACTCCTTTCACTGGCTCATTTAGCCCAACAAAACATCAAATTCTTTGAAAGGAATAGAAAAATCATCAACGATTTGATAATAGAGAACCAATGGATGTGATATTCTATCATTAAAAGGTATGTATCCCATCGAGATGCTCATTTTACAGTGCTTTCCTGTAGGATTTCCTCATATTAGCCGTGCATGGGTGGTGACTGGTGTACATTAAGAAAAGGGTTTACCACATACAATTCAAATGTTGTATTTGTGCATAATCCTATTCTATTTTCTAAAATATTTTACATGCTCCTTGTAGTTTCTTCCCCTTCCATGGAACGCTTACCTTTTATATGGGTGTAAATGCTAAGATTCAAATATTGTAGTTGTATTACCTACAATTCAAATGGTGTATTTGTGCATAATCTTGTTCTATTTTCTACAATATTTTATATGCTCTCTATAGTTGCTACCCCTTCCATGGAATCCTTACCTTTTAGATGGGTGTAAATGCCAAGATTCAAATATTGTAGTTATTTTATGAAGTTCATGGCCTGTGTGGGATTTACACAGATGTGATATAGTTAAGCCCTTGATTTGTGCATATCAATTAGGGTAGGAATATGTTCTCTATGGTATGTGTATTCCACAGATGTCATATGGTAGAGGCCTTGATTTATGTGTGTCATGTAGAGAGGAAGTATGTTTTCTATATGGCTAAGGGTTTGAATCTTTATTATTTCAGGTTTCATCCTTTGTAATCACAGTTCAAATGGTGTATTTGTGCATAATCCTATTCTATTTTCTACAATAGACAATGTTAAATCTTTATGAAATTGATTTGTTTGAGTGCTTGTAGTCTATTGACCATATTGAACAAACATTAAATAGTCCATGCTCCCATTAGTGTTTTTTTAATTGTATAGTTGTCATTTTACAGATCCTTGGTCATTCCAACATTCAATACACTTAGAAAAACATCCGGAATCAATCATGTGATTCTTCATGTGGATAACACACATCCACAAGTATGATATTAATATTTTTCTATCACTCTATGAAAATGGTATTATTTTCTAAGTATTTAATATCAAATATTGTAGTTATTTTATGAAGTGTGTGGTATGCGTGGGATTTACACGAGATGTGATATAGTTAAACCCTTGATTTGTGCATATCAGTTAGGTAGGAATATGTACTCTATGGTATGTGTATTCCACAGATGTCATATGGTAGAGGCATTGATTTATGTGTGTCATGTAGAGAGGAAGGGTTTGAATATTTATTATTTCAGGCTTAATCCTTTGTAATCATAGTTGAAATGGTGTATTTGTGCATAATCTTGTTCTATTTTCTACAATAGACAATGTTAAATCTTTATGAAATTGATTTTTTGAGTACTGTAGTCTGTGATCATATTGAACAACATTAAATAGTCCATGCTCCCATTAGTGATTTTTTAATTATATAGTTGTCATTATAGATATCCTTGGTCATTCCAACATTCAATACACTTGGCAAAACACTTGGAATCAGTTTTGTGTTGCTTCATCTAGATAGCACCTTTCATAGGTATGATCTTCATATTTTTTCTATCACTCTATGAAAATGGTATTATGTGCTAAGTATGTAATATCATATACTGTTGTTTACTTTAAGGTAATTTTGTAATAGTCAATTCAGATCTTAAGAATTGGCTTTAGGTGATCTTCTATCTATGCGATTAATAATGATTACTCTTTCTTCATTTTTGCATTTCTTCAGATTTTACTAATCTTGGTTGTCAAATGTCTGATTTTCAACTATTTTTTTGTAAACCACATGGAACTGGCCTTTCCGACACAACTAGAGTATTTATGCCACTCTGGACCACCTCTTGGGTTCTAAATTCTTTGTTGTTTTCCCAAAATTGCTAAGGCTTTGACCTAGATTTGACCCCCTGTAACTATCCGGAACTGTTACTTGGATCACTGAGGGAAAGATATCAGATCACTTAGATTCAACCCCCTGGAACTGTGTCCGGGATTGTTCATGGATCATTGAGGAAAAGATATTTGATTAGGAATAATTTCCCAATTACTATTGAAGATGACAATGTTAAATATTTATGAAATTGATTTGGTTGAGTGTTTATAGTCTATGGACCATATTAAATAACATTAAATATTCCATGATCCCATTAGTTCATTTTTAATTGTATAGTTTCTGTTGTACATATTCTTGGTCATTCCAACGTTCAATACACTTGGAAAAACAATCAAACTTCTTGGGATGGGGGTGAAGATGATCAATCCCTTAGACATATGACCTACTTGATGCTATCAATTTAGTTACCCAAGTCTCATTGGTCTATTGTAATAATTGTCCTGAGTGTGATGGGGGTGAAGATGATCCATCCCCTAGACAAATGACCTACTTTTTTCTATCATTTCAGTGACCCGAGTCTCGTTGGTCCATTGTGATAATTTTCTAGAGTGTGATGGGGGTGAAGATGATCCATCCCCTAGACATACGACCTACTTGTTATAGGAAATGACCATTCAATTTGCACACAAAAATACTGGACTTTCTGTACTACATGGGCTCTAAATTTTTTTATAGTAGATGATTTGGATAAACCCACATATTTAATCTTTCCTTCTTCCATGAGTTTCTTCAGTTCACCCATATGTAGAAAAGGATTCAATTTCTTGTTATCAAACATTTCTTTTTATTTTGAGCTAGTAAGGTTCAACACTCAAAGGAAAACCTAGGCTTATTACTATCCTTAGTTAAACTTCAAACTCAAAGCCATAGACATACAAAACTATATTCTAAAGCCATATAACCTTGATGACTCGGGTATTACATCTAATTGTAGATGAAATCACTTCAACCTTGCTAACAGACTCTCCATAAACCCTTGTGAGGACTATAAATAGGCAGTGGGAAGGAGCATGTGTTTCGGAATATGTTGACTAATGTCTTAAGTAAAATGCCTTTGAGATGGACACCCATGTACTAGGGGTAGCCCATGTAGATAGTTTCTAAATTAATTGACATCACATAGATAACAACCACAAGTTAGAGAGATCCCACAAGGTAGATGCTAACAAATCAATGACAACATATACCCAAGCCACAATTGTTATGGATCATTAACAACACATACCCAAACGAGTCAGAGAAAATGAAAAAAACTATTAATATGAAATACTACATGATAAACAACTTGTAAATTAATGAATATCATAAAGATAACATGGACAAGCTAAGTAGTAAGGGATTCCTATGATTATAAAGAACACATTTAACTCAAGGGGGAGTCACTCTATCAACACTAGCCTGGTGGGCATCCCACATTATACTTATACAAGTGGAGAAGGAGAAATCTCCATATGAATGATAAGGAACAAGTTCCAATGAGTTCTTAGACAGATAATTCAATAAATTTTCCAAGCATATGTAACTTCTAGAGCTCTATATCCCCAAAATTCGGATAGCAGATGGAGTTTCACTCATAAATGGAATTTGGGATCATCCCAACCTGGAATATATACATTCATCATCGCATTATAAATTTCAAGGGTGAGTGTTTTCAAAGGATATGTTTTTCTACAAGTACTGGAAAATATAGGAATCTGAATGCCGTAATTTTCTTGAAACTATGACTTGCAACAAAGTCCGTGCTTGAGGGAAGATCCTAGCCTGGCACAGAACATGAAACATGACACAGTACGATTGGGTTGTTTGTCTAAAACCCTTTTTCTTCCCTATCCAAATGAAAAAATCTAGAAATTAATCTACCTTTAATTGCCCTCTAAGTAGTACTTGTATGACATGATAAAAAGTCAATCGGGAGGTTATGGTCAATCTTGAACACCAATTAAGCTTGGACTAAATACATATTTGCAAACACGGGTAGCTTTAGTTTAGT
Organism: Taxus wallichiana var. yunnanensis; assembly: GCA_018340775.1. Lineage (NCBI taxonomy): Eukaryota > Viridiplantae > Streptophyta > Pinopsida > Cupressales > Taxaceae > Taxus > Taxus wallichiana. The sequence continues at coordinate 557,924,494 of CM031242.1, read as the reverse complement.
CATGTGGAGCTCATTTGTTAGTTATATTTTCCCTTAAAATGAAACTATATATCATATAGGAAGCTCCAAAATCCTAATGATAACGTCTTCAAAGAAAAAACATAGAAAATGGTCATTGTTTACTTGAAAATCGGTTAATCCATTTGAGAAAATTAGACCACGGGATAAAGAGGATTCATTTGTCTCATTCCAGTCAAAAACAATGTTTTATGAAATCACCTCACCAAATCTCACAAACAAATTCCCATCAGAAGTGCTACTTGTGCTCCCTATAACATTTGATTCCCTATAACACCCGACAAAGGAAAGTTGGGTAGTGTTTGGTACATATTTTTTGGTTTATTTCTAGGGTGTACAAAATCGGACAGAAGAATGATACATACAAAATTTTCTTAGAGACTCTTATATCGGATGAGTTCCTTATTCATGAAGTTTGAATGATTGAGTGGTGGACTTGACTATCCAAAATTATCTAATCAAGGCATCTTTGTCATATGGCCTATATGATAAATTTGAGCATTATATAGTATACAAAATAAGTTTGTTTTCCGCTCTGTCAAAATGCTAGCAACTCCCATTTGTTTGCATCCATGTTTCTTAATGTATGTATTAAAGGCTAGACAATTACTTCTTCCCCCTCTTGTCACTTCCAGTTTTGGGTTTTACTTCCTGAATCCTCATTAGTCTTTTATAAGTTTGCAAGCATAAGTAGAAAAATCTAGTTCATGTTGGAACTGGAGTGTTGAGTTATGTTTCAATGGAATAAATTGATTATTAAAGTGTCTTTACTACACTTAAAGTCCCCGACATGGAATTTTACTCGATTATTTCTATAATACATTTTTTTTCCGAAAAGGTAAATGATCTAGGATTTTTTATTTGAAATAATTTTGTGAAATTGATTGGTTGATAAAAGAGTATGTGTGAAGATTGCAAGCACTTAATTTCAATTTTTATTTTTATGAAAACTATTTACATCAGTTTTCTCATTAAACCTTGATGTTCTTGCATATTTTAAAGTTCAATGTTACCAATAGTACCCATAACATAGGTAGAGGTTCTTTACAAGTGTATACACATAACAATAAGACATGTTTTTTACTCCTTTTTGTTCTTTTTGCAAGGCTTCAAATTTGGCACTAGCTAGGATCAAATTAGGAAAGGCTTCTCTCTTTACACCAGTTGATTACATAAAAATGCTTATGAACAAGCTATGAATTATTACAGTCCATGAAACACAATTCACCGAGGCATTTTGTCAAACATCAACAAGCACCATAATAATATAGGTTATGTTTGAAATAATGGAAATTTTTTCATCCTTCATAATAATTTCTCTAGCAAATCCTGAAATTTCAGTAACACTCTGCTTTCCATATTCTAAAATTTGCAACACTCTATTTTCCATGTTTAAAAATTCTGCAACACTCTTCTTTCCATATGCAAAATTTGAAAATTCTAAGTTTAGTAGAAACTGGGAGGATGCCAAAACATTTCTTTGGCTCAAACATTACATATACTGGCATGTTACATATTGCATTTGCTTTAAGATTACTTGATAATTTTCAAAATAACAGTTTTTGTACATACAAAATATTGCTATTAGTGCAAGGAATTGACTGTCACATTTACATCCAAATAATTATTATTTTATTTAAAGAATAATTAAACCTTTACATTTTTTTTGAGATATATAAAATGGGGATTCATATTATTTATTGTGTAATTATCAGTTGTTCATTGATTCGTGAGGAATTTTCAATATCTACTCTTCCATTATATGTCAACTCTTTAACTTCTACTCTTCCATTATATGTCAATTAGCTGAGAATTTTTTTGAAATCTACCAATTTGTATAGGAATTTCATTATGTTTTAAATAATTGTTGTGCAATTCCACCTCCTGATATCTTCTTTGGCTTTTTTGTAGGATAAGTTGCAACACCTAGCTGGGCAACAATATGATATTTGTGATTCTCTTTCTCCTACATAGTAAAGAAGAGAGTGTTGTCTCTAAAGGAACTTCAGGTGGGTTTCAATATTGAGTGAAGTATTTATTCATTTGTTTTGTTTATTGCATGTTATGAACTAAAAATATTGTAGAGTACTTTCATTTTATTTGCTTTTGATTGTTTCATTTATATTTATAGTTGGCTCCAATCCTTTTTTGAAGTGACATGTGGGGCATGTTCCTTCGTTAAAGACAAGATTCGTTATGTGCAAAGGGGCTTGTTCCTTAATGATGCCATTTCAAAACACCCCAAGTTGGGTGTTAGATTGATTAGCGCAAGGATTTTAAAGTTTCCCGTCATAAATAAGAATATCTTCTTGGACTAACACACTTTTTTTCCCTCTCCATTTTAATATAATGCAGACTAGAAACACAATTCCCCTCCCTTTGGTGGGCTTGACAATAACTACGCCTCACTTGAAAAGGGAGGAAGATTTTAAACGTCTTCAATGTGTTGTCAATGTTTTGCATTGTAGGCAACCGAAACCACCTAAAACAATGATAGCTGAGATGGTCAAAGATCACCTCCACTTGTTGCCAACATCCCTAATTTTTCTCTCCAAATTCCGAACAATTGGACCGCATTCACAAGGCTTCTACTTGGCTTACAATTCTAATGAAGATGCATTGAAATATGAACCTCCCCAAAAATTGAGGAAAATGGGAATAACAATTGAGACATCTGAAACATTGAAAAAAATATAAGAAACATGCAAAAAAATTACACAAGCAAAAAAACAAGAAATTTGATTTAAAAAAATAGCTTGTATTGGTTTGTTTATAAGTGTTTTTTCAAACAATCTGTAACTTGTTTCAAATAATTTCATGTATTTATTGTGGCAATATATATGGGACAGAGAATCAAACTTTTTAAAATACATGTTCAGTTTTTGTAAACCAACAACTATGCATTTCTAATTTCTTTATCATTATATCTCCATACAAATACCTATAGTTTTGTTAGTTCAAGTGTACATATTGTTCTTATTGTTTTCCATTCTATTTCCTTAACATAATATTTTGTAACTGTTTCAAATAAATGCATGTATATATTGTGGCAGTACATATGGGACACAAAATCAAACTTTTCAACATACATGTTCAATTTTTCCTTCTTACTATTGCTCGCTTCTATAAGTAAACCAAAAAAAATGCATTTCTAATGTATTTTTCATTATATCTACATACAAATACCTATAGTTTTAAAATTGCCAAAAAAAAGAACTATGCAATTTATAGTTGTTTTCATCCAAATCTTTGTACATTATATCACTTTTTTGCATATAGAATTGTTTTAAGGGTTAGACTTTATGTTTACATTTTTAAAAAATATAAATGAATAAGGAAACAAAATTTAGAGCTTCTCATTGTTTACAAATGCATGTAAATTTACTTACGTCATATACAAGGTGAACAATGCAATGTGAACGCATCCTTCATTTCATGTTTGACTGTGCTACAAGTTTACATTTTCCACCATATATTTGTAGAACTCCCACTTTCTTGAGCATCTTTTACTTTCCATGGAAATAAATTTGACACACAAAGGCATTTCTCAATTAATTGAGGGTAGTTCCAATGTTGACCCTACATTTCAGTTACTACACTTGTCCTCCCTATGCTCTGTTCTCAACATGGGTGCCCAACATCGTGTTGACCTTTCAGATGGGTTACATTTTTTCAGACAACACTTCTACCCTCCAAATTTACAAGTCGTGTAACTAACAAATCAATACAAGAAGGCTCCATTGTGTGCTTACACAAATCCCTCATTAGAATGATCAAAAATGAATTATAAGCTTCATCCCTTGCTCAATTACCAATGTATATAATTCTCCTATAGTAATTCTATTTTTTTCCATTGTTTTTTCCATCCCTTGCTCAATTACCAATGTATATAATTCCCCTATAGTAATTCTATTTTTTTCCATAGCATAATATTTCTTATCATTGAAATGGATGTTGTTGTCAAAACACATATGCTAATTGGTGCTCCAATCCAACTACCAACACATGTTGCACGTGGCAAGAAAAAATCCCTACTACCAACAAATGCTCTCCAAAATAGTCAGTTTCCACAAACAGATCCAAGTGCAAACTAGGTTAACAAATATTTTGCAAGAACACCAACTCAAATAAGTGGATTGAATACATCTATGTGCATGTGGTCTGTAGAGGGCCATGCCCTAGAAAAAACAACCCTTCGCGAATATCACAATGCAAAGGGAGATGGTTCCTTCTTTAGGTTTGATTTTGTGGATTGGGAAGGAGGGGAAATCCACATCACCTATTTCAATGAGGTTGCCAAAACATTCTATGATCAGATTGAAAATGGGAAGCTATATACAATTTCCAATGGGAGGATTGGTGATGAAAAACTATGTTACAACCACTTGAACAGTGCTTTGGAGATTTTCCTACAACTATCCTCAACCATAACTCCTCTCATAAAAAATGAGGATAAAATACCTTCCCATCACTTTCACTTCACCAAAATCAAGGACATACCTGCAAGAGCTATCGGGTCTTCTATTGATTTGATTGGAATTTTTATTGCCATGTCACCATGCTCAACTATTCGTAGGCATGACCAGTCTAAAACAAAGAGAAGAACTCTACAATTAAAGGACATGTTAGGATTCAGTGTCACTATTGTCACTTTGTCACTTTGTGGGGATGACATTTAGAACAACTTAAAGAAATTATTTATATACCACATCTTCCATTCCTTTCCTTGAAAGTTTCCCACATCTCCAGTTTCAATGGGACCTCAATTGACACTATTTCAAGTACCAAATGTTATGTCAACCCTCCAATTTTAGAAACTAATACACTTCATGGTTAGGTTGCTTCTGATGACTACTCCCTTCTGACACCCTCTATCACAAGAACATTTTTCAGCCCTAAAAAAATATTGACCTCTGTAAAAACAATTCAAGGTCCTACATATGGGGAACACTAAGAATAATTAATGGGCCATTGTTATAGTAGAAATCACAAATATCAGTATGGAGAATTTTTGCATGGCATGTCATCTTGTAAAAGAAGAAAATAATGCAAGAAAAAAGTTTGAGTTTGAGATCATGGCAATGGTTTATGGTTTTGTTTGAGTTACAATGTATAATTTCATAACTATGATTATAGATATGCACTCAGGATCGATCTAAAGGACCCAACAGGTAACTTCAATTGGTTACCACTTTTGATGAGATAGTTGAGTCAATCATGGGTGTTGTAGCTAGTTTCCTCCACCTATTGTTTATAGATGAAGATGCAACTAGTGAAATTACAAACAATGTCATTGGCAACCAATATTGTTTCACACTTTCCTTGAAAAAAGAGACATACCACGGAAACAACAGATTGAAATGTGTCATCCTCAATTCAAAGAAAGTGGATAACAATGCATCTCCTCCGTAACCTTCTTTACGCAAAGTTTTCTAACACACCCATCCCTTCAAACTTTACACCCTCCCCCATCCCTTTCTATACTTTGAACTATCAACGCTATGTTAGTTATTTCATATCTATCTTTCCTTCACCCTCTTCCATGATCATCCATTAGCACTTCTGAAAATGTTTCACTCTTTTTCCTGCTTCAAAAGAAAACTGTTGTATTTCCTTTTACATTGACATACTATTGCCTCCTACTACTATGTGGATTGAAAGTACTATTAAGAAAATAAATGAATATTACTTTCTCTTTTGTTATGTACATATTTGCATCCTTGTAGACTATGTGAACGTACTATATTTTTCCATATAACTAATATTATTTTCCTTCAGCAACATATGCATTTTTTTATTATGAAAAATTTACCTCCTACATGTAAGTTGCATTGGAACTACACATGAATTTCAATTGTATATAGTTTGTTGATTTTGAATATTTTTGCATTCGTATGTCATTAAAAATGCATCATTCCTTGCTAAATTGCATGGATTTTTTTCAACAGGTGGTAATCCATAGGTCTATGACTTCTTAATCATGTCAAATCCTACAAAACGAGCCCAATGAAGAGAGAACTAGGAAAAAAATAAAGTTCACATAGCTACCGAGAAGCAACATCATCACCTAGAGTGTAGAACAAAATAAATATCTAATATCTCAAATTACATCGACTAACAACCTACCATTTCCTGACATTCCAATATTGCCATCAAATTTAACTAGTGAAGGATTTCAACCAACATTTCACAACTAACTTGCATTGAAAAATTTTGCATGACCATGTCAATTCCTTCTATATGAATTCAATTTTTCTTCTCACGTTGTCATGTCTTCCCATTTATTTGGGACACTACATGAAACAGTCTCTCACGTACCAACCTCGCTTTGATTCCTCATACATGTATAACTAGTTCCTCCTCTCCTTCAAATACTTTTCACCTTGCAATCCACCATTCAATCAAACTGAACACCCAAACCCTTCTCATACACACATATTTCCCATATTCTGCCTCTCATCGTAGACTATTAAAACCTAACGACACTTTCTCAAAAGAATAGATTTGTTGGAAAACATCCAAACTTACTAAATCTATTTGGAAAATTACCCTGGAATTAAAACATGTATGTTTGAAGGCTTGCCTTCTTGTAACAGATGCATATCAGAAAAACACAACTGTTGTTTCTCTTCATGGAACAACATGCACCCTGAAAAGTAACCTACCATTTTATTGTCCTTAACCCAAATCAAGGAGACGTTTATCACATGAGTTAATTCATTTTTTCAAGTCACCCACATATGTGGCGGAAAATACAAATACTCAAGACACACCATAAGTTTCTCGCAAAACATTACTTCAATATCAAAATACCTACCACACCGCCTTGGAGATTTGGACATAGTACTCATACAAAGGGAAGGAGATAATTTAACAAAGTATGATTTCTATGTTAGTAGATCTCATGTTTGGGTGGAATTACAATATAAAATCACCCACTATCTATTTTATAAAGATTATTAATTGACAATGGTGCCCTTTCCTCTCTACCATATGAGTTGTCAAATTTTTCCTCTGTTTTAACACAACAATAATGGAACTACCCCAAATTCAAACCACTTCTACAACTCACGGTATTGATGTTTCTATTGAATCTGATGAAACATATGAACACTCATCATCTTTTGTACCAACACCTCACAATATAGGAACAAAAGAAGAGGAAATCAAACATTTCTTGCTTACACATGGTGGTCACACTCCATTTACCATGTCATGGCCAGAGCTTAGGCTTTCACCAATAAATGAATACAATAAAGAGGGTCTTTTTCAATGGATTTCCCAACTTTTTTTCTTGCAAGAAAAGGAATGTGGAAACAATCCCGCATAAAATAAGTTCCAATGTATGAATACACTCTACATTTGATGTGCTATCATGATGGGTGTTTTGGTTCCGACCAACGATTTCTCTACTTCCTTATAAACCTTGTAATGTGGCATAGAAGTCAATCTATAGAAGTAGTTTTCATGAAACAGAACATCGAATCAAGCATCCCTCCAACAATTGGAGATCTATGAAGAAAACTATTGGAATGCCCCAAAGACAACCTCTTAGACACTTTAATGTGGTTTGGTTCAAGCCTTCGAGGGACACGATCATTTGGGATAAAATTATAAGTGAGGTTTTAGATATATATGATACAAAATTTGGGAACATAACCTTTATTCTTCACTCTAAGTGGTGAAGACACTTAATGGCCAAATATCTAGAGTATTATGTCTATGTCTAGTGCATACCCTACGATCCTTGATCCACACAATGTTGGAGAACCCTTAACATTGTCTCTAACCCTCATCGAGTATCAACATACCTGCATCACATATTCACAATATTTTGTGAAGAAATATTGTAGAAAGAACTTAGAGCAGTAGAATTTTTGTACACGTTATACAATCTACTTTTTAAAAAAAAATTCCGAACTATATAGCTAATATTTATGTTCCCTCATCTTGTAGGTATAAATGACAACATAGAGGCTCCACACATGTCCACAATTTATTGTGGCTTGAAAATGCCCCTAAATTTGATGTGATGGATTGGGAAGATACATCAGCTATTGATGAAATAAAAAAATACTTTGATGAGTTCGTGTCTTCTTAGAACCCCGCCCAAATTGCAATCGCTGGGATTTGTTCGTAGGTCATTACTAGATGACCCTTGTTTGCTAGATACAACACAAATTCTATCTTCCTCCCCACTTATAGACCTTGAAGAACTTCTTAATCATGTTCAATGCCACACTAAATGTTTAGAGAAAACATGTTTGCATATAAAGTAATCGCAGTTGTAGTGTAGGTACAATGCCCCCTGGGCCACGCAACCTACTTCATCCTTGCTCATTGAAAGTGATGGGAAAATTAAGTACCTCCTTCTAGAAATGATGATAGATTGAACATCCAAAACCAAACTATGATATCCATATGGAGAGAAAATTTTGATTTCCAACCAGTTCTTTCCCACCATGCAATTCTTAAGTATATTGCAAAATATGCTTCAAAAGAAGAGAAACGTTCTGAAACCTATCACCAAATTCTATCCATATTTTCAAGATATGTTGACGTTGATTCTCCAACACATATTGCAATATGCAAAATGATCATAAAAAATATTGTTGAACATGACATAAGCACACAAGAAACATGCCACATGCTCTAAAAATTCACTTGTTATGTGCAACCATTCATTTGTTTCATTAAATGTTGGATTTTTTTAATAAGTGTCGTTGAAAGTGACACCTATGTACAAGAAACAACTATTTTCTTGGATGCATATAGATTTTAAATTGCAAGCATGGAAACCTACATATTATTCACGATGGTCGAGATGGAGCTACAACAAGAACCATAAAGGTGATAAATGGAAACTACGATCGAGTCAAGCAATTTTTGGGTCCACCCAAGTTATGTAGATGTTCCACTTAAGATTCATCATCCTATGACATTTTTTGTTGGTCATAACTCTTTTTATACAATCCTTTCATAAATATTGTATCAGAATTTTCCTCAACCCCTCATGACATCAATTGCACTTGGGACTTGTTCAAGCACAACTACAAACCATGACATGTTTTATGAACTACCACGAAACAGGACATGCTATAGATGTTAGTTCGACTCGAGGTCAAATTTAGTATTCAACATGAAGCATTACGTGAATGCCGGGTTTTTACACAACTTCATCGGGAAACAACACATGTCTTGTGACAAGTCTTGAAATGTTGGGAAACAAGAATTTCACATATACAATAATTGGAACATACATGATGTTCCACCTGATTTGCAGATAATTGGTTCATCATTCATTGAGAGAAAAAAGGCATACACAATTAACACCAACATTCAAGCCACACCACCATCTTCCACATTTCCTTTATCTTCAGAACAACAACTAGGTCTTAATACCATACTACACCATTTAGAAAACAAATCCCTTATACCTCCACTAAGATTAATAATTCAAGAAACAACTGACATAGGAAAATCATTTTTGATAAATAGGAATTCATTCATAACAACATCAACCATATCTCCCTCAACTATCCTTTTACTCATCCCTACCGGTGTTTCAACATTAAACATCTCTACATCCATAATCCATACATGCCTCCATATTCTAATCAATGAACTAAAAACCCTTGAAGGCCATGCATTATCATCTTTTCAAGAGTCACTAAAACATATAAAATATATTCTTATTGATGAAATGAGTTTCATCATCCCAAAGTTGCTAAGAAAAGTTGACTACAGGCTATGCACGAGGCTTTCCTACATTTTAAAACAACTAAATTTGGGAACATATCTGTCATTCTTCTTGACGACCTCAACCAATTACCATCGGTTATGGATGCTCCTCTTTATGCAAGAAATTCATATGGAGCTAGCCTTTATAAGGAATTCCATTCTTTCATTACCTTGTAAACAATATTTTGGCAATAAGGAACCACCACATCACAAGTTTCATTTCGGCATTTTCTGCTCCACATGATTCAAGTCCTCTTATTGAGGACTAGGAAATCCTATTATCTCGTACCAAATCACACCTAACTTAGTAGGATTTCAACACTTTTAAGGATGCACCACATTTGTTTACGAAAAACAAACTGGTGGACTCCCACAACCTTCAAATGTTGAAAGCATTAAACGTTCCAATCACACAATCCATTGTTGAAGGTAGAAAATTTGCATACAACAAAAGAACATGATGATGATCAGTTGGAACACAAGGTTCTTCTATGCAAACAACAAAAAATCATGCTTATTGTGAATTTATGGGTTGACAGGCCTTGTAAATGGAGCTAAAAGAATAATAACCGACATTGTTTATGACACATCAATGCCATCGTCAACATTACCTTTATTTGTTGTTGTCAAATTTTATAGATACAATGACCCATGTTAGGATTCCTCTAACCCGCCATATATTCCAATACACCTTATTTCAAGATGGAGTCGAAGACAATTTCGATTAAAATGGCACGGGATTAACTATCCACAAGTCCTAGGACCTACTTTGCATAAAACAACCGTAGACATTGGAAACAATGAAAGGAAAGGTCGACATTCACATCTTCCTCCGAGTTCCCTTGCTTGACAATCTACGCATTTCCCCGAGTGTATGCACAAATATGGGGGGCCAAAAAGTGGACACAAATCCATTTTTGGCCATTTTGGCCATAATGCGCTCGCATGTTATGGCTCGGTTGCACTATAACGCGAAAAGGAAAATCTAGGTCATGTTATAACGTGATTGCGTTACGGCTCGGGTTTACCAAGCCGAAACGCAGCTCGCATTATGGTTTTCTATGTGTTTTTCCACGTTATCCCTCCCAAATGGACATATTCCGCATTGGAAATAGGAACGCAAGTGTGTTATAACACGAGCACGTTATAACGCGATCGCGTTTCATATTTTTAGGGTTTGGAATACCCAATCCAAAGGCTTGGATTTCCAAACTAGAGGTTTAGACTGTGTATTGCATGATTAAAACCGTGTTTGACAGAAAAACATCAAAATTTCACATGTGCACTTTATCGACACTAAAATTTTCCTCCGTAATTTCTATTTCATTAATGTATGTATTAGGAATATGATGTTGTTAAGTATAATTAGTAGTAGCGTCTGATAGAAGATAACGGTGCCGTCGATGCGGTGCCGCCGATAATGTGGAGTGCAGTATAAGTCAAGAAAGTACAATAGGAATGTTGTAAAAGTAAATATTTGTAAGTAAGTAGTCGATAATGTTAAAATGTCAAAGTTTGGGTAATTAGAGAAGTAGGGTCTACATGATTAGGAATTAGAAATATTATATTGGTAATAAGGACAAGGAGTGAGGTCATAAATATTTTGTGTATTTTATTTGTAAAAAGTCTAAAAATGTGGAACCCATGTAAAATGATAAGGTTTATCTTATCTTAGAAGATAAGCTTACATGTACATATAAGAGTTAAGGTATGGAATATGATTCGTCAGAGTGGATTTCTTATCCTATCTTAGAGATAAGATGGATAAGCCTGGAAGTTCTATAAATAGAGAGGCCACCCCCCTCATTTAGCATAGAAGGAAGTAGTGAGAAATATTGTAGGAAGTGTGCGAAGGAAGCCATCAGTTTAAAGGTGTGTTGAAGAAGCCATTAAGAGGTGTAATTGTAAAGTTTCTCCCATAGTCTTGGTGAAATTCAAGTGAAGTCAATAACACTTGAAGTACCTCATGGGTGAGATTGTAACAATTTCATGTTAATATTATAATTTACTTTGATATTTCAGATTTGTCATCATTCAGTCTTATCATAGTCGATGGTATTTTTGTGTTATGTTGTTGTTTTGTTTCTAGATTACATCCACCAAACTAAAGGTTTGTGCATTAGTAAATAATCATAGCACGAGGAGTTCGGTGAAGAATTATCATAGTCTTAGGATTGGTCATGACATTTTGGTTCCGTTCTTTGGGACCATTCCTCGTTAGTGGATTTTCGGAGAGATATTCCCACTTAGTCAAAAATCAATTAGAGGGTAACCTTGTTTTTCTTGTGCATAGTAGTTACCATGATAAAGTCATTTTTTCCATGAATAGTAGTTACCATGGTAAAGTCATTTTTTCTTTGGAATAGTATTTACCGCAATAAAGTCACTTTTATCGTGAATAGTATTTACCTTGATAACTTCACTTTTTAAGTGAATAGTGTTTATAAAGTCAGTTTTACCACAATAAGTCAAGTTTTACCATAGTTTCATTGTGGTCATTTCTATTTTCTTTGTAGAAAGGTGTAAAGTCACTTTCTAGTATAGTGATTCCAATTATTTGTACACATAAGTCTTGTTGATTATACTTGTGAGTTGGTATTTCACGGTGGTTACTTTTGAAAATGGGAAAGATTCTGTTTTTTCAGCTCAATCTAATGAAGATGCTTCTTCTTTCATTCAAGAGTTTAAATGATCTTGTATTTGTAATGGCCTTATAAGAAGGAACAATGGACTGATTTTTTCCTACATTTTTGGATGGTTCAAGCACTTAGGTGGTTTGAAACACTAGGTGATAATGTGAAAAATTCATGGGATTTATTAAGCTGAAAGTTTTTTGAAGAATTTGGTGAACAACAAAAATATGCAGATCTCATGATCGAGATCACAAAGCTATCCCAAGGAGAGAAGGAGAAGATAAGGGATTATCATGCTCGTGTTCTAGAGCTAAGGAGGAAGCTCGATGCCCAGATCCGAAAGGAAGGACTAGCGGATGGGTTGATGAATGGCGTGGATAATCTCCTCTGTAAGCACTTCATTCTTGGGATGAAGCCAAAGATCAGACAACGAGTGAAGTATGACCGCCCAACTACCATTGAACAAGCAAAGGAGATTGCAAGAAGGCAAGAAGAAAGCATGGAAGAGGAGCCCAAAGAAATTGTTGCTAAAGTAGAGCCTACACCAAGCACCTTTGGTCAGAATCCTGACCACTCCCGGTGAGCACAAATATTTCTCCTAGTACATCTACCGAGTATGAAGATCTACTCAAAAAGATGGGTCGATTAACTATTAATCTTCTTCAAGGAAAGGAATTTAGTTCTCGGGAGTAGATAGAGGTCAAAAAAGAAATATTTCGAAGTTGTTTGTTATGGTTGTTATAAAAAGGGTCATTATAAGTATAATTGTCAGGATAGAGCTTCTACATCCGGTAAAGGAGATAATGATAAAGGAAAAGCACTGTGAATTCTTTTGATGTAGTAGATAAGAGCAGAAATAATGAAGTAGATGTTTTGTAACAAAAAGAAAGAAATAAAAGATAATCAAGATGGAAATGATCTAAGAAGATGAAAGAAGAAACTAGTAAGAAACATAGGAGAAAAAAGTTGGGTGTGCGGGATTTTACGATTTCACGGGGGCAAGGACCATACTCCATCTTGGAAGATCTATCCAAAAGGCCTACAAATATTACATATGGTCAACTCTTGGCTATGTCTTACGAGAAGAGGCTGGAGTTGCGAGGTGGACTCAATGCTTGAAGAAGGAAGGAGGTTGAGGTCCCATTTTTGGAGCGAGGCGGATCCCTATGCTCCATGGTGAGGTATTATGTAATGGTATTTCAATTCATGATGTCTTAGTTGATGGAGGTGCTGCTTGATTAATGTAATGACCGAGTATGTAATGAATATGTTGGGTTTAAAAATTGATCGCCATTCAACACTTATGTTAAGGTCATTAAATAAAGGAAAAACTAAACCGAGAAGGTGTAGTTTCAAATGTGGCAATATCTTATGGGTGTGGTATGTGTGGTAGACTTTCGGGTGATGAAAAATGAATGCTTTATTGTGTACCCAATGATCTTTGGGAAGACCATGGCTAAGGAGAGTTCATGCAAGAAACTAATGGAATGAAGGTTTCATGACACTTGCACGTGGTAGAGAGAGGGTGAAGATAAATGTGATCCCTCAACATCATAAAGGAGAAACTGTGGATTCAAGTGATGAAACTAATGATTGGACATCCTCTCGATTACTCTAGTACCAAAGTGAAGTGGACACGAAGATGAAGAAAGCAAGGTGGATGTTTGATCATGGATATCCTTCGAGTCACACCAACTCATGACCCCATAAAATTATCTGAAGAAGAAGTTGATGATCGTCTCCAACAAATAAAGATTGGTGATGCTGTGATGGAGAGTGAGAAGGAATCCTACCTCCAGCTCTTTCGAAGGTACATACACCTATTCACTTTTGATTACAAGGAACTCCGTCAAGTAAGTTGGGTAGAACATTCTATTGAGTTGGTAGATGGTGCTAAGCCCATAAAGTAAATGCCATATAGAATGAATCCTAATTTTTCCAAGACTATAAAAGAAGAAATAGATAAGTTGCTTGATGCAGGATTCATATTTGCTATGGAGAATTTAGAATGGGTTTCTCCCATTGTGATCTCAATAAAAAATAATGGGAAGCTACGCATTTGTGTTGATTACAGGAAGCTCAATAAGGCAACAAAGAAGGATCATTACCCTCTTCCATTTTGGATCAGATCTTGGGCCGAAGTAGCTGGCGGGAGTGCTATAGTTTTCTTTGATGGATATAAGCGGCTCTGACCAAGTTCGTATGAGAGAAAGATCGGTGAAGACCATGTTCACCACTCCTTGAGGAACGTTTGCTTATAGAGTTATGCCTTTTAGGTTGTGTAATGCTCCAAAGCAAAATTCCAACGTTTGATGAATAGGGTGTTCAAACCCTACATTGGGACCTTCATCGAGTATTTACGGATTATTTTTGCATCTATGGGAGCAAGTTGGACCACTGCACTTTTGAGATGGAGACATCATTTCAAAGATTAGATGAAGCACAAGCCTCACTAAACCCTCAAAGTGTGTCTTTGGATGTTCTAAAGGCATTTTGTTAGGGCATGTTGTATCCGAGAGATGGTATTAGTGCATGATCTCGATAAAGTTTCAAAAATCAAAGATTTACCATTTCCTATTAATAGAAGTAAGTTGAGATCATTTTTAGGCCATGTGGGTTACTATAGAAGGTTCATCAAGAATTTCTCAAGATTGCATGCCACCACTAACCTTGATTCTTGAAGAAGGATGTTACTTATGAACTAGGAAATAAGGCACATGAAGCTTTAGACAATGAAGGAAGCTCAGGGGTGTCTTCACCATTTGAAGAATCAGATTGGAGCAAGCCATTCATTATGTACACTGATGCCCTCATTCAGCACTAGGAAGTACTTTGAGCCAAAAGGATGAAAATGGGAATGAACATCCAATTTACTTTGGGAGAGACAAATGAGCGATCTTTGAAGTAAATTATATTGTAACTAAAAAGAGGCTCAGCTATCATTTTTGCTATAAATAAGTTTAGAAATTACTTGCTAGGGCAAAAATTTCTAGTTATGTGCAGATCATCGAGGCTCTAAAATATATTGTAAATAAGCCTAACCCATCGGGGAGGATAGCAAGATGGATAATTTTGCTTTATAAAATTTGAATTTGATATTATAGATAGGCGGGAAAGAAGCATGTCAATGCGGATGCACTCTCTCTCAAGCCTATGATGGTTTAGGATCATCTTGTGATGATGATGATTTCCTCGATGCATTACATTGTTCTCCTTGACACAATCCCTAGTGAATACATAGATATTTGGAATTATCCGAATGAATTCAAGTTTCTGATGGTGCCATCTGCAAAGACTAAGAGAAAGATTACTCAAGCCATTCGTCCATATTATATTCTACATGGAGTATTATTTGAATAGGACACGATGGATAGACAAGAGAGGCGGTTGGACGTGATCAAGGAAGGAGCTGCTAGAAGAATTCCACAATGGTACATGTGGAGGGCACTTCTCTGGACAACTTACAACGAGAAGGATCTTGGATGCGGTTATCACTTTGGCCCACTCTTTTTAAAGATTATTATAATTATTGTAAGACATGTGATATTTGTCAAACACATGGTAGTAACCGTAAGACTTCATCAACTCCATTATGTCCTATTCTTCCCCTTGGTCCCTTTGAAAAGTGGGGAATAGACATTGTAAGGTCCACTTCAACTACATCACGCCAAAATAAGTATATTGTAGTTGCCCAGATTATTTAACCAAGTGGGTTGAAGCTAGGCCATTGAAAACTTGACTTCCATGGATGAAGTGGCAAGGTTCATGTATGAATGCATTGTCACCGATTTGGTTGCCCATTAGAAATTGTAATGATCAGGAAGCCACTTCATTAATGAGGTGGTAGAAGCCCTAGTCAATAAGTTTTCTATTAAGCACAGGAAGGCAACAACATACAAGCCAAGCACAAATGGACAGGTGGAACGAACAAATTTTGTGTTGTGTCAAATTCTAGCAAAAGATGTAGCCTTGCAGGTACATAAATGGGATAAAAGGATTCATGTTGACATTGTGGGCATATAGGGCAACATCAAAGTCAACAACGAGGATACTCCCATTTCAGGTTGGCTTTATGGCATTGATCCATTCTTCCTATTGAGTTTGATATTCCCCCTTTGTGAGAGTTATGAAAAATGAAAGGATGGATGAAAGTGATTCAGTAAAAGAAAGGTTGGTACATCTTCATTTGCTGGAGGAAATGAGAGAAATAGCAAAGGATACAAGCCATAAGAAGAAAATGAAGCGAAGGAATACTTTGATCAAAAGATCCGGTGGTCTCCATTTCATGTGAATGACTTGGTTCTAGTATATGATTCTAGATACAAGAAAAAGAAGAGAGAAAATTTCTTCCAAAATGGATGGGGCCCTACAAAATAGCAGTCATGCATGAAAATGGTGCGTCTGAGTGGAGGAATTGGATGGCACTCCCATTCGAAATTGGTCAACCATGACAAGTTGAAGATTTTCCAAGCATCAGAATAGTCTACTCTCGAGGATGGAGTAGAAGCTAGGAAGGGGAAGATGTCGACACTAAAATTTTCCTTCGTAATTTCTATTTCATTAATGTATGTATTAGGAATATGATGTTGTTAAGTATAATTAGTAGTAGCGTCGATAGAGATACTTGGTATTTGTCGATGCAGTGCCATGATAATGTGGAGTACGGTAACAGTCAAAGTACAATAGGAATGTTGTAAAAGTAAATATTTGTCGTAAGTAGTCGATAATGTTAAAATGTCAAAGTTTGGGTAATTAGAAGTAGGGTCTACATGATTAGGAATTAGAAATATTATATTAGTAATAAGGACAAGGAGTGAGGTCATAAATATTTTGTGTATTTTATTTGTAAAAAGTCTAAAAATGTGGAACCCATGTAAAATGATAAGGTTTATCTTATCTTAGAAGATAAGATGGATAAGCCTGAAAGTTCTATAAATAGAGAGGCCACCCCCCTCATTTAGCATAGAAGGAAGTAGTGAGAAATATTGTAGGAAGTGTGCGAAGGAAGCCATCAGTTTAAAGGTGTGTTGAAGAAGCCATTAAGAGGTGTAATTGTAAAGTTTCTCCCATAGTCTTGGTGAAAGTCAAGTGAAGTCAATAACACTTGAAGTACCTCATGGGTGAGATTGTAACAATTTCATGTTAATATTATAATTTACTTTGATATTTCAGATTTGTCATCATTCTGTCTTATCATAGTCGATGGTATTTTTGTGTTATGTTGTTGTTTTGTTTCAGATTACATCCACCAAACTAAAGGTTGTGCATTAGTAAATAATCATAGACGAGGATTTCCGATGAAGAATTATCATAGTCGGATTGGTGATGCCTTTGAGAGCCCAATATCTCATGCATTAAAACATAATATTCAAAAATAAATTATACTATAATGTCAAGATTGTTTTTACCTTGATGACGATATAATTCTTTCTAAAATCTGATTAGTTTAAGGCTTTCATCCATAATTTATTTTACTAGTGCCTTGTTTTCTTGCAAAAACCTATACATACATTTTGGTGCACAATTTACAATTTTTCATCCAAATTAAAAAAACAAAAGTGGTTTTTCTAAACTCCATTCTACATGCACTTTGAAAAAAACTAAAAAATGACTTTTTCTCAAAGTTATGGGGGTGCACACACAAATATTTCATTTTTGGGATATGTGCACTTTGAAAATTAATAAAAAAATTGTATATTCATCCAAAAATTATGAAAATTTAGTGGGACCTCATATATGGTCTTAGCTAACTTTTTCTCTGAAGGGATTTGAAGAAAAAAATACACAACTCAAAAAATGAGGGGGGGTGCACACACATGATAGGTTTTTATCTTTTTTACTCAAAAATAAATATACTTTGCGTGTGCACCACATTTGAGCCTCTTAATCTAAACCATTTTTAAAAAAATAGTATTTTAGAAACTAGATTCGGTTATCTACAGTATTTATTCTTATCACTTTTCAAATTTTGAGCATAGGCATGCCAAATTATTCGATGAAGTTTAGGTTTCACTCGATTTTGGGAAAAATGTGTCCCTTTTTACCCCCTTATGGCCCCCATCTTTGTGCACTTTCTCCCCCTCCTTTTTCATTCAAAAGGTACTAAAAATGGTGCATGTATCAAAATTTGGAGCAAGAAGAAAGAAGGATTCAAGACTATTATCACTCAACCAAAACGACCCACTTTGTAAATAGTGGCCTCTACTTTGATAACACCTTCACTACTACTTCACTCAACACTTCTTGTATCCAAAGTAGTATCAAATGTATCAAATGTATTCATGTTTAGTGCAAATAAAATTAGCCAGAAAAGGCTACAACTCATGATATAAAATCTGCAAATGTACATAAGTCTTCATGTATACATGTTTAGTTCAAATAAAATGGTTCACAAAAGGCTACCACTCATGATATAATATTTGCAAATGTATATTTATGAATTTGTAATAAATTTGAAATGTACAAATAGAACCTTTCAATGTAATGTTTCATCTATATTCCTACACTTACAATATCTTGTAAGTGTTCATTTTTCTGAAATTCACTTATTTAAGTATGGTGTTCTGTTTTACGAAATTTGATGGTTGGTATTTTTTCTAACAAAGTACTATTTATTATAGTTCCATCTTGTAAAAGAAAAGTTTTCCATAAATTTTCAGATTAATTTTTCCATGTAGCGTTTGTTTAATTTGCATAGATTTTTATTTTATTTATAAATTTCTCTTAATTATATCATATCAACGTGTAAGAACTTAATTATCCAAGAATTTTATATCTTAAAAAAACAAATGTCACTACAGTTTCCATAACAAGTTGTGACAACAATAAATAGTTATGGTCTGCATAGACCAAAGACCGTATCTAGAAAATATTATTTTATTGCACATACCATCTAGAACTATCCTTTTGTATTTTACTCCTCCATTATAATCTATAAATACCAGTTGAATGAAATCCTTTGGAAATCAATTTAGTTCATATTTATTTGTGTTTGTGTATGTGATATATCAACAATTTGTGTATGTCTCGATACATATTAATTATCTGCTAACGCCACTAACTTAATTATCTAAGAATGAATGAATTTACAAGATGAATTTTCCAAAATATATAGTTCATTCTTCGATTTAGTGATAGTTTCTTTTGAATGGTTTCTTTATCCAACAAAAAAATTGCTTCTAAACATCATCTAAACCTATGAAAGCTAATTGTTCGATAATTTACAATTTGTTTACCCATTTACTACGTATTTTCTTTGGTCATTCTATTTTTTGCCCAAAATTTTAACACATTTATGTCGTTATTTGGTAGTTAACCATTGTTTTTCATTTAGTGTTTGTTTTCTTTATATAGATTTTCCTTTTATGAATAATTGATTATTTAGGTCGTTACCGTACATGAAAGCTAAATTTTTGGACAATTTATGGCCCGTTTTACCATTTAGTCCATTTTTATGGTATATAAAAAGAGTTGTATACACAAAATCATGCACATATTACTATTTTACTATGTTATCAAGTATGTTGTTATATGCATGGATCTTAAGTACAAAAGGTATTCACGAGTGACACATTCCTTGTCCATCCACTTGTTTTATTTGCTTTCTATTGTATTGTTCTTCTACATCTATCACTTCTACTTGGATTGGTTGAGTCACAGGATCCCTATCGCAATATTTTGACTTTGTCATCATTTATCATGGGACACTAATGACCATTCTAGACACTAGCGCCCAAGCGCTTGTGTCCTACAGGCACTCCTATCATCTTTGTTCTTCCTTCTTATTTCTACAATTGTGGTTGGCCTTTCAAGATTTATAATCCTTATCCTGAGCTCATAGTTGGTCTTTTGTGTCACTAGTGTTGAAATTCAAACAAGAAATCCATATATATACATGACTTACATACTATCATATTGGATGGAAATTCTCAAGGGGAAATCACATCTACATACTACCATACATTGCATTTTTGGGTTGCATACTGCATACATGCTTTGCATAGGAAGGAGAAGTGCTAAATTTCATCTCACACATTTAAATTGAAGCTAATTATACCATCTTTATCTTGGTGGCATTGCGTGAGGGAAAATTAAGGACACTACTCCACACACAAGCACAAAGAACTACATAGAGTCTGGAATGTAGTGCAACACTTGGTCATAAGTTCACTCTTCGGGTGACCATCAAGGTCAATCCGACTTCACATTTTATGTATTTTATTCCAATTTGATGTGTTTGTGAGCTTGTATAGGTAGTTAGGTGTTGTTTTATAGGTTACATGTACCATCAACGATCAAGGTGTGAATAGTAGATACTAAAAGTGAACAAATGTGAGACCATAGTGACACAGAAGAAATGAGATTCTAAGCAATTACACAGTCACCTGCACCTATAAGTGGTTTTGGCACCCAGGTGCCCTTGCCCTAGTCCAGGCACCCATGTCCAACTCTGTTAGTAAGCTACATAATTAATATTTAGCATTTACGACACTCACCCAATCATTCATCGATTGTTCTAGTTGAGATCCATTCCGGATAAGCATGAATTAGATAAGTACCCTATCTCTCTTATTTTCTTACACGGTTGCATATTTAGAGTACTTAACATTTTTTAATATGTTGTATCTTATCATATTAGTGACTCTAAAATTAGATTTAATATTCATATTTTGTGAAATCATTTGGTGAACCCGACTTCAAAAACTTTGGGATCCTCATTTTTCTTATTCTATCTAATCTTCTTTCATGGCTCCTAAAATTCCTTAAATCTCTTTGCATGACTTACTTCAAATGCATCCACCTTGCAAAGTTGTTCTTCAAAAATCCCTAGACACTATGTATCTTCCTCACAATATACCACCCGCTCAAGTAAGTGTCATTTTCTATCGTCTCTCAACCGACCCTAGTCTTCTTGATCCTCCATCTAATCAACCCATCTTAGAGTCCATTCAAGCTTTACATTCTTTATTTCAAGATAAAATTTAGGCTATGGAATCCACAATTACATCTCTCAAAGTTGAAATCCAAGATCTCAAGGATGCTTCTCAAGCCCATGTTTGTTCTTCTTCTACTCCTCATCCTAATTATGTCTTCTACATATGCTCAAATCAATGAACCTCAATTATTTTCATTACCGCCACCTCTCAAGTTTGATCTCAATGTTAAGAAACATGACATTATTCTTGAGCTCCTCGATCACCAATTGATTAAGTTGTCAACTATTCATTTCTACCCTCCTTATCGGCTTACAAATTATCAAGGTCTCCCATTTTTCCATTATTATCGAATCAATGGACATAATGTCAATGATTGTTATTCTTTAAAACTAAGAATCAAGCACCTTGAGCATCAGGGTTTTATCTCATTCGCTGCACAACATTATGTTACATGTCCATCTTCAAATGCTACATCCAAATGGGCTCCTAAATCCGCCCCTTCTATGGTCAATGAGCATTAGGCTATCACTTCTAATGTTCCTTCTTTAGTTAGTCAAGCGCTGCCTATCCAACCCATTCTAGCACAATAGTCACCTCTCAAGTTCCATCCTCCATTGCCCCCTCCTACTAAGTTATCTACAACATTACCAACTTCAACAAAGAAAAATCCTCTAAAAATCAGTTTAACATATCCCCCTCTCAAATCTTCTACATCATTATCAAATAAGCCACCACCATTCAATGTCCCTCTCCACTCTCCACTTCAGTAACCAATCATTTTTTTAAACAAACTATTCCTTATACTGATGGCCAAGACACATTTTCAGCTCCGCCACCATGGCATGGTCCTTCACACACCGTGGCATAGATCTCCATCATTCACATACTTGGGGGAATCATAGCTTCTCCCCCTTACATTTCATCAAATGTCTCTTTCATCTCATACATTTGATGCTTCACACTTAATGTCTAAATATTTCGTAAGCATCAATCCAAACCTTTTAATACATGCATTATATCATCATTACCCTATGACGCACTCTAGTTCTACGGTTCATACTCGAATAATGAGGGTATAAATATGAATTGAACATCACATCATTCTAAACCTTACACCCTCTTCTTCATGATATATCTTTCTAACATCTCTTCCAAAACAATTTCACGATGACACACTCTTGATCTATGGTTCATTCTTATTGCTAAGGGTTCTTTTATCAATGAACCTCATCTCATACATACACATCCATTAGGGGGCACAATGCTCCTATCACAATCACATTTTCATTACATCATTATCTCTTCCAGATGACCTAAATTGGAATACATTCAATACTATTTCAATATAGAACAATACGGAATAATACAAAACTAAATAAGAACCAAATTTTGGTATCTATTAATTTACACCGATTGGACCTTTTGAGGATGTGGTCGTAGAGGTGGAGAGAGAAACTAGACATATCTCCCTAACACTCTTCCTTTGCTGCTGCAAAGCAACCAAATCCTCCCATTTTCAAACAAAAAAATTAGGTTGGGAATTGATCACTCCCTACCTCTTCAATCTCCTTTGACAAAAATTCAAAATCTCTAAAATCTCCAAATCATTTCAAATATTTCTCCAAGTTCTCTTTACAATAGTTTTCTATCTCCACTTATGCCACATGGGTCAAAGTGTTGATCCATGGTTCACCACGCTACAAGTTTCTACATTCTACATGCACTTTGCAACATGGCTTCTCTAGACTCTATATAGGTATGTTCCTTACTTCCTTTACACTACTTGAATTTCATTCAAATAGCATAAAGGGGGGGAAAATGTAGACACAAAATCACACACACTACTATTTTACTATGCCATTAAGTATGTTGTTATATGCATGGATCTTAAGCAAGAAAAGTATTCACTGGTGACACAATCCCTTGTCCATCCACTTATTTTATTTACTTTCTATTATATTTCTCTCCTACATCGTCACTTCCACACTTGTTTCTTGTCAGGTGAAAAGGATCCATGTCTATCATTATTTTCACATTTGTCATCATTTATCTTGGGACACCAATGCCTAGGAGCTTATGTCCACCTTGGACACTCCTATCCTCTTTGTTCTTCCTTCTTATTTTGACATTTGTGGTCTTCCTTTCGAAATTTATAATCATTATCCTGAGCTCATAATTGGCCTTTTGTGTCACTAGTTTTGAAATTCAAACAAGAGATCCATATATATACATAACATACATACTATTATATTGGTTGGAAATTATAAAGGGGCAATCACATCTATATACTACCATTATCATCAAAAGAGACTGCATTTTTGGGCTGCATACTCTACATACATTGCATAAGAAGGGGAAGTTTTGAATTCCATCTCACACATTTACTTTGAAGCTAGTTATAACCCATTATCTTGGTGTCATTGGCGTGAGGGAAACCTAAGGACATTATTCCACACACAAGCACAAAGAACTATATGAATTTTGGAATGTAGTGCATCACTCGGTCATAAGTTCACTCTTTGGGTGACCATCGGAATCTGTCGACTTCACATTTTACATATTTTATTCCAATTTGATGTGTTTGTGAACTTATCTAGGTAGCTAGGGTTTGTTTTGCATATTACAAGTATCCTCGACGATTAAGGTATGGATAACAGGAGACTAAAAATGAACAAGTGTGAATCCTAGCGACCCGAGAAGAAAGCATATTTGACCAATTGCACGATACCACGACACCTAGAAGTGGTCTCTAGCACCCAGGCACCGTGTCAGCTCTATACCAACCTATTCATCATTTTCCTAGTTCAAACCCATTCTGGATAATCGTAAATTAGATAAGTACCCTATCTCCTTATTTTCTTACATGGTTGCATCTTTAGAGTACTTAGCATTTGTATTATATTGTATCTTATCATAATAGTGACTCTAAAATTAGATTTAATATTCAAATTTTATTAAATCAAGAGTATTCATAATAATTACAATCGTTTCCTACACACATTCTCTCTTCCCACCCCTTCTCCAAGAAAATATTGTTCGTTTTATGTAAAGATAGATTTGATTCTTTAACTGAGTTTTACAAAATATTTCTTGACCAAAATATCATGGTTTGATTCATGCGTTGAGTATGTATAATTTGCAATTTACAATCCGTCAAGAAAAGGTTTTCGATTCATCATCCTTTTCATTTATGTTTGTAGTTTTGGGAAATTCGTTTAGATCATGTTTGCTTTTCGGTAAATAAGTTCTGAAAATATTTTCTACATTTTATTTATGCATCAACCTAGCCAATATATACATTTTCGAGAAGCTTTTAGTCAAATCATTGCAATTAATGTGTATTTTTATTGGTTAATTATGAATGTTTTGTTAAGAAAAATTGACTCACTTCATGGGGAAGCTCACATGCCATGTTTGCTGAAAATTTCTTGCATATGTTGTAAAATTTAATATCGGTGTGAATATAATGAAATGAATATATGAATTTCAAGACGTTTTTGGCCTTGGATGTAGGTGTCTTACTTGGGAAATAAAAATCAAGAATATTTCAATGAAAACTCTTCATGCTTTTTTTTGAAAATTACAAAGATTGTTAATAATGATTTTTGGTTCATATTCAAAATGAATAGTCTACTGTTATATCACATAATTTGGTAGTTTTAATTTAGAAATATTAACTTTCTTTGGAAGATTTGACCTAAAGTATTCTTAAATTTAGAAATGTTAACCATCTCGTTGTCACTAGTCTTGAAATAACGGGAAATGACATGAAAAATGAAAAATTACAGTTTTCATAGGTCTTACAGTGAAAAACAAAAAACATTATAGTCTTCCAAATGGAAAACTTGTGTCATGTTACTTGTAAAATGTAAATGGACACCAAAACCAAACTCATTTGTCTATGTAATCACTTTAAATTGGAGGGTTTAACCTCTATTGGTGTAGAACATGTCATTGCCTCTATTTGATGAGGTGGAAACACTATCGGTTTATCGGTTTCCCAAATTTTAAGCTTTCCTATGGATGCATTGAAAAACAATTTCAATTTCACATTTCCCAAAACAAAAAGAAGTTGTAGACTTGAAATCACGCACTTGGGTACATTTCTAGGTCTAAAAAACATACTAGTATTTACATGATTCCTAAGCAAGAAAACTAGTAATTGATTTACTATATTTGGACTATTTTTCTATGTTTCTCATTTTCTATTTTGTCTCACACACCCTACAACCTAGTCGGAACTTAATTTTTTATCCTTTATGGTTGTGGACACCAACGCCCAATCAAGACAACAATGCCTAAACACTCTTGTCCCCTGTGGATGCCCTTGACCATTTTCTTATCTTATTCAGTCCTTTTGGGTTTCTTTTATCTTTTGGACATATTTTTCACTTATGGGTCATCCTTCCAGTTGTTAATTATGAAATTCAAACAAGGGAATCATATAAATACATAGTTATGTGTTTAAAATGAAGGACCAAACTCTAAGAATTAGTATTACCACCTAAGCTTGCATTCAAAAGTCACCTAAAGCATTTCAAAGAATCCATTTAGCATTCATTCAAGAGACAAAAGGATTTGCATACACAACATAGGAAAGGAAATTTATTCTATTCCATCTACACATTTGCATCTTTTAGCAAATCTAGCTTCATGTTATCTCGTGCATCTTGCTGCACAAGGGATTCCTAGGGCACAGTTCCTACACACACACATAAGAACTACATGGAGTATGAGATGTAGTACAACACTCAGTTGTAAGTTCACTCTATCGGTTGAGCACCAAGGTCAGTCCGAATCCCCATTCTTCATATTTTTTATTATATTTGATGTGGTTTGTGGGCTTGTGCAGGTGAACATCTCTTTTTCAGGTTACTGGTACCTTGGTGATCAAGGAGTGACTACACACAAGTGATCAACATGGAATATTTGTGACACTCTTGACGACATAGTAAAGATCAGATTTTGACCATTTTGCGTAGTCATAGGTGCCCAATAGCACTCTCTAGCACCCAAGAGTCCTTTCCCTAGCCTAGATGCCCATGTATCAGCTCACTGTTCTTGAGTTACAAAATTTATCCTAAGCATTTACGACACTTTTCCCAACTTGTTCAACATTTTCCTAGTCCAAATTAGTTTCATGTGTCAAGCATAAATCAACTAAGTCATCTTTTCTATATCTCTTGATTTGGGTTTCTACTTTGTATCCTTACTTATTGTGTCGTATTATACTTTTGCAATTGTATATCATTGTTTACATCAGTTACTCTATAATAGGGTTTAATAAAATCTATTTTTGTTAAATCATTTGGTGAACCCATCCATTGGACATAACCTTGTTTCTAGGCATTCTTGCAATATTTATATCATGTCTAAAGCTTATGAACCATTTACCGATGAAGAGTTGTATGATCTCAATGCAATGCTCATACCATTGCACATCCTCAATACTTAGATATGCTCTTATTCGCTTCTCATGAGGAGGCCACCAACCTAGTTGAGCTCAATGCTCTTACAACTAATACCACTTCCATTCCCATTGCTATCCAACCTCGTAATTATACCATTCCACCTACTTCCACTATTCATGCTTCTATGCCTACTCATACAAACCATTTTACTCCACCTATCACTTCCCCACACGGAAAGTATCTTCTTCAAAGCACTCAAGACCTATCTTCTCTATATCAAGATCTCCAAGTTCAAATCCATCAACTTCAGCAAGCTACTTCACACTCCTCTCCATCTCTTGACTCCTCCTTACTCCTTCATACCCCTTTGCACCCACCATTTCCACTTATCAACTTCCTCCCGATTTTTCACCCATAATCTTCCCACCTTCAATGGCCATGGTGACCCTCAAGAGCATCTTAGATATTTTCATGTGGCATGTCTTGATTATGCAAATGATCATACTTTGCTAGCTAAGTTATTTCCTAGAAGTCTACAAGATTACGTTATGTGTTGGTTTTATGATCTACCTATTCACTCAGTAACATCATTTACATATTTATCCGATGTTTTTCTTGCACATTTTTCAATCAATATCAGTTCCAAAATATCTTATGCTCAACTTTCACAAATCAAACAAGGATCTAATGAACATCTAGTGGACTATGTATTACGTTATAAGAACAATCTAGCTAAGATGACAAATGTACTTGTTGATTCAATTGCAAGATATTTTTGTTCAAAGTCTCTTACCTCCACTACAAGAGAGTGTTATCTTTAAAACTTATCCATATTTTGATCAACTATACCACACACTTAGGTTATGCAAAAAAAACTCTTATATATGGGAAATCTCAAATATCATGATCATGCTTCATCTTCATCTTCTAATCGGTTTCAAGGAAAATATACTTTCAATCCATCTCCTAAACCCACTGAAGCAAAGACCACTATTAACATTGTTTCTACTCATGAAAAGCTTCAATGACAACCTCCAAAGTGTACATTTACAAAATTGTCTTATGCTCTTGCTCACTTTCTATTGCCACAACTTATTAAAAGCAATCTTATTACGCTTCCACCACCACTCAATCTTGATCCATCTCATCCCTTGTTGCCACAATTATGATGAAAATGCTAGATGTGACTATCACTAATGTGTTGGGCACTTCATTGATCATTGTTTCAAACTTAAGCATCTCATTCAAGATCTCATCGATAATAATGCAATTGAGCTCCTTGAGCCCTCTGCTTCTAAGGTAGTCAATGAGAACAAAAACTTAAAAATCTCTATCTAAACACAAAAAAGCAAGCTACTCATTCTTTAGCTAATCATACATATCGCGTTGTGCCTCCTCCTTCATCGGGGCCTCTTGATTTTCTTGTCATTGTTGTTAATGCATCTCCACCACTCATTACATTCTTGGATCACAATTATCATGCTACATTTTCTTTTGATTCATTACAAATCGATGCTTCTATTGGATTTTATACTATCAATAATACGGTGATTTATCCATCGGATCCTATTAACATCTGCTTTATTGCACTCATCATGGCTATCAAATGTCCACTATCTAATATTTCATATCTAATTCCCAAATCTTATGGCTATATCAGGCTTCCAGTTATAGTTGGGCCTCTCACCATGCTTGTGTCATTCATTATGGCACCTTCAATCAAAGGTTGTGACATGCTCTTAGGTCTTCCTTGGATCCACACCACCCAAGCCATCCCCTCCATGAATCATTTATGCCTCAAATTCATTCACAAAAAGAAAATTATCACTCTCAAAGGTGTTCCACCATGCACACCATTGCCTTTACCTCCTATTGATGACATCCTTCCACCGATTTCAGAATCTAGGCATCTTAGGCCTCTCAAATGTAAGGCACATTCTCGCACCTAGTTTTCCTATCCACACATGACCCACTTCATGACCGTAGTCATACTCATCAGTCCACTAGTTCACATCATTGGTCTAATTCCCCTACTCAGTAGCCCCTTTATATATATTTTCACCACCTCCTTCACCTCATAAGTCTCCTTCACATAGGTGTTCACAACCTTCTTCACCACATATGTTTCCTTCACATGTACATCGTCACTCTCATACACCATTGATATTAGAGCATTTTCACATGCCTTTATCTCCTCGGACATTGGGTGGAGGACCATTTTGTTTTACTCTCATCGGATAGCCTACTATTCATCACACACTTGGGGGCATCACGCTTACTCTCCCCTCCTTATATCATCATTTTTTTAATCATTTCTACTACTATGCTATGTGCTTCATATTTTCTATTTCTAAGCACTCTTACACAAATTGATACACATCTTGTATCGTCATTACCCTATGACGCACTCTAGTTCCATGGTTCATACTCGACTGCTGAGGGTCTAAATCTGAAATGAACCTCACACCATTCACATTCACTCTTATGCATGATCATCTTTCTATCATCTCTTTTAAACCATTTCCGATGACACACTCTTGTTCTATCATTCTTGACTATTGTTGGGGGTTTTATAAATGAACCTCATCTCATACACATCCTCTAGGGGAATGCTACTACTACCATCTTCACACATTACATTCCACACCATCACACTCATACATCATTTGCATATCTTGGTTGCACATACTCTTTCTTTCTTATTCTACTTACATGTACACTTTGTTTTCCATGTTAGACAAATACTTAGTATGTCAATATTTGTTCTATATATACACACATGTGCTTTCACTTGGTCTTTTGGAGTGCATGTAGATCTCTTACATATTTTCACACACTACAATGATTTTTGGCACTATACCTTTTACCAGTCCCACCGAGGCTCCTGGGGGAATCTACCTCTACTACTCTTACACATTACATGTGTTATTGTTTCACTATTTATTACTTCTTGCTCGAACATTATTTTCCATCGATACATACATGTCTTGGCATACTTTATATCTTTCTAACATGTTAATGGGTGCTTCATGTGTAGCATTTTCTTTGCATGACTACATACAACCATGGTTATTTGATACACTTTGATTTCCATTATTTTCTATTTATATGCCATGTTTTACATGATATGCCCTTTTTCTTGTATGCTTATTGTATGCTTTTGGTCATTGTGGCCCGGAATGTCTTATGACACTTTGTGAGTGATTTCATTTGTCTAAAACCCGCTTTTCGCGGTCTATTTTGTTTGCACACTTGATTGTTACATTGTCTTCTATTTGCATACTAGATTTGTTTTGCAATAATACATGTTGTGAGCCTATTTTATGTTCATGTGCCTTGGATTATACCATGCACATCCCATACCCTTGTAAATATCATTTTCATCTCAATTTCAGGTCCTATCCTTTAGACCACATGCTCCTACATTCATCGCATGTACCCAAAATGAGGGGGGCATACATTGGGTGAATAAATCACCTCTGATGTAGCTTATAGCTACGGATTGAGATATACACAAGATACAAAAACAACAGGTAACACAGTCACATAGCGGCCCATAATCGGACTTGGGTCCACAACATAAGTAAAGACACCAACACCCAACATTAGACAACAGCGCATAAGTTTTTGTGTCCTCCCCAGGCACCTATGTCTTGGCGGCAAATACAATCAAATTATCATATCAACACAGTTCACATAAGTCTTCAGAGTAATTTTATAGTTACAGGCACAAACCTTCAATTACATAATGCATGCAATCTCCTACAATCATTTCAATTAGAGCAACCAATTCAATGGGAACTAATTTAGAAAGATCGACACTAAATCGAGACTTACCATCTATAATGGTTCTTATGAGGGAAGAGTCATGGAAGGAGAGTAACACTAGATGTCTCTCCCAACACTTGCTCTTGGTGTGAGATCACCCAAAAAATCACATTTGACATGAGATCACTAAAAAACGTGCACTTGGTGTGGGATCACCAAAAAAACTTGCACTTAGCATGAGATCACCCAAAAAAATTGCTATTCACAAAGCATTTTAGGACACTTTTCTATCCTTTACACTCTTTTACATTAGGTGCACACTTTCCTTTACTACTACTTTTCACACTTTTACATACTTTTACATACTTTGCTCAAATTTTTCATATACATGACTTTGACTACTCTTTTTCTCTTCTTTTGTAGGTTCATCCTTAATATGCAACAAAAAACAACCTACAACATCAAATACAAGCACAACAATAGGTACAAGTAGCACATATGCTTCACCCCTAGGGTCACTTTCCTTTCCTAGTCTCCACACTTCACTTGTCCACTCAACACGTTATTTTCCACACACTCTATAGGATCGGAAGGTGTGCACTTAGCTTCTAACTACTTCATGTTATCGAGTATTCACTACACAACATAAAGTGGAAGAAAATGTAGACATGATATCATGCACTTGGGTACATTTCTAGGTCCTAAAAGAATAATAGTATTTGCATGATTCCTAAGCAAGAAAATTAGTAATTGACAACTATCTTTGGACTCTTTTTCTATGTTTCTCATTTTATCTTTACTCTTACACACCCTATAGCCCAATCAGAACTTAACTTGTTTATCTTTTATGGTTGTAGACACTAGCGCCCAACCGGGACAACAACGCT
Organism: Taxus wallichiana var. yunnanensis; assembly: GCA_018340775.1. Classification (NCBI taxonomy): domain Eukaryota; kingdom Viridiplantae; phylum Streptophyta; class Pinopsida; order Cupressales; family Taxaceae; genus Taxus; species Taxus wallichiana. The sequence continues at coordinate 557,893,100 of CM031242.1, read as the reverse complement.
TCAGCGCTCATGTCCCCTTTGAGCACTCTTGACCCTTTTTTACCTTACTCGCTCCTTTTGGGTCTCTTTTATCTTTTGGGCATCTTTTTCACTTATGGGTTGGCCTTCTAGTTGTCAATTACGAAATTCAAACAAGGGAATCATATAAATACATAGTTATGTGTTCAAAATGAAGGACCAAGCTCTAATAATTACTATTACCACCTAAGCTTGCATTCAAAAGGCACATAAATCACTTTAAAGCATCCATTTAACATCCATTCAAGGGGCAAGGACTGCATATTCTATATACACTACATATGAAAGGGAAGTTTATTCTATTCCATCCACACATTTGCATCTTTTAGCAAATCTAGCCCACTATCTAGTACATCTTGCACAAGGGCTTCCTAGGGCACATTTCTACACACACACACACACAAGAACTACATGGAGTTTGAGATGTAGTTCAGTGCTCGGTTGTAAGTTCACTTTGTTGGGTGACCACCGGGGTCGGACACGAATCGATTTTGCATATTTTTAATAGATTTGATGTGGTTTGTGGACTTGTGCAGTGAACATCTCTTTCATGAGATAATAGGTACATTTGGTGATCAAGGAGCGACTAATAGGAGATCAACATGGAATATTTGTGACACTCTTGCGACACATTAAAAATCGATACCGACCATTTTCACGGTCATGGGCACCTAGTAGTAGTCTCCTGCACCTAGGCACCCTTGCACTAGCCCAAGAGCCCATGTTTGGCTCTATTCGTGAGTGACAAAATTTATCCCGATCATTTACGACACTCTCCCTAGCTTGTTCAACAATTTTCCAGTCCATATTAGATTGAGGTCAAGCGTAAATCAGCTAAGTCATCTTATTTGTATCTCTTGCTTAGGGTTTCTACTTTGTATGTTTACTTGTTTGCATCGTAATATACTTTCACAAGTTGTATATCGGTGTTTACATCAGTTAATCTCCAATAGGGTTTAGAAAAATCTATTCTTGTTAAATCAACACTATGTATTCTATTTGGATGTGTCCAATTTACATCTATAAACATATAATTCATGATTCTGACTTCAATATTTTTTTCAAATAAGCCCGTTGTGGACTCTGCTCCTCCGCAAATGAAGTGTTGCAATTAGAGAATATGGTATACTATTCTGACTCCAGAATGATGTTGAAATTTGGTTCTTGTTTGCAGGGCGATGGAAGACCCATGTGAATCCGTTAAGGACATGTTTGTTCAAGGTAGGGATTCAAGGTTGGGGAATTTTCTTGCCTTTCAAATTGATCATTTAGAAAAAAAAATTCCACAGGAGTTGCAATTCATTACAGTTCTTGTAATTGAGAACTTCTGTGCGTGTCAAGGTAAAAAGAGATTTGATTTTTACTTGGTAAGGTGTAGGGCTTAAGAGGCCTATGCTTTGTTTAGATACCGAAGTTTGACCTCAACTGCGAAAAAAATTCTCCAGCAGGGGAATACACACTGGTAGGAGAAACTGACCTTGGGGATTACAACTAATTGTAGAAGGAATTTCCCTGGCCCTATAAAAAATGGGAACCCAATAGTCTTATTTCTTCTAATGTGTACCCAATTGGGAGTTGGCTCAATGTCTAGCTTAGAGAGTAAAATTTGATTGTTGAATGGGTATTCAAGAGAGAAGGGAAGTATTTTGTGTATTCCATGGAAGAGAGTGTGATGGATAAGGAAGATACAAGTGGGGATGCAAAGAGAGATTGTCAATATCCTAATAGATTTTGTAGATCTACCTCATGGTCATCCTCTCGGTTTGTACTTAGAACCCTGGATCTTGTAAATTATGGTAAGATCCAACGATCTGGGCAGACTTTTGAAAGGACATCAACTACATTGCAAGGGCTCTGTACTCCACTCACCCCTCGGTTGCAGACAAATATCAAGGCTAGGTCAGCTCTTCCACCTTTGCAGTCTCTTTCAATCACCAGGATGTGCTTGGAAGAATGGCCTGCAGCAGGATTTGATGATGTTGGAGAGTGGTCATATTGTACAACACGTACGGGTAAAAATATGTTGGGAAGCTACTAAATGGTACAGAAATCGGACTTGACTTGGGATCCATCCAAAGGAATGTTAAGCCCACAGAATTAAAGCTAAAAAGAATAAAATTGCATTCTTTGATAAGGAATGTTCAAGGATTGCTGAACACATCTATCTGGGTAGTGATGCGGTTGCCAAAAATAGAGAGGTTCTCCGTAAGAATGACATAACCCATGTGCTAAATTGTGTTGGATTTATCCAAATTATTTCAAGGGAGATTTGGTATACAAGACACTGTGGCTGCAAGGCATCCCTTGTGAAGACATCACAAGCATACTATATGATGTGTTTGATTATTTTGAGGAGGTAAGAGAACAAGGAGGGAGAGTGTTTTTGCATTGTTTCCAAGGAGTGTCACGTTCAACCTCCTAGTAATTGCATATCTCATGTAGAGAAAAGGTCATAGGTTTGAGGATGCATTTCAGTATGTTAAAGCAACTCGAGGCATCACGAATCCAAACATAGGCTTTCTTAGCCAGTTATCACAATGCCAAAAGAGAGTACATGCTGCACCAATGAGTCCAAGCTCTTTGCTAAGGATGTACAGAATATCCCCATTCTTCGTATGGTCCCTTGCATTTGGTTCCAAAATCAGTCAATCCTCCTATTCCAGGTGCACTACACTCTAGAGGTTCTTTTATTATTCAAATACCATCTGCAATTTATGTCTGGATTGGCAACAGCTGCAATTCTGAAATGAAAAAGATGGCAAAGGCTGTTGCCTCACAGGTTGTAAGATATGAAAGAGCTCAGGGTACAATTGTGGTTATAAAGAAGGGTGTGACAATGATGAGTCTTCGGATACTCTTTCAAAAGCCTTTCATTTATCAGACAACCATGAAAAATTGGATAATAATGGATTGGAAAATATGGTAAAAGTTTTTGGCTCTGGTAGAGATCAGTTTAATGCAGCATGCCGGGTTAGTGTTGTAAACAAGAGGGCAGAATCTTATAATATAGATTTTGAACTTTTTGGGAGGGCAATAGCAGGAGGTGTTGTACCTCCATTTTCATTCTCAGGAGCAGAAACTGAAACACATCTTCCAGCAAGAGAAACTGGCTGGGGTATATTGCAACATAAATTTGTTGCAGGCAGTGTGAAAGAGCTCGTTATGGCTTCCAAAGCAACAAATGACATATCTGCTTCAGAATTAGATGTACAAAAAGATAACAAAGTTTCTCATGGGGACAGAGAACTCTTGTCCTCGTGTCCTTTAAAATCTCCAATTTCTCCCTATCTTTCTCCCACCTCAATATTTTCGGATTCTAGAATTAGTTCAAAGTCTCCTTCACTTTCACCATCAACTCTTTCATTTACTCCATCACCCAGTTTCTCTGTTTGGTCTCCATTTTCATCATCTCAATCACCATCTCTTGTCTCAAATTTATGGGAACCTTTTGTCAGATCTAACACTCAGTCAGAGGTTATTGCAAAGCCAGTTTCATTGGAGCTTCAGATTTTTATTGCAACTGGCTTTGCAATAACCTCTGACTGTGTGTTAGATCTGACAAAAGGTTCCCATAGATTTGAGACAGGAGATGGTGATTGAGATGATGAAAATGGAGACCAAACAGAGGAACAGGGTGATGAAGGAAATGAAAGAGTTGATGGTGAAAGTGAAGATGAAGGAGGCTTTGAACTGGTGAGAATCCGAAAAGATTGAGGTGGGAGAAAGACAAGGAGAAATTGAATATTTTTAAGGACATGGGGACAAGAGTTCTCTATCCCCATGAAAACTTTGTTATCTTTTTGTACATCTAATTCTGAATCAGATATGTCACTTGTTGCTTTGGAATCCGTAACAAGCTCTTTCACACTGCCCGCAACAAATTTACTGTCACAATATACCCCAGCCAGTTTCTCTTGCTGGAAGATGTGTTTCAGTTTCTGCTCCTGAGAATGAAAATGGAGGTACAACACCTCCTGCTATCGCCCTCCCAAAAAGTTCAAAATCTATATTATATGATTCTACCCTCTTGTTTACAACACTAACCCGGCATGCTGCATCAAACTGATCTCTACCAGATAAAAAATATTTTACCATATTTTCCGATTTATTATTATCCAATTTTCTGTGGTTGTCTGATAAATGAAGGGCTTTTGAAAGAGTATCCCAGGACTCATCATTTTCCCACCCTTCTTTTATAAGCACAATTGTACCCTGAGCTCTTTCATATCTTACAACCTGTGAGGCAACAGCCTTTGCTATCTTTTTCATTTCAAAATTGCAGCTCTTGCCAATTCAGACATGAATTGCAGATGGTATTTGAATAATAAAAGCACCTCTAGAGTATAATGCACCTGGACCAGGAGGATTGACTGATTTTGGAACCAAATGCAGGGGAGCATACGAAGAATGGGGGGCTATTCTGTACATCCTTAGCAAAGAGCTTGGACTCATTGGTGCATCATGTACTCTCTTTGGAACTGTGATATTCTTACCGGATTCACATGGGTTTTCCATCGCCCTGCAAACAGGAACCAACTTTCACCATCATTCAGGAGTCAAAATAATATACCATCTTCTCTAAATGCAACACTTCATTTACAGAGGAGCAGAGTCCACAACGGGCTTATTTGAAAAAATATTAAAGTCAGAATCATGAATTATATGTTTATGATGTAAAGTGGACACATCCAAATAGAATACAGACTGCTTTTCGTTTTGGGAAATGTAAAATTGAAATTGTTTGTCAATGCACCCACATGCAATGCAAGCTTAAAATTTTGGGAAACAGCAAAACCTGTAGTGTTGACAATCATTTTCCCTGCAATTTTTCATTTTTCGTGTCATTTTCCACTATTTCAAGACTAGTGACAACGAGAAGGTTAACAATTCTAAATTTAAGACTACTTGACGTCAAATCTTCCAAAGAAAGTTAAGATTTCTAGATCAAAACTACCAAATTCTGTGATATAACAGTAGACTATTCATTCTGGATATGAACCAAAAATCAATATTAAAAATCTCTGTAATTTTCAACCAGTATGAAGAGTTTTCATTGAAATATTTTCGAAAACAAATTTTCCAAGTAAGACGCCTACATTCAAGGCCAAAAACGTTTTGGAAAGCCATATATTCATTTCATTATATATTCGCACTGATATTAAATTTTACAGCATATGCAGAAAATTTTCACGCAAACGTGGCCTGTGTGCTTCCCCGTGAAAGAAGTCGATTTTTCTTGACAGAACATTCGGAAACCAATAAAAATACACATTAACTGTAACGATTTGAATGAAAGCTTCTCTGAAAATGTACAGATTGGTCAGGTGGATGCATAAATCAAATGTAGAAAAGCTTTTCTGAACTTATTTACCCAAAAACAAACGTCTAAACATCGAATTTTCCCGCAATACGATCCCTTGACCTGGTCTGTAACGCCCAGGGCTGGAATTTTATTTGGAAAATTATGATTATCAGCCACCAGCACTAAAAATTTGAACTGAAACCTGGGTATTGCAATGAAAAATGAAATGAAATACGTTACAATATCATGGAAATTGGAAACTTATATTGTTTTTAGAAAAATAAGGACGTGGTCTGAACTCTGTAAGTTCACTAAATTCATTATTCATAGAAACTTATTCTAGTTTCTAAAATTAAACTGAGAATTTTAAACTGGGAATTATTATAACAAGTTACTAAATAATTCTAAATATCAATCTTAAATATTTATTACTTTCACTTCAAAAAAACAATAAAACATATTATTCAATATTGCATTTAGTTATTTTTTATTTTTAATAAAAAAATATTAGCAAAGTTATATTAATAAAATTTCTAAAATGAATACAAATAAATCTGATTTTTAATATTATATATATTTGATTATTACGAAATTTTAGGAAAAATGATGAGCCAAATTTCAACTTCCAAAATAAAGTTGTAGTTGAATACCTCTTCATGCAATTACTACAAAGGATCTTTATACTAACCATTTTAAATTATTTGCATTATGTTTAGCCGATATAAATATTGCACAAGCCCTTTGTTCATGGATCATTTTCACTACCCTAATTTTTTTTTTATGAAATAGTCTATATTACTTAATATAAAATATTACAGCCTATCCACAAAAAAATATGGGTGGTAAAGGGCACACCCCACGATCAAACTAGTCGTGATGGCTAGGAGACTAAAGTATCAAGCCCAAGGGGCAACAACAAACTTAACAACAATGCCAAAAAACATTAAAAAAACTAGGCAGCCGCAACAAACATAGGGGCAGGGGGTGGTGGTGGCCCCTTATCCTCCAAGTTACTACCAGGAAGATCTTTGCCATCCGGAAGGGGCGGTCCGCCTGAAGCAACTTCTTCATCTTTGTCTTCATTCTGGCTAGGAGAAATAGCAAGAGCCAACCTGGGAACTTTGCCAGAGTCCCACCCATCTCTCTGCACAGGAGGCGGGGAGTGGTGGTGGGAACCCCAACCACCTGTCTTTGCTGCACAGAACAGTGAGGGGACCCCCAACCACCACGATTAACAGGGCTACGCCATTGCTCGGGTTGCCACTTGGGAGAGTGATGACGATGTGCTTGGTCTACCGACCAGCCATGGCCACGACGCCCTCTTGGACGAACACTCCCAAAAGGGGAGGTAGGAGTTTCTCGCGCCACAGTGTAAGGAGCACTGACCCAATGATCCAGAAGGGTTTGAAGGTGCCGCACCTCCAACTTCACCTTGCGGGCTTGGTCCTGGATCTGTAATAACACATTCGAGATAAGCATGGCCTTATCATAATGCGAAAGAATACAAGAAGCTGTGGAATCAACAAAAATAGTAGAATTGTGTTCTTTCCATATTGAAAAAAGGATCTCCACTCTGAAAGTATGCCACACTTGTGCAAAAGCATGGGGAATGGAAATATAATCCCCCAACAAAATATGTTGCCAATGAAATTGAGTTGGTCTAAACGGCCGAAAGAAATCGTGGATCCAAGCCCAAATAGCTTGAGCTTTTGGGCAGTACCAGAACAGATGCATGAGCGTCTCAATGTGCCCATAAAAGGGCATAGCCAAGGAGCTATCCCATAATGAGCTAATCTACACCCAAGAGGAAGACCTTGATAAAGCAGAAACCAAGCAAAACATGCTAACTTGGGCTGAATGATGGCTTTCCATACAATATGAAATCTAGCTTCCCAGGATGACCATCTCAAATTGATGGACCATCCGGAGTTTAGCAAGGCTACCATCGGCAACTGGGGTGAGCAGAACATAACCTTGTTACGGGAGTAATTTAAAAAGGGTATCTGGAAACCATTTCCAATCCTTCAACAAGGCATGATAGAGATGACACTAACTTTGTGAAGCATCTCTACTGGGAATAGAATCAAGAAATTCCTTATAAGAATCTCTTTCAAAGTAGAAGCAAGTCAAAACTTTTCTTTAGAGGCCAAGTGAGAAGTAATCTGGTCTTCCTGCAAAAGATGTCTTTGAGAGTGTGCAAGCCTTGACGATACAGACTTAAGAGCATGAACCCAGGGCACTTGGGCAAGTGACACATCATGAAAATTGATGAGAGGAGACCACCAAATGTTGTGGTCATTAATGGATAGCCCATTTTTGAATCCATCCCCTTCCCAGATTAAAAAGGGTTTGAGAAACTCCCAAGCTTTCCATATGCTTTTGACAACAAAAGTGCCCACAATCTTAACCGGGGATTTGATAATGAGCAGGCTATGAAAATCCAGCCCTTGCCAAGTTTTACGCCCCTGTGGGGAGCCTTGACAAATACAATTGCGAATCAACACTTTCCAAGCTTCGTTGCAGTGCAGGCCCAAATAATCCACTTGGCTGCAAGAGCAGACCCCTGGCGGCCAATGTCAGTCAGACCAAGACCTCTAGAATCCCTAGGGAGACAACAATACTCCCAGGCAACTCTGTGAAAGCCTTTGCCAAGGTCCGAGCTAGCCCAAAGGAAATCTCTGAGAAGTTTCTCCAGTTTCTTGTAAGAGGCTTTGCCAGACACCCAACAAGAAGAATAATAAACATGTGTGGCTACCAATATCTTGGAGCAAATCTAAAATTTTCTGCAAGCAAAAGGGGTTTAGTAATCTAGTACTCCAATTTGAGAAACCTTGTCAATAACATATTGCCAAAGTTGATTGGGAGAAGCATCGAAAGCAAAGGGAAGCATGGCGAAATTTAAAAATGTCTCCATGCTTTAGATATACTTTCGATCAAAATGATTGACCCAAACGAGTTTAGGGAGAAAATATTTCCTGAAGCACTGGGTCTTTCTCCATTGGATACTAGAACCTGATGTTAAACAATACGTATCCAAACATTGCATAACATTATTGATATTCTCTTCATCCTCTAAGAGCATGAGGAAGGATTCATCTACAAAATGCCCATTGACAAGCTGAAGGGGATTTGCATAAGGGAGTTAAATACCCTTCACAAGCCCTTGATAACGAGCATGGGCAAGGAGGAAACCAAAACCTTCAAAGCTAGCACATAAAGAGCAAGTGCTAAAGGACAACCTTTTCTGATAGAATGAAAAATCCCAAACTGCTCAGAAGTATGTTCATTAACAGATAAGGAGGTCGTGGCATCTGAAAAAAGCATTTTGACAGAGGTGATGAAAACCGAACCGAAGCCCAGTGCTTTAAGCATCGCAAGAATGAAATGCCATTCAATCATGTCATAGGATTTTTCAAAGTCAATTTTGACAAAAATGGTTGGCTTTTTAGAGGTTCTTGCCCACTTCATACCTTCTCAGACAACCAAAATATTATCCAGAATGTACTTGCTTTGTATGAAACTACGTGAACCGAGCGATAATGGGAAAAATGGGCCAAATCCGAAGAGCTAAAGCCTTAGCTATGATTTTGTATGAAATATTGAGCAAGGTAATTGGCCTCAATTGTAGATGAGCTCAGGTCACCTACTTTAGGGATGAACTTTATGTGACCCCTATTAATAAGGGCACTAAGGGAACCTGAGTGGAGAGCCTCGAGGTAGAATTACAATGAGATCACGACCTACCATGTCCCAAATGGATTTGTAAAACTCACAAGAGAAGCCATCTATTCCATGAGATTTATCATTGGCCATAAGGGAAACAACTTCATATAAGTCTTCTAAAGTAAGCAATCTTTCTGAGATAACTCGTGAGCGGTGAAAGTTTGCGAGGAACTACTGAGAGGCATTCAGAGAGTGCGAATTTTCACTCAGGAGACTCATCCTGTGCTTTGAAAACCTGAACATAGTGCCTAACAAAGGCTTGGACCATCTGAGGAGTGTCTGTAATCCGAACTCCAACATCAACAATGGCAGAAATTTTTTGGTTCATGTGTTTGGCCTTAAGCACTGGTAAAAATCTTTGGTGTTTCGGTCTCCAATTTTAAGCCAGTGGAGCGAGCCTTAATCTGAGCACCCCGAGCTGTGTAGTCATCAGCAATGTGGATTTTTTGCCACAGTTTCACCACTTGGAGTTGCAAAGAAACATTGAACAAAGCTTGTTCAAGTGCCACCGTCAAGTGGCTCAGCTTAGTGGAGGTGGTGGAATAGGCCCATGCTGGAACTTAGCGAGATGAACACCATACATCCAGGAGGAATTTAGTGAGCCAAATTATAGCGTCTTTCCACCAACTTATCCAACCCACCCTACCAAGAGGGTGAGGTGCAAGGTTCCAAATTTGGTGGATGTGCGCCAAATTTGGGTCATGATGCAGTAAAGCAGTATTTAAATAAAACTACATCTTTTTAATTTTTGGCAGTTGAAAATTCCATTCAATCCGGAACCGAATCAGAATGTGGTCGGAAAGAACAACAATCGGTAAAGCTTCCACCGGAAGAGAGTAACAACTGGAAAATTTAAAGAAAGGTTATACTTGAGATCATGACACGATCTAGCCTTTTAAAAACTCGATCTTGGCCATTTCTAAGATTAGACCAAGTGTACCATGGCAGCGTGTTGGTGTGACACGAATAATTAGGGTCATAAAACCCAAATTTATTACGCATGTAAAACCAAGCTTCCCTTTCGCCAGCTGGCCATCTCATGGGTAGGAAACCAATTTTGTCTTTGTGATGCTCAACCATATTAAAATCTCCATTGATTAACCGGTGTGTGAGTGGAAGGTGAAGTCACCACCTTTGCCAAAGTGAAGTCCTTTTTGACGCGTCATTGGGTGAATAAAATTTAATAATCCCAAAGGAGAGATTTTCAATATTAAATAACACCCAGAGAATGTGGTTGTCAGGGTCACATCCATGATTGACATAATGCAGCCACCACTTCGGAGAAATAAATGTGATCATTCCACCTCTGCCAGTTGCATGGTTGCTAGGGATAGCTAAACTATCTGGCCAAATAGTCTTGGCGACAGAATCAAGCAAAAACCTATAACTTTGATTTCCTGTAAACACAGAATATCCATATCCGGGAAGCTTTTCCTAAAATCTCACACTATGTATTTGTGAGTGGAGTCTGTGAGACCCCAAACATTCCATGAGTAGAAATTCATGAGGAAACATTATCCAGATGCATTTCTGAGTCTAGCTCACTCAAACCATCAAGGGCCCCAAAATTGTTATGCAAAAACCGTTATTGGTTAACTGTAAAAAAATCAGACATTTGAGTAGCCCGCCGGTGTTAGGGATATACTCCCCCTCCTTGCGCTCATGAGGAGGGCTGCGAGAACACCAAACCCTGCTTTCATGGTGAAACCACTTTGTTAGAAACGAGTAATGGTTGAAGACCAATCTCATTCTGTAAAAGAGCAGGTCAAGTGTTTGAGGCCAAAGGAACCAATTTGCTTGAAGAACCAACCATACTACTAGCCATAACCTTCGTATGAACTAGAGGTAACTTGGTATCCGAAGGTTTCTTTGTAGCTGAGTTGGAGGCATTTGGAATTGTCTTTCCAGCTTGAATAGCTGAACCAGATTGCAAAGGCCGAAAGGAGTGGCTTTGTTCTGTTAGGAAATATTATTAATAGCATTACTAAGTGTGTAAATACTAAAATACAATCTCATATTGAGTTGTATTTTATAGTTGTACGTGAGTTGTAGTACAACTTACTAGAGCTATTCTAGGTGAGATATATTGGGGATGCGTATGATAAAATAAAGGTTGAGAGATATGAGGAAGATAAGACTTGAGTCCTAGTTTATAGGATCAAGTATTTGTATAAGAAGCTCGCCAAGAAATGAATAAAATATCCCGAATGATTTCTAAATTAAATATAATTATATTCGGTGTTTTTATATAATTGTCTGATGTTTAACATGTTCTTGTTGGCTCTTCACCATCCATGTGCCAACCCTCCTCTTCAGGTTGAGGGCAAGGATCGCCAAGTTGCTTTGGCGGCTCGGCGTGTGGCCAACAAGGGACAGTCCCAAATTTTATGCTCAGAAGAATAACATCGGAAACAAGTATTCGGAAGACTGATGTATACCACCTTATGAGAAAAATACACATCACCAACCTGGATGGCAATGGACTCTTTCAGGTCCTTCGAAAGATGTATTTCTATTCAAACCCTCTTCTGCAAATGAGTTGCAAAAAAAAATGTTAGGCTCTATGTAAATAACACGGTGAGGGTGGTAGCAATATGCTCTAAAAATGCCAACAAGGCATAGGAATGCCCTGGGAACTCAACCCAAATGGGGACCTTAAGAGCCATCTGGTCAGAGACTACAAAGTCCCTGGTCTAGGGAGACAAAACAAGAAGGGAGCTTCTTACATACCAGGTTTGTTGCTTATGTAAGATAAGGGAAGCATGACTAGGATCAACAAAATGAAGGCAAAAAAACCATGGGTTAGGTTCTGGATAGATTCCGTTTAATACCATGCGTCATCCAAGTAGTTTGGACCCATGATTTAAGCATACTTTTAGAGGGAGTCCTTCCAACAAAATACCCTATTAAGCATAATTGTTCTAGCCATTTACAAGCGGAATCAAATTCTGAAAGCGGTAAAACAATATCAAGGGAAGTATCATTACCTCATGGAATACTTTCGACACGAACTTGCGAGGGCGTTTCCCCAGAGCCATTTTCACAAAATCATCACTCTCCGTCGCAGTTGAAATAACTGGACTAGAGTCAAATGAAGTCATATTTAAAGCTCAGCCAAGTGGCTAGGATCTAGAAAAGAGTCGAATAAATGCGTTAATGGAAATAGATCTCCCTTTCGCATATAGACTCTCTGCTCTCGGCATATAGAACCCTAAACCCTCCATCCATAGAATCAATTTTTTCCCTCATTCAATAGAATATAGTGAACTACCCTAATTTTGAAAGTATTTCGTTCTTTAAATTTACTTTGATTCTAGTCTATTTTTTGGGAATTTACTTTAAGTGGGAAAATTCAATATTAGATAATGTCCTCTTTACTATAATATGACAATTCGAATATCATTGTGCTTTTGAATATTAGATAAATCTATGTACATTTCATTCATGATTTGTATTTATTACATTTTAGACAATTTCTCTAAAATCACTAGACCATTTATAAAACAATTGTGGATATTTGTCCAACTCGGAATCCAGTGTTGCATATGCCATTTTTGATACCAGGAGCTAGGATTTGTGAATGGGATATTTCTCATTGAAAATTTCCTAGTGCATTCAAATTTGGACGTCAAACTGTGTTTTCGAAAATGTTTTTAAAGCAACGTAATGAGAGAGCCCCCAATGTATGTTAAACATGTGCATTTTGGGACGATGTACTTTTTTATAAGAAGTCTCAAATTTAATTGTTTGATATTTTAGAAACAAAACCGTGTCCAATTTGTGTACAATTTTTCTCTATGGTCACTCCTTTGTCTAGAAAAATTTTTATCATGGAAATATGTAGATATTTGATTGGATCATTTATGTAAATGATTTTATAAATTGCATAGTGTTTTGAGTATATTCGTGAAAAAAACTATTAAAAAATCAAACAAAAGGTCATAAATATGGCAAAGGAACCCCTTTTTCTAAGCTCATATTCTCTTTATTTCATATCATTCTTTGACCATCCTTCCTAATTTCTCAAATCTCGATATTATATGATTATTATCATATACGTATACGTGGAGTGTTTAGTAATAAAAATAATTATACAATTTTTTGAAAATAATTTATAGGTATGGCTCGACCAAGATTAAATTTTTAAAATGAAGAGGAAAGAAGAGCATATCAAAGACAATATTATAGAAGAAGACAACAAGAAGCAGCAGATGCAGAAGAAGAGCAAAGGAAGCGTCGAAACGATAACGATAGACAAAGATTTGCTAAACACGGGGTTGAATTAACAAATGAAGAATTAGATGCAGAAAGATGAAAACATGGAAACAACATGATAACAATTCATGGATGATCATCTCAAGATGAATCATATATATTAAGAACAAGGCTACACATTTTTATTCATTCAAATCAATTGCCTTAGGAGGAAAGACAATAATGTAAATATTTGATTACGTTATTTATGTAAATGATTTTATAAATTGCATAGTGTTTTGAGTATGTTGGTGAAAAAACTATTAAAAATCAAACAAAAGGTCATAAATATGGCAAAGGCACCCCTTTTTCTAATCTCTTATTCTCTTTATTTCATATCATTCTTTGACTAGCCTTGTTAATTGTTACAACTTGGATATTATATGATTGTTTTCTATTACATGTATGTGGAGTTTTTAGTTATATAAATAATTAGAAAATTTGTTGAAAATACTTTGACATGATATGGCTTGACCAAGATTAAATTTTGAAAACGAAGATGAAAGAAGAGCATGTTAAAGATAATATCAAAGACAATGTGTCATAAGATGACAACAAGAAATGACAGATGCACATAGAGAGGAACAAAGGAAACATCAAAATGATAACAATAAACAAAATATTTTTAGAATGGGGGGATGAATTGAAAAATGAATAAATAGATGCGAGAAAGACGCTAACATTCAAATAACATAACAATTTGTGCATGATCATCTCAAGATGACTCACATGTATCAAGAACAAGGTTACAAAGACATATTCGTTTAGATTAGTTATTGGAGGAAGAAAGACTACACATAAAAGAACTTTACCATGAAGCATCTCAAAGGCATTATCATAGATTGGTTGTTAATGTTGAATTTAATTTTAGGGGAGGAAGTTCAACATCGTGGATCACATGCTTGAAACACCAGAAAACTTGGCCCAAGATATAATCGATGTCGATGTTAGAAATAATGTAGAGAATAATGGTGTACAAGAGGGGACGACATTACAACCAATAAGAACAAGAAGAAGAAGAAGAATGCAAAATAATGATTTACAAGAGGAGTCAACAATCAAACCTAGAAGAAGAAGAAGAATGCAAGACTCACATATTGAGAAAGAACAAAATATATTTGATCCCTATAGAATTCTTTGGAGAGATTTGAATATTTTCCAAATGATTTTTGACATAGTCTTGATAACCTTCTTCACTAATCATGTTTTATATTTGTCAACAATGCTACCTTGGAATAAAAGTTTCTCAAACACCGAAGGACTGTGTGTACTAGATTTCGACAAGAGAAAGGTCATCATTGATTTTTAAAATCAAACAATAGGGATCTGGCCACAAATTGCCAAAACTTACAAACTTAACTCAAGTTGAGGAAATGTTGATAGCCCATGTCAACCCAATCCTATAAGTGACACATGCAATTAGAGGTCAATACAAATATAAAGGTCACACAATAAGTTTTCCTCAAAAAGTAAAAGAAATCGCTAATATTTTTCCACATAGATTGAAATATTTGTTGGTGATTATTGTTCGAAGGAGAGATCAACATGGAACAAATTAGAATTTTGATCAATAGAGAGTGAGTTTATTATGCCTTTGAAATATAAAATAGAACATGATAATTTCTATTCGGATGTTTAGCTTGATGAAAATTCTTTAGATGAACGTCCACCCCATTCGATGAAAATGTATTCAAGCAATTGAACTCTATCCATATGGAGTTTGATTATGACGCAAATGAAATTGTATATGTAGGTCTAACCATTAAGATAGATGAAGGAAATTTCATTAATCACACAACATCAATGGCCTCTAAACCACCCTATGCCCAAAGGGAGATGGAAATAATCCATGCATGGGTAAATAACCCTCATGCGAGACCCTGGAGCACCTGATTGATTAACCGGGGATAGTAGCATCTCCTATCAATGAGTATGTGACACTAGGATTACTTGATATGGAATTCCCTAATATTTTTCCTGATGGAAAATGTGATTGGCTAGAACCATGGTTAAAACAAGTGCATCTCCATGCGCATTTTTAAAACATTTATTTTGATATAGGGATCACCAGTTTGGACGACATTCCCGATTCATGCATTACATGATGAATATGATCATGAGACATCGGACACAAAATTCATCTACATTTTTCGTCAAGAAAAACCTCCAAGATATTTAAATCACCATCAATGAGTTACATGAGCATATGGAAAATGTGTCCCATTCACATCGATTAAGCTGTTTGATGCAATTTGGAACATTCTTAAGGGTTACAAGGTCCTATTGGGAAAATGTTGTGGTCAATTGACTGAAATGTTACATCAAATTGGATCACCTATCATTTTTTTCACATTGAGTGCAGTTTATATGTATTGACCTGATCTACATGAATTAATTCTGGAGCACCACCGGATAATCCATGAGAAGTGCAAAATTGGAAAAGGTAGAATATCATCGAATATCCTCATATAGTGGTTTACTACATGCACCTGTGACATACACTTTTCCAAAAGGATATATTGCAAAAATGAATAAAAGTTAAAGATTATTTGTCTAGATATGAATGACAACATAGAGGTTAACCACATATGCATGGAATCATATGGTTAAAAGGGGCACAAAATATGGACAACCTCGATTAGGTGATGATTTTCAACGTAAAAATGCGACAACTACTTCCATTTTATTGTCCATGCATGGAATCCTCATGAGGACCCACACCAAGGAAACATATAGATAGTTTATCAATTCTCATCGAATCTATGTTTTATATAAAATTCTTACGTTCTCAAAATATATGATATATTCATATGTGCTATGAATTACAGGTCTACTAAAATTTTACACAAAATCCATGTCTTTGAAATACAAGATAACTTACACAAGTGGATATGGAACATGACTATGAATAGATTCTCAACTATGTAGAATGACATACAATGTGTAGAGAGGGTGCCTTCCTACATAAGAAAAGAGGAAGAATTGTTTGTAGGTAAGATGTTCAAAAATTTGAATAATTAAATTCAAATTAAAAAATATGTGTATGGAATAACTAATAATGGATTATTATCTTTTGCAGGTATAATGAACCGTGGCCATTGAATCTCGAGGATCAAACTTATATCAAGACTCGAGACAATAGATAAAAAGTTTGAACTTGGGAGAAATGATGATAGATTATTTATATACACAATCGTTACATATTACAATTGTGTAGAGCAAACATAGATTGACAAGCTTTTCTTTCCAAGCACGTCATAATCAAGTACATTGCAAAGTATGCATCAAAAGTAGAGAAGAGTTATAAAACTTATCATCGATGTTGATGTGGATTGTAAACATTGAAAACACGAGATGCGATGGAAAGCAAGAGCATATAGGAGACTTCTAAGCGAAACAATTGTTGAAAGAAACATTAGCACACAAGAAACATGTCACATGTTGTTAGAGCTTCCATTAGTAGAGATAAGAAGAGTATTTTTCAATTTTAATTTTTCATGTGAGGTGTTCAAATGGTAATAAGCGATGAAGATGGACATGAAGAAAATGTATTAAATTTCATTGACGGGTACACGAATATGCCTTTTTCCATCGAAAGTGTGTCACTTATTGATGTCGCTAGATATTATATGTATAATCCAGGGGAGAAAATGAGATAAAAAAGGGATTTTAGGATTTTGGTAGCTATTGTGAGAGTAATCCCAAGGTTTTCCTCCATCCCTTTATGTGAATCACAAAAATGGGTTTATTTTTGTTGGTCACAGTTGTTTCTTTACAACTCGTTTCGTGATATAGATAGAGATATCAGACTTATTTCTGATTTAATAATTTCAAACTAAGATTCATTCAATTATAATCCATGGTATGTCAAAAGGAGGACTACTATAGAAGACATTGATAATAACAACACTTTTGAAGATGAAGTTAATCAACATATTCAACAAAATACAACATAACATGAATGGGAAATCATATCTGTTATCCATTTTGCCCCTCGGGAAAAAATGGACAACGAGATAAAATTGTAACCTTAGACCAAAAAGTCTTTCATGGAGAGTTTGGGATTATCGGGCACAATTTCAAGCTCACGAGAGTGTTTATGATTTTCATGGAGGTTTCGGGATCATCTTGGACTATGATTTTCTTTTCCAGTCCCTGGAGGCTTGAGGTTTGCTTGGAGCGAAAAAAATTGACCTCGATGGGCCCACTTCCAGTGATTATGGGTAGAAATTAGGTCTTGATGTATCTCTATAACCATCTGGTTTTAAGAGGAAGCTGTTGGGCCCCTAGAATATTGACTAAGTACAAAAGGCACATAGGTGCGCAAGGTCCCAATTAAAGAAAGGCACGCAGGAAAAAGTGTGTAAGGCAAGGTTTTAGAAAAGGGTTTTAGGAAGCTCGTGGCACATGCGATGCGTGTGGAAAAAACCAAGGGTTTGGGAGTTAGAAAAATTGGACGCTCGAGGGTTGAACATGTGAAAAGCATGACCCGACTATGCATGGATAAGATGTCGGCTGACGGACGACAGTTGGCCCATGAAGGAGCATGCCTGCGATAGAATCTTCTAGAAGCACATCATGGGATAAAGTGGGAAGCTCAGGCCTGGAGGAGCATGCTCGCATGGAGGACCACATTCAGACACTTGGCATCAGATCTGAGGGCATTGGAGGATGAGTTGGCAGTCTAGAAAAGCTATAAATACAAGTGCCTGCAGAGTAAATAGAGAGACTTAGAGTGTGGGTGGAGCTCTACAGAAATACTACAAGAACTCTATTAATGGATAATTACATTCGGGAAAGGATGTATTGGGCATGGGGATTGTAATTTTCTTTTTGGTAGCTTAGTTACATTAGTCCAGTTGTAATGCATGACTGCGGTTTGCTTCTCTGTGACACTCTGTAATGGCTCCATGGATGTAATGAGGTTACTGTTATATATACATGAATATCAATGATTCTGATGCATACTTCTCTCTCATGAGTTCTCTTTCCTTTTATGCTAAGTATGGATGCTTGTATGTTTCTTTCGATATGATACACATTATAGATTCTGTTAAGTACTCTATCTGAAATGACTGTAAGGATCTAGAGGCCGTTCTGAGCTCTATGGTTCTTGTATGTCCTAAATCCATTTGAAATTCTTTTAAACAAAAATCATAGATGATGTTTCCCACTAAAATCACATAAAATAGAGACTTGGCACCCGCGTGTGCCTCGGGTGAGTGCTTGACTTCATTTGGGTGATAGGTCAAGTGCGCATGGGGTTCCTTTATTTTTGTTAAGGGTAAAAATGACTACATCCGGGTTCCGATTCTTTGGGACCTCTTTTTGAAGTTGTAGTGGGAATTAGCATTCATCATGGTCTGTGTAGTGAGTAATGACGGAGAGGTTAACTTTAGAAAGTGTTGAATCATGGTTTAAGAGCATGGAGGAGGAATTCACTTAGAGATTCAAGTAACTGGACCTAAGTTTAATGCACGTAGATGGGTAGAAGAGAACTTCTACCATGATCTATATGAGACTTTCTTTTGTTGCTTCCGGTGGAGGCTGTATGAATGGCTCACAGCCTATGCATCTAGATCAAGTTGGCATTATAGATCGCATGTGTGGACCCAAGAAGAATACCAGAGTTTGCAGGATGCAGATCTGACATGGACCCGTGTTGTGGATCATTGGTGGAAAGGAGTATTGGGTAGCTACACTCTAGAGTATGCCATTTCCACATATTCTTGTCCAGAGGTTGCTGAGTTTGAGTTTCGTGGGAGCCCAAAGGATCGTTCCTATGTGTTGTCCCTCTGGCTATGAAGATCTTGATGGTTACCATGAGTTTAGAGGAATTCCCAATGGCCGGCTAAACCATTTCGAGCCTCGGGCAAGGAAGCTAGGGTGGAAGAAGATGGCAGATGTTGTGATGGAGAAAGATAGGGAGGAAAGATGACTCAATTATGGTGAAGCACGTGAAAGGGAGATTTCTAGAAAATTTGAGGTTGTAGGTGTGATGGATGTATGATGGCAAACATTGTGGGAAGAATTTAAGGTTCACGAGAGGATGTGGAACCTAAGCATCTGTGCGACCCCATCTTTGCAAGTGCGTAAGAGAGACCCCTTCAACTTCGATGAGATTTCGTCACGCGGAGAAAGAAAAACCGTTGGTGTGTATCTAAACCCACCTAGTGACCAGACCATGATGCTTGGTTTTCCAGATCAGGGGGAAAATATTGCTGGTCCAATTTGTTACATTGGAAGTGATCAGTCTACACCCAGGAGCTATAATTTCTCATTTGGGCCTTCTATGACTGCAAACACCAACCTAGTGTTAGGAATTTTTCAGGCAAGGTATAGACACATAAGTCTTTGGGCTCACATCTAGGAGTGGCACGTGGTATAGTATTAGCAGTGGGGCATTGTCGCAGACCATAGGTGCATAGCTCAAGTAGAAGCGTGGGGCCCTTGGCGTGACGATTTAGGACACTCGTGGGTGCGGTGGATCTGGTGGTTCGGGACACAGTGGACTTGGTGGGTGCGGTGGTTTAGGAGGAATAAGAGCTAGTGGGTCCGGTGGATCTAGTTGTTCGGGCGAGGGAGTGGACCTGGTGGATCAGGTGGCGGAGGAAACATAGGCGGAAACCAAGGCTATGGCTCAGGAGGATTCGGGCCCCAACTACCCCCATAAGTTTTCTTTGAAATGTCTCTACATTTGCCTAATTACTAGAGGTATTAAGGATGTTATGGAACATGTTCACAAGTGTGAACTAATATGCTAATGCGAAAAGGGTATCATAACCCCAGAATGGAAGGATTGTCAGTTTGCAACCACATTGCAAGGGTGTGCGCATAGCTGGTATAGGAAATATGACCCTCATCAAACAGTGGTGGACTATACTACTTTAAAGAATGCATTCTTGGTAGAATTCCACATTCCTAAGTTTGAGTAGAAGAGCATCAGTGCTTTGAAGGAGATTCAACAAGGAATGGCAGAGAGTGTGTAGGAGTATGATGCGTGCTTTAAAACTCTCTTGTCTAAATTATCATATGATATTCACCCTTCATAGCATGCTCAGTGGTTTGTTGGAGGGTTGATCACTCCTTTTAGAAGGGCCTTATCTCATAAAACTTTTATAGACCCATGCGAGGCATTGGAAGTTCTCTACGCGCCGAGGTTATTGGTAGTGTTGATATTGGCGTTAGCCCATTCCTAGAGGCTCATTGTTGTTATGGCCAAGCAATTAGAAAATTTGTTTGTGAACTCAACCCATGACACTTGCAATGGTTTATGGTGCACATATTGTGAAGTAGAGGGGCATGTTAAGGATAATTTCCCTGGAGGACAAGTACACTGTCGTGGCAATAGATTGTGAAATTTTTCATGGGGACCATGATGTGAGTAGGTGCCCCTTGCTGCAGTGCACAATCTAGAAGAATGTATCTTGTTACTACAAGATTTGCACCTCTACAACCCATGATACTAAGGACTGTAGGCTCATTGATCAAATCCATGAGGCCATTGATCATGGGGTACGCCAGACCAGCATTGCCAGTAGTTCCAAGGGTGATGATCACCGTTATGAGGAGGAGCGCAGATGGAGGCACGCGTGGAAGAGGTTTTCAAGGAGGATTCCATGGTCGTGGTAACTGCGAAGGAGGAAGGACTGAGTTCCCGTGTGGAACCTGTTTCAATTGTGGATCTACAGATCATTACAAACATGAATGGTCGAGACCTATTGCAGTGCTTGTGGTGCAGAAAGAAGCATAAGTATGAGGAGTTCTCGAAATTGTTTGAGCACATGAATCAACAACACCAGAAAGACAAGGGCGCTGCAATGGTCATTATTAAGAAGCCAGACACCTAGTGGATGCCTCGGGTAACACAAGATGCAGGTTTGAAGCCTGTCTTGGTAACAACAACGATAGAAGTCATGCACGTAAGAGAGATACCAAGATATAAGAACCTAGTTTCAAAGGAGGAAGTAGTTCATGGAAAGTATCCAGACCTTGCGCATCAGAAGGAGGTGTATCAAGACACTATGGATGTCATTCAGAGTTTACAAGGGGAAATCTAGTGTCTAAAGGAGAAATCTAGGAGGGAGGAACAAGGAAGGAGAGTCGAGGCACCAAAGGATGACTTGGATGAGGTCAAGGAGGTGTGTAAAATGCTAAGGCAAGAGAATATCATTCCCTTGCTAGGATCATGGTTGAGAGAGAAGGTACCATGCGCCGGAGGAGAGCGTGAGAGGAAAGTCTTGCATGTAAACCTTCCCCCTCACAACCTTGACTATGACAAGGAGATCACATTGAATGTAGTTGTAGATGGATGGCTCCTTAGTAATATCCTCATTGACACTGGTGTAGAGGTTAATGTTCTAACTTTGGATGCATGGCATCAAATGGGAATACCTATGTTATATCCATCTTCGAATGTGTTGTATATGGAAAACAAGACTAAGGTGATGCCCATCGGTGTTTTAAAGGATGCAGCTATTACTATCCAGGAGATAAGTTTATTGGGGACTTTGAAGTCTTAGCGCTCGCTGAGGTAGACAATTTCCCAACGCTACTTGGCCGCCCATGGTGTTATAAGAACAATGTGTACCTTCGGTTCAACAAAGGGTACATCAGCTTTGTAAACAAGGAGGAGCAGGTCATCATACCCTTAGGCGATGGGAAGTCGAAACCCTATATTGAACCTTTGGGGAAGAAGTTCTGGACAGGATATATGTGTGCTCAATCAAGGACCTAGAGATGATACATCCTACTAACGAAGTTATCCAGTTTGAGGATGCTCAGTTAGTAAGTGATACAACTAGTATGGTGTGTGACAATTGGGCACAGGGAACTTATGAATTAATGGGATAGCAGTTGAGAGGGTCGATGACCATGGTAACAAAGGCACACATAGTTCGGTGCTTAGAAGGAAAAGAGCTACCCAAGTATTCATGAGGAGCCTTCCCGAGATCTTTTTGCAGGAGGTAGAAGCTCGGTGGAAGGATGAAAAGGAATGGAGAGGGATGTGAAGTTATGTCTTACTCAAAGACAACATGGCATGGTGGTGGGCTACACACAGAGAGCCTCTTGGAATGGCGCGGCATAAGAATTTGCTCTCTCTGTCATATTCTCTAGGAGCAACGTGCCCACCACCATTAAGGAATACCATGGGAAGGATCCCACCTCTTTCCATATCTAGGAGTGTGAGAGGATCTGGAGAGAAGGTGCAGAAGCTTTGCCACCATCCCTCTAGGTGCACAAGTTATATTCTACACTATAGGGTTGCACACACGCATGGTACATTCATTTAGAGACACGCCACCAAACAAGGAATTGGAAAGAGCTCGCGGCTGACCTTATTCAAACCTTTGAGTATCGGAGTACCAAGCCATCAGTTGATAAGGCCTTGCAGGGTATCAAACACCTTACCATGGGGGATAGTGCCATGGTGGAAGATAGGTGTTGGAATTACTAGGTGAACCAGGATTGGAGGTGCGCTTTGAAGAAGAAGTAGAGGAAACATAAGAGTTACAAGCTTGAGCGTGCATGCTTGGAAAAGGAGAAAGTAAAGTTGGTGTATGTGATTGATGTAGAGGAATTAGAAAGCTTGGATGTTAGCCATTCTATAGGGATGCGTGAGGTAGTGGACAATGCTGATACTCATGTGCATGCCTACCATGAGCCCTTAAAGACAAATAAGGTTAACATTAGTTTAGGAGAAGAACCTAAGGAAGCTATTATTGGAGATTACTAGTCGGAGAAGGAAGTCTCTAAGATCATTGATTTGTTGCACGAATTTGAGGATTTATTCTCGCACGGATAACATGAGCTCAAAGGCGTTCACCATTCCTTAGGGGAGATGAAGATAAAGCTGAAGGATGGTGCATTCCTAGTCAAGAAGAGGCCTTACCAGATGAATCCCAATTTACGTGTGAAGGTTAAGGAGGAGATAGATAAAATGATAGCTTTTGGGATCATTGAAGCAGTGGAAGAATCAAAGTGGATAAGTTTGATGGTAATCAACATCAAGAAGGATGGACGGATTAGGATCTATGTGGATTATAGGGAGCTGAACGTAGTTTGTGTCATTGATCCATTTCTGACCCCCTTCACTAAAGAAATTTTGGAAGGAGTCGCTACGCATGAAATCTATTCCTTTGCAGATGGATTTTTGGGGTACCACCAAGTCCGGATTGCAAAGGAGGACCAAGAGAAGACAAATTTTGCCACTGAGTGGGAAAATTTTGCATACATGGTCATGCTCTTTTGGTTGAAGAATGTACCTACTATTTTTTCGTACATAATGGTGCAAGCATTCCAGGACTTCATCCATAAGTTTCTTTAGCTCTATTTGGATGATTGGATAGTATATTGACTAGTTAAAGACCATTGTGACAATTTAAGGTTAATGTTTGAGAGGTGTAGGCAGTTAAGGATATCCCTTAACATTAAGAAGTGTGTGTTTGCTACACCCTTTGGGACTTTATTGGGGCATATCATATGTAAGGAGGGTTTCTTTGGTAGATCCCGCTAAATTTGTAGTTATTGTGGGGTTAGGGGAGCCTACTAGCCAAAGCACAGTGTGTAGATTCCTTGGGCATACGGGTTATTACAGGAAATTCATCAAGGGGTATGCCAAGATCACCATGCCTTTAGAGGAACTACTCAGACATAAAATTGCCTTCCATTAGGGGAGAGGCGTAGTAGAGGGCATTTAATACATTAAAGGATAGGCTTGTCACCATGCCTATATTACGTTTTCCCTCTTGGGATAAGCCCTTTCATGTCCATGTAGATGCCTCAGGGACCACTATTGGAGTAGTGCTTGTACAACCAGGTGAAGGAATTGTTGATCATCCTCTATGTTTTGTAAGTAGGAAGCTGACACTAGCAGAGCAGAACTACACCACAACTAAGCGCGAGGCATTGTCAATGATCTACGTGCTTTTCAAGTTTAGACAATATCTACTGGCAACACCCTTTGTGTTTTACACCAACCACATGGCATTAAAGTATTTGGTGAACAAGCCCATTCTACAAGGGCGCATATGTTGGTGGGTGTTGTTGTTTCAAGATTTTGAATTCACCGTTGTGTAGTGAAGCCTGGGAAAATCAATGGTGGACCTAATCATCTGTTGATAATTGATTTAGGGGAGGACACGTAGAGTATTGAGGAGACAATGCTGACACACAATCTGTTTAGGTTGCAGTAGCGCGCCAATGGATTTGGAAGAGATTACAGTATTTTTAAAGGAAGGTGTGGTGTCGGAAGGAATGAAGGCATTAGAGAAAAAGCAGTTAGCCATACGCGCCGCGCCCTACATGTTAATCAGTGGAGACTTATACAAGTTAGGATTTGATGAAGTTTTACGTAGGTGTGTATTAGAGCATGAGTGCCGGCCATTGTGGAGGAAGCAAACGGAGGAAGTGTGGGTGGGTATTATGCAGGTGATGTCACCGTGCATAAAATATTAATGGTAGGTTTGTGGTGGGAAACCCTGTACAAGGATTGTAAAGACTATTGTAAAGCGTGTGACCATTGTCAGTGCATTGGAAAACTAGAAAGGAGAGATGAAATGCCTTTGCACCCTATCCCTAGCAGCGGAGCCTTTTGAAAAGTGGGCAATAGACTTTGTAGGCCCTATTACACCAACAACATGTAGGACTGGGTCATGCTATGTCATCACTTACACAGATTATTTGACCAGGTGGGCAGAGGTAGCCCCAACTAAAGATTGCATAGCAGCCACAACGACAAGGTTCTTGTGGGAGAACATTATCATGAGGTATGGATGTCCATTGAGTTTGAACAACAATAGGGGTATGCATTTCTTGAATGAGACCGTGAGGATCCTGTTAGTAGAGTTCATGGTGGCTCATCATAAGACTACGCCCTATCACCCATAAGCAAATGGAACCGTGGAAGCATTCAACAAAATACTGAGTCATACCCTAACCAAGATTTGTGATGTTGGAAGACAAGATTTGGATGAAAAATTATCAGTAGCATTGTGGGCTTACGGGACAATGTATAAAAAGGTGAACAAAGCCACACCATTTGATTGGTGTTTTTCATGGAAGTTATTCGCTAGTTGAATTCATGTTACCTTCTCTGTGAATAAATCACGCATGAGGGTTAACCGATGAGCAAGAGCTGGAAGAAAGAATTGAGGAGTTAATGAAATTGGATGAAAGATGATCACTCGTCAGGTGGAGCCAAACAATAGAGAAAGAAAAGTAGAAAGCTTGGCATGATCGCCACATTAGAAACAAGAAGTTTGAGGTTGGGTAGATGGTTATATTATATGATTCTAAGTTTCTGCACCATCCTGGGAAGTTGAAAGTCCATTGGTTGGGTCCTTACACAATCTCATACATCCTTGATTCAAAGTGCGTTCGATTCTACAAGTCTTTGGATGGGATGAAATTTCTGGACACTTCAATGGGAGTAGGTTGAAGCCATACTATAAATAAGTCTTCTCGGTGTTTGTAAATAAGGTAGTTTTTCCAGTTAGTTTAGAATTTTCCTTTATGCATTTCTTTTCTCATGTTTCCCTTTCGCATTGTTTTTTTGCTTTGTGCCTTGGGCATCGCAGTAACCTTATTGCTGTTTTTTGAGAATTCGTGAATGCGCAGAGGACCACACATCATTTTAAGTGTGGGGTGGAGTAATGTGAAAGAGCACATGGTTAAAGTGCCAAGGAAGTTTATGTTAAAAATCCAAGTTGAATGGCCCGGTTGAAAGAGGTGTATGGAGAGAAAAAATAGAAGAAGGATGGTTGGTGCCAAGATAAAGCTACTTATAGATCCCATGAACGAGAGGATGAGAAAGAAAATTAAGCAACACGAGGTAGGTGAGAGAAAAAATCGGAGACGAGAAGAAGTGACTTTGACGCTGGTTTTGTGCTTGTAAGATTCTCTTGTCGGGGAAGGATTAGTTACACGCTAGAAGGTTGGAGGATTTTACGCACGGGTTGGGAACATGAGGGAAAGTGCTTAAGTCAGGTTTTGTTTGAAAAAGCCACATTAAATGAAGAAATTATGGTGGTAGGTGAAGTAGCACTTAATTCTTAAAAAGGAAAAACTATAAATAAGGGGGTAGGTAAACTTCATTTTTCACTTTGAGTATAAGGAGAACGAAGCTCTTGTTACACCTTTACAAACTAGGGCTTCCAAAAACTGATCCGTGTGAAAAAAATAGGAAAAATTGAAGCGTAAGTAGCTAGTTCGGATTTGTGAACTAGGAGGAAGGGATTTCACGGGTGTGGGAGAAAGTGTGAGAAGACATTGTCTTGTTAAGGGAGTATCCCGATTCGGGCTCAAGTACTAGGGCACGGGTTTAAGTAATTTTCTTCACAAGTTCGAGATCTAGGGTTGGAGAGAGTGGAATAATGAAGTAATAGAAGTGATTGAAGTGGGTAGAAGACCTAGAAAATGGCACCCAAGAAACCAACTAGTACACCCAAGAAGGGCAAAGGAAAGGGAAAGGCAAGCAAGCAAGCACAAATGAGGAATGGTATGCAAAAATGCAAAGTACCCAGATGGAGTGTTCTTGGGGAAGGAGTGGGAGTCTCATCTTAGGGATATGTTTTTAATTGATTATAATCATCGGACAAGCAAAATTGAAAAGGATTTGGCACTGGAGTTAGTGCACCCAACAAACAAGAGGATACTAGAAGGTTTTCCCATAAATAATGATGATGTGAAGGTTAAATTGGAGAAGGCAGGGTTACTAGAACTCTTAGAGTTGCCCTACTTCGGGAAACCTGAGTGATCAGTATCGATGGCTGATGTTGCGCATGCATGGTAACTATTTCCACTTCGGGGGTGCAAGATGTGCATAACTCCTCGGCTCATTTCATAATTCACATGCCTCATCTGTGAAGGAGATGGTTTGGAAGATGATTTGTGACAAGAAAGTGATTAAGGAAACTATCGCCACTCTTTCTTGCAAAAAGGGGTCAAGGTATTATGATGTTGTAGACATCAAGGATCCGATAATGAAGAAGATGGCAGGAGAGATGGACTCAAGTCAGTAAGCCATGGTTAAACGTTTGCAGAAAGATTTCAGAGGGCACCATCTATAATTTGTCCGCATTCATCACGGATGAAATTATCAACTGCGCACGAAGGAAGGTGACAGGATCCTTTTTGGAAATGTGCTACTAACCATCATGTTTTCAGAGATCGGGGTACCAGATGCATCAGATAAGTTTGTATGGGAGTACCCTGATGAAGACCCCTCACCCGCCAAAAGATTTGAGAAGTACGCTTGTGACACTATGACAACAGTGCACAAGGCGCACTTGGAAAAGTGGTACACGTGCCTAAGGAATGCATTTGGGGCAGAATGGAGAATTCCTGAACAACTACTAGTAGCCACTACGGGAGAGGTAGAATTTTCGTGTACTAGCATTACTACCTAGGTAGATTTAAGTTGTTAGATGACTCATGGCCAACCCATGGTGCAAGCTCCCCTTTACCTTCACAAACTCAAGTACTTAAGCGGGAGTAAATAGGTTCAAGGAGTCCAAAAATTTAAGTTGGACCTTGGTAGTTTGGACAAAGACCACAGGGAATTGTGCAAAGGGTTGGTCTACCCTAGCAAGCACGTGTACATAGAGTGGTACATGTCACATGAAGTGCAAATGACAAGGCCCATGACTCTTCCCATTACAGGAGGATCCATGGTGCATGTTTACATTCACATAAGGCCCAAGTCGGAGAAGGGCACATACCTAGAGAACGAGGTATCTATACCTCAGGATCCAACTGGGAGGAAAAGACCCACGCCTAAATGGGAGGAAAAATAACTAGAAAATAAAATCCCAAGTGTGGTGGAGACACAGAAAGCAGTTCCCAGAGACAAGTGCAGGAACTAGTATGTACGCGTGTAAGAAGAAGGACGTAATCGAGAGAAAAGACTCCAAAACCAAAAGAACCATTAGGTAATGAGTCATCGAGAAGAAGAAATAGAGTCACCTATACAGAATCTCCGATTAGGAAAAAGCGAGAGGGTAGAAAAGGAGACCACTCGGAAGAAGAAGCTGGAAGTATGGGCAAGGACATAGGAGAGAAGGATGGTAATGAGGAAGAAGTAAGTGGGGAAGAGGACCCCGGGGAAAGATCAAGGGCTGCCTGTTTTAAATATACATAATTCGAGAGGAGGAAGGTGGAGAAGAAGAACAAGGGTTCCTTTTTGTGTGGTGTAAGGATAGCGGGTAGGAGGAAGCACCCGGGACATAGGAAAAGATGAAGAGGATAGCATGCGAAACAAGAGGTTCCAAGCTCGGCATAAGAGAAAACAACCAAGGTGGCAGAAGAAGAGGAGATAAAGGACATTGAGAATCTAGTGGAGGACAAGGTGGAGCACATTGCTGAACTAATGTTGAACAAGGAGAAGGAGAGCACAGAAGAGGAACATGGTAGCACTAGAGGCCCGGTTTTAACTGTAAGTATACCCAAGGGTACGTGCATGGGAGGAAGCGCGAGAGAGGGGGAGGCTAGAGATGGGTTATATTGATGACCCCAAGAAGGTGTTTCGCGTACGGTTCTAGAGTACAATTTCGGTGGAGGATCTTGTATGTATGTCATCTTTCGACAAGGAGGCTGCCTACCCATAGACAAGGAAGATGATCTCTTGGGCAATTGAGTCCCACCTTGATGAACCAAAGTTTGAGGTAAGCCAAGGGGCAATAGTAACATTGCTAGGACTAGGAGAAGATAACCTAGTGGTGGATACCCAAGAGCTCTCGGATGAACAACTGAGCAATGTGCTTAACAAAGTCTCTGTTGAGATAGAAGCTAGACTCTTCGGGTGAAATGATAGGATCAGGGATCTGGAAGGGGTGAAGGAGAAAGAGGAAGAGCTAGCTACATTGACCAAGGAGCTGAGCTAGGAAAATTTAATCAACACCCAGTGGCAGCGAGAATTGAAGGATGAAAAGGCCAAGGTGAGTGTTGTGTACAAGAAAGTAGAATCCATCAATGGGGCCATACTATTAAAGAATCCAGACCTAAGATCACCCACACTGAAGTATGGATCTACTTTGGGATGCCTAGAGGATTTGACAAGGGTGCTTACCATGGAAAGATAGTTGCCAGCCTTGAAGTCTATAAAGGAAGTGGCATAAAATCATAGCGCTCGTCGTGGAATACATTAAGGTGTTGGATGATGTAAGGGCTGCTTCCCTGATCTGCTAAGGCCACATACAACAATTGCGTGACAAGTGACAAATTGGCAGGCACTTTGGTTTCCACTCATGAGGTAGAAATCAAGGAGTTCGGGGAGAAAAACAAGAGGAATAGGGAGAAAGAGACAAAATCCTTACCAAGGTTGAGAATAAATCGAGGCCATTAAAACCTTAAGGGTTTCAATCAAAAACTGGTTGAAGGAGCTATATCCACGTATCACATGAAGAATGGACGCATTAGAGGATATATGCAAGGAATTGGAGAAAATCATGGATATTATGAGTGTGCAAGGAGATGGACTAAATTTTGAGGAGGTAAGCACCACGATTGGCGACCTCTGTCACAAAGAGCGCAGGATGAAGTCGATGCCTAGAATAAATTGGAGGCCAACTTACAAAAGGATTTTCTCAGTCTGTTGTAGTGATTCTTTCACTCTCCCATTCTTTATTCTTTCCCATTCTTTCATCCTCTTATTCTTTTTCCTATGCTTAAGCCTATTTTTATTCTTTCTCTCACTAAGGGAAGTGTTCTGTGGATGGAGAATAGGCGTAGTGTGGGGTGATGTTGGGCCCCTAGAATATTGACTAAGTACAAAAAGTGTGTAGGCACGTAAGGTCTCGATTAGGGAAAGGCGCATAAGGACAAGGTGCACAAGGTACGGTTTTGAAAAGGGTTTTAGGAAGCCCGTGGCACATGCGATGCGCATAGATAGAACCAAGCATTTGGGACTTAAACAAATTGGATGTTCGGGCTGACAAGTGAAAAGCATGACCCGGTTGCGTGTGGATAAGATGCCACCCTAGCAACAAGTTGGCAGGAAGGAGCATGCTCGCATGGAGGAACACATTGAGACACTTGGCATTAGATCTCGAAGGTCTTTGGAGGATGAGTTTGTAGTCCGTAAAAGCTATAAATATAAGCGTCTCTGAGTAAATAGAGAAACTTAGAGAGTGGGAGGAGCTCTGTAGAAATACCTGCAAGAACTCTATTAATGGATAATTACATTCGGGAAAGGATGTATTGGGCATGGGGATTGTAATTTTATTTTTGGTAGCTTAGTTACATTAGTCCGGTTATAATACATGATTGCGGTCTGTTTCTCGTGACACTCTGCAATAGCTCCATGGATGTAATGAGGTTACCTATTATATATACATGAATATCAATGATTCTGATGCATACTTCTCTCTCATGAGTTCTCTTTCCTATATGCTAAGTATGGATGTTTGTATGTTTCTTTCTGAAATGATACACGTTATAGATTCTATTAAGTACTCTATCTAAAATGACTGCAAGGATCTAGTGGCCATTCTAAGCTCTATGGTTCTTGTATGTCCTAAACCCATTTGAAAGTATTTTAAACACAAATCATAGATGATGTTTCCCACTAAACTCACATAAAAGAGAGACTCGGTACCCGCACGTGCCTTGGGTGAGCACCTAGCTTCCGCTGGGTGATAGGCCGACGCGCGTGGGGTTCCTTTCTTTTGTGTTAAGGGTAAAAATGAATACATAATCCCAAGGAACTTAACCAAGGGAAGATTAGTTTTAAAGGGTTCAAATGGCACTAAGCTAAAATAACTTGCCAAGTAGCTCAACGAGATGACACGGTTGCATCATGGGAATAATGAAGTCAAGCTTAGGTTTATAGCTTGCAAGGAGATCGGCCGGCTTGCAAAGCCAAGTCATCAAGGTATAGCTCTCTTGTGGAAAAGGGTTTTCTTACGTGGTATTGACTTGGTGGGTCGGAAATGCTTGGAATCAAGCTTAGAAGTGGCGAGTTAATCTCCATGGTGGTGAAGATTGGCACAAGCTTGTGGATACATCAATGACATGGGTATGAGATTAGAGCCGTGGCTCAAATAAGGAAAGATCGAAGAGATGTTGGAGTGGATCGAGTATAGAGCCGAGTCTCCATTTTGGGAGTCAAGATCGAAAGCCAAGTTGGCTCGACTAGAGGGGACTTGAGCTTGGGTGTAGTGTGGGAAAATTTTCACAATGAACAAGTTATGCAACTAAGCAAGTGGCTTAGCCTATATGATTAGGTAGTAGGAGGTCGGAATTTTAAAGAGTTTGGAGCTTGACACGATGATAGGATCCAGTTGGTGGTTGGTAAGTGACTCGGCTTGGGCTTGATGCCTATGTATGTAAGGAGAAAATTCATTGGCTTCAAGAGCTCATAGAAGTATTTTCCAAGTTTGAACATGTAAAGAATCAAAGGTGTCGGGTGAAGCAAGCTCGAGATCAAGCCAATTTGATGACTCTGGGATAAAATTTTGGGCCACACATGCTAATCAGCAGGTCAACAAGTTTAAAATGCCAACTCGGACGTTGCATACAGTAGAATCGCTCGAGCTTGAGCTCATGATGAAATGCATCATGAAGGATTATAGAGTGTATATTTCGGTGCATGTGAGAAAATCATCACAAAAGGAGGTTGAGTTTCCTTGAGATCTCGGCGAGCTCACGGCGTGGGCTTTATAGTGGATGTGGGTCGGTGGTTATGGGCGAGCTCAACCTCAAGCTCAAGATTGATTCACTTAGGCACAAGGGAATATCTCAAGGTGAGTGACAACATTGGAGCGTCGCAAGCAAGCATGGTGGAAAATAAACGAGTTAGGATCAACTCGGTGCTAGGGAAGTTTTGAGAAGCCGGAAAGCAAGCGCAAGCCCTCATTGATGGGTGAGTTGAAATATGACAAGTTAAATGGAAATATGAAGCCTTGGTGTGAATTTTATTCGATGCAGGTGAGTTAGAAACTTAGAGAGATCGATGCAACATAGAGCTAAGCTCCAGAGATTGGAAATGTCATAGAGAAATGATTCACTTGGTCCCTACCGAGTTGGTCAGGATGAGTGCATAGGCATAGTAATTTATTGAGCTCGATCAAGCTAGGTTAAAAATCTCAAATGTTCGGTTTTGAAATGGGGTGTTGGGATGGGCTCAGTGGTCGCACATTAGAGATGAGCGTAACCATAGGGAAAACATGCAAAAAAAATCTCGAAGTGTTGAATGTTTATGGATCGAATGGGTTGTTGGCATAAAGGAATAGACAGCTCGCAGTGTGCTTGGTGAACATGAAGGTGAAATCGGGACGAGATGAGATCAGGAAGCTTGGAGCTTGCGGTGAATTAACTAAAGCTAAAACTTTGGATTTCAAGAGTAGTCCGAGTTCAGACTTCCAGGCGATTCATTTCTAGGACATGAAGGATCCCAACTTCCGAACTCACAAATTTGTAGTTTGGAGTCAATGAGTTTGGAGAAAAGTGTCGAGTCAGATGAAAAAATATTCCAAATTTCTAAAACTCCGAAGTCTGAATTTCAAACTCCATGTTTGAGAATTCAATGGCATGTCAGGGATTTGGGATGGTCAAGGTGATAGGAGAGGCGTGAGGTCACTCTTGAGGAATTAGGTGTGGAATCATGTTGAGTTAGAATGGAAACAGATCTTAATGGACCCTGATCAATCTCTCGGCTGATAGGGTTTACATGGCGAGGTGCCAATCAATGTAATTTGAGTCATCTGCGGTCCACACGGGGGTGAAAGGAATGCAAAAGAAAGTGTTCCATGATGTAGGGATCTGTTAAGGTAATTTTGGTAGGTTCATTCAATGCAAGACAAATTCATCTACCCTATGGGTGAAATACAAGATGAAGGGCTTGCTCAATATAAGCAAGGAAGGTGTCATGCAATGACCCAATGTGGTATTCGAGTGGTGAAGCTAATATTGGTAAGGGTTGTGGAAAGGGCCAACTCAATGAAATTATGGGGTTCGCTATACATGCGATGGTCGGTGGGAGAGATAAAACTTTTGCAGGATAAAACATAAAGCATCTCGTGCAATGAAATACAAAATCTCACCCAATGCATGCAAGAAACACGAAGGAAATTGCCATCTTTGAGTCATTTTGGGATCCCGAGTGATATTAAATAAGAATCAAGTGGGTTGTTTTAGTAGCTTGAGTATATAATGCGCATATAGAGCTTGCCAACGAGCTCACCGAGTTAGTTACCGGTGAGCTATAAGCTAAGAAGACATGTCAAACCTTCACAATGCAAAATCAAGTCGGGGGTCCCACTAAGAGGTCTAGGAGCCTTTAAAAATTTATTGGAATATTATTTTGTAATCAAAGGCAGATTTAAAATTTATGAAGTAGGCATGGAGGGAATATATTTTAGGGTACAAGCATGATGGAATAAGGCATGGAGGCCATACTCTACTACAATTTTGCCTAGTTTTTAGGATATCCTCCTTCTCTCACACACTCAAAGCAATGTTATAAAATGTAAAGGGGTGCATTATTTTAAGGAGTTAGATAATTTTTTTCTAAAATTCCCCTCTTCTTTCAAGCTAAGCTGTTGTGAATTTAGAGGCTTTCAAGCCTTCCTTCCAAATATTGTAATGGAAACTTCTACCTCTTCCTGTTGTAATGATGCACTGTGCAAGTGTTTGGAATAATCAAATTATGTTTTGTGGTTAATTGTTTTTCCTTGCATCATTTTGGTTGCTTTCATTTTTCCTCTCTCATGTTTACAGGTATATTGTGCAAATTTTATTTCCATTACAAGTTTCAGGAGTTGTTGTTCTTATCTAGGAATGAAGTATTGTATGAAATTGGGTTTGTGATGCATGTCCATCATTTCCGTGTTCATCCTTCTTCATTGTTAGGCTGGAAATTTGTCTAGCAAAACCCTTTCTTTGTGCATCACCACTTCTAGTGTAGGTTTTACTTCATGCAATCTCTCTCCTAATCCCCTAGAAATGTTAGTATAGGTCTAGTTAGTTTTTTTCCTTTCATTAGGAGTAGTGTAGTGCCTAGTTTAGGAAGATGAATCCGACCTTCTCCAGAGGTTCACCTCAAGCCCGCAAGTCCCACATCTTGAGAGGTGATACCCATGTTACCCAATCACACTAAATGCCCCATTGACATGTAGGCCATCCGGGGGGTACGATGATTTGGTGATAACAGTTTTTGGCACACCCAGTGGGACACAAAATTCAAATTTTTCATAGGTGTGTGTATTTGTGTTCACTTTATTTCATTAAGTTGTTGTGCTCTTAGTGAAATTTCAGCCTTAGGAGGTAAACCCAAGAACAACTGGTGACTCCATTGGTCTAAGTAACCCACTCTTTGAGTTGCATACTTTCTTTTTCCACCCATTTCCATCCATTTTTCTTCCACATATTTCCATTTTTCCCATTCATGAATTTGTGAAATCATGACTTCATCCCCACAATGGAATTCCCACTTGCAGCAGTAGCAATACCAGTTCACTTCACCTCCAAGCTTGCAAAGTTCATTCCCATATGATTACAATCAACCTCCAAATCTTTTTTTGATGAAAATTAGTAGCATGCATATCCCTATGAGAAAATTCATGGTCAGTTTGGTTATTCACCTAACTATGCAGCTTTTCAAGAGTAGGAATATGCAGATGATGGAGGTTATCCTACATATGAAGATGTAGAGTTGCAACTTAAGATGCAAAAACTGGAGTCAGGTATGGTGCATTCTAGAGCCACAGCTCAAATGAAGGCATTCAGGATTGGCTTCAAGGTACCTTATCCGTGGGTTGGCCCTATGCCAAATCACTATATCCTACAGAGAAAATCTTGGTTTCATGGTTGAAATGTTACCTCAACTTGAAATATGGGTTGAAGAGATAGAGGTTCATGAATACAATGCTAGTTAGTCATGTCAATGGGATCTTCTACATTACCACTTCAGATTCCTCCTTTCATCACCCAACCAATATCATTTCACCCTAAACCCTAATTCCCAAGATTCTCACTTGCTTCCCATATTATGAATCCCATTTCTTCATGTCCTATTTTCCCATCCTATCATGAATCTTCTTCCCCTCATTATTCTAAATTACCCCCTTCCCCTACATTCTAGAAGTCGTTTTGGGAGGACCAAACTTATAATTTTAGTGAAGAAGAGGAGGATATGGTTAAGGAGACTAGAAAAGAAGGGCTTGCAGAGAATCTGAAGGAGTGGGTTGCAAGACAGAACATTAAGAAAATCCCTCTCCTAATTAAGCCTTTGACTAATGTTAAGGCTTAAGAGCAGGTGTAAAGGTTGAATGTACATAAAAACAAGTACAAGTGAATGATGACTAGAAATCTTCCTATTCGGGATGTAGCATACATGTTGGCACTATGTTTGTGGAAGCTATTGATTTGACTTGGCTTGTAAAGTCCTTTGTGGAAGAGCAAGATCTAGCTCCAAGTTCACAAGAAGAGGAGCTTGTGAAAGTAAAAGAAGAAAATATCCAAAATGTCTAGAATGTCTGAAATGAGTGCAATGATCCTGATTTCCTTACATGTCAAGAACTTGCAACATTTATAGAAGATTGCACCAAATTTCCAAGAGCTTAATTAGATGTTGCTACAAACCACAAGAAGATCTAAGCCACGGAGGAAAAACATATATATTCACAGGTGTCAAGTGTAAAACAAGAAACACATGAGGTTTCAAATCCTTCTCCTTCTTCATCTTGTCAAAAATATGATTTCTTAGATGAATTTAAGATTTCTAATTTCATGTTTGAAGATGAAGAAGATCGAGGTGAAGAAAATCCCAATCTGGAAGACAACATGATGGATTTTGAACTCTCAACATAGCTAAAAATGGAGAGGTTGATTATTTGTCTGATTTGGATGAGAATTTTGATGGACAAGAGTCTATGGAACTTGACAATTTTGTGATCCCATCACCTCTTTTCGATAAAAAGGCTGCTTTGCTTTGGATGAAAACATAGGAGGGCAGCCTATTTCTCATAACCATCTTCTTAAGCCAAGATTGGAATAATTGAATCCTCCATATGAATCATTGAATGAAGAGAAAAGGGAGCACGCAAGAGAAGCTATTTCATATTTAGAAGCCTTGAGAGGAGATGACATTATTGAGAGTTTCTTTCTCTCAATTATGGAGCTTGATTTGGTTGATGAATGGGTAATGGTGGAAGAAAACCAAGAAGGTCTTTTTCCCCTAATAGTTTTCAAGAGAAGCAGATGGATGGGATTTACCTTGAAAGTTTCATGTTTGATAAGGAGATTAAAAATGAAGGTCAATTTTTTCTTCCATCAGAAGAAGAGGAACTCCTACATGAGCAACAAACTCCAGACACTTGCATTGATTCACCAATGATTCTATTGGATGCTACAAGTACTCAAAAGGAACTACATGTCGTGGAAGAAATTATTGTTGTAAGAGAAGGGAAAGGGATCGAAGAGGATACCAATTTCATACCAATCACCCAAATGGAACATCAGTTGTCTATAGATGAGAAATGAAGTCAAGATCATCTCACAGATAGTCCCACTTTCTAGAAAGGTTTACATGAGGACTTCATTATTGAATTCGAGGTTCAAAATGAGAAAAATCAATTATTAAGACCATGTCCCATAAGATACTTGGATTCATTTGATCCAAAAGAGGAGCTACAAAAAGTCACATTCACTTTAGAATATGAGGGTAAGTTTCACAGTCCCAAGGATCAGTTGCAATGCCTCTACAAAAAAATGTAGAGCAACTAAAAGAGGCATGCTTTCTCTTTCTAGTTGATGCCTTGGTGAACCAAGTGGAGAATTGGGCTTGTTTTAGTTTTTCACTCTTAGTCTCAGCCATTTCCATTGTCAAATCATCTGCATGGATTCCCATAGAGAGGAAAGGAAGCTATTTTCCACAACCGGTTAGTAAGGTTCTTTTATCTCACATGTGCCTCTAGTTAGTGTAGAATAGGAATAGGTTTGTGTTTTTGCAAAATCACAACACCCTTGAATCTCCTAAGTCTGAAATGGGGCATCTAGTATGATTGCACAACATGGGACCATCTCTCAAGTTGTGGGACTTGCGGACTTGAGATGTACCTCTAGAGAAGGCTGGTTCCTTCTTCCTAAACTACCTACCACAAGCTACTCCAGTGTAGGCACAACTAATCTATCCTAATCTAACCATTCTAAGGATATAGGGAGAGAGAGAGAGAGAGAAAGAGAGGGTGAAAGAGAGAATACACTAAGCAGTGATAAACCAGAAAAGGAAGTGGCTGATCACAATCTAAACTTCCTGAAGTGGAGAGAGGTGAGAAAAGAAGGGGGTGTAAAAGATGCACCATAGACCAGAGATGAAGTTCACACAAAACACCACTTCAAAACCCATTAAACATAGCTCCCAGAACCTACAATAGACATTAGAGTATGCACGGTATACCCTGCAATGATGAGAGGAAAGAAGAGATAATAAAATAAGCAAAGGATGGACAAGATGCATCACGAAACATATTTTATTGCTCCATAAGTTCACAGTACATCATCAGTGGGAAAGAGGAAAGAAAATTCCATTATAGAGCCATGAGAAGAGGCTTAGACTCCACATTCTACCCTAAGGAAGAAAGAGAGAGGGGGGTAAGAGAGAAACAATGACCAACCTCTTAGAAAATGCCCCTCCTTTACAATATATAGGAAGAATAAGAGAGAGAGGAGGGAAGAATTCAAACTCTGCTCCAACCACCCCTGGAAGCACATTGAATCCACCTACCACAATGAAGAGTCTCACTGCAACACCCATGCCCCCATTGATGTCCCTTACTGGGCAAGAAAGAGGCCCATTCTTCATCATGGTGGAAGGTGGGAGACTTGACACCCTCGAAAATAGCAGGCTGAAACATTAATGGAGGAAGGTAAGAAGTCGGCGCCGAGAGATTTCCAAAAAGTCCTCTCCCGCCAAATCGAGATTCTGTCAAAAGATATGGATGTCTGAAGATCAAGGTTGTAGGTGCACAACATTTAAAAGAGTTTGTCATCACAAGACACACATGGTAGCCTCATGCATCATGAAGATTTAGCCCCTTCCTCTTGCTCTTGAAGATGCACTGAACTAACACAAGGCAGCTTCCCGCAGCTCCTTAGTTTCTTTTGTGTTCTACCTGAGTCCCTCTTGTTGGTAGAGACACGTGCCCGACCCGAGACACATGGAGGCTTTACACTCATTTGGAAACTACCCCTAGATTTTTCTTTTGAAGATGCATGGATAAGACACGTGGAGACATCCACGGGCTTTTGGAATTTTCAACGGCCGACATTACCTTTTCGGACTCTGACCACGTGGCGGGTTGGCACTCATTTGGGGACTACCTTTTGGGTCACGCCTTTAAAGTTATGTGAAAGAGACACATGGAACCTTGCGTAGATCTATTCTATTTCTTTGGATTTTGGTTAAGTCCCTTTTTTTAGTGAGGGATTTATGTCGACCCAGGACATGTGGAGGCTCAACGCACATTTGAGACATGCCCTTTGAATTTTACTTTTGAAGTTGCTTCGTGCCGACACATGGTCTCCTTCCGCTAGCCTACCTTTGCTTACACTTTTCAATGACCAATTCTACCTTTTAGACTACGGACGCATGGAGAGCTAGCTCTTATCTAGGAGACCCGCTTTTGGATTTACCTTTGAAGATGCACCGAGATGACACGTGGCACCTTCCATGAGTTTGTGATACTTAGTCGATTTGGGCCGATGCCTTTCTTGAACCCTAGACACATGGAAGCCTCGCGCTCATTTGAGTCTCCGCTTTGGGTCACACCTTTGAATTTGTGTTGATGAGAGACACGTGACACCTTCTATCGGTTCTTTATACTTAGCTGATTGGACTGCTCTCTATCCCCTTTTTTACTCTAACCACGTGGTGAGCCTGCGCTTGTTTTTGGAACCACCTTCGGATTTGATCTTTGAAGTTGTGCCAAGTCAAAATGTGGCATCTTCCGCTGGCTCTACCCCATTTTGACTTTTCAACTATTGACTATGTCCCTTTTCAGACTTGGGACACGTGGAAGCCTCGTGCTCATTTAGGGTCTGCAACATTACATTTGGCAGGCCCAATGGGGCCACTTTAAAATTGTGCCATTTTGTGAAAAGTGCAAAAGTTTCAAAATGCCACGCAGACCCACCGGCCTAAATTTATACTTAGGAAAAATTTCCTTTGCGGCCCCGTAGACCTGATTTTGGCAAAAAAATCATCCCTGGGTCTATCGGCTTGCATTTTTCATGTTTGGCAAAAAGACATCTCCGGGCCCGCCAGACCGCCTTTTCCACTTAGCAAAAGAAATCTTTCTCAGGCTCGCAAGCCCCACAATTATAACTTGTGCCCCTTTGCGAAAAGTGCAAAAATGTCAAAATATCTCCCACCGCCCCACCGGTCCACAATTTTCCCATCGCAAAAAGGTCTTCCCTAGGCTTGTTGGCCCGCTTTTGGCAAAAAATCCTTCCAGGCCCACCGGCCCGCCATTTGCAAAATATGAGGAGTTAGAAGGACTTCTTTATATTTCGGAAAGGGGAAGAAATTTCCTATCTGATGGAAATGATTTTAGGGGACCTTAAGTGCTTAAAATATATAAAAATTCAGATTGAAGCACCAAAAGGGGGAAAATGGTGTTAGTTGACCAAAAATAAGTGTGAGCTTATTTTGGTTAACAATTTGGTGACTCATGGGGATCACCTACCTGCTAGGTGAAATGATCAGTTTCCTTGAAGCATCCATTAGGCATGGATTCTTTGGTAAACAAAAATCTGATCGAACTTTAAAAATCTGATCCCTGAGCCACTTGGAAACCGCTAGAACTAGAGCTAACCTCACCAAATGCTACTTCCAATGTCCTATGCACGAGAAACAAAACACCACAACACACTATGTACAAAATGGAAATCATACATGCTCCAAGTGGAACATGCAGAGTGTGTAAAAACACTTCTTCTGCTAAAAGAAACCTACTCCTACTCCTACACTAACCCTAACAAAGAAAATCTAAACAAATCCTGCTACAGGCAGGAGAAATAACTTCTCTTTCTCAAAATAGGAATCCATTATCTGATTTGGCGCTAATCATGGTTGTCATTATGAGTGAAAAACTGAAAATAAGCCGATCCTCCACCCAAATCATCAAGGTATCAACATCAATCAAAAATACCTCCTCAAGTTGATTGGCATTGGACTCTGGAGGTGTTGATGGTGACCCTTGGTGCTTTGATACTCATCCTCATGCCCTGAAGTAGGCATGATTGTTTTGGCTTCTCCCTTGGCTCTAATGAAGCTAAGTACCTGATAGGGCATGGTCTGATCCGATGGATGTGCCCATGGTTATGAATTTTAACTCCACAAATGGAGTCTTCTTACTGACCTTCCTGGGTGGATGGTGTGGAGAGAGATGGGGTCCTCATGCTCTTTTCCTTCACTCTCCTAAGAATAACATGGAATATTATGATCCTCCAACCTTGGTTCTAGAGGGACGTTGTGAGATGTAGGTTGTTGTCCTTGAATGCTCTCCTCCATGGCAGCGGACTCATGTGCTTGGAAGGTGATGATGGAGGAGAAAATGATGTGATCTCCTTGGGCTCCTCTCCATCGAAGCAATCCTCCAAGTCTGAAAGACAATTCCGCCTCCTTGTTGTCCTACTGCGTGTGCTCAACCTCCTCCATGGTGTCCTTCTTGATCTGCAACTTTCTCACCATGGTTCCCTTCATCCTCAAACATGAAGTTTGAAAGATCAAACTCTTCTTCAACATTAGAGCTCGAAGGGGATGAAGTGGGAGGAAGAACCAAAGGTTCTTCTATGGCCTATTCTACACTTGAAGCTTCTAGAACCGTATGGTCCTCCTCAATCATATGTTCATCAATCAAATCAGGCCCTTCAAATGAAATCAAAAAACTTATATAATGCTTTCTTCACTAAGTAGCCTCAACTCTGATTTGATCTCTCCCAGCTGCTCCTCTTCAATGCGACTTGGAGTTGGTTGTTCTTCCTCGTTGATTTGTTGTGCAGATTGGATTAGATCAGCATCCTCTTTAAACAAAGTGCCATTATGGACACCTATCATTCAGAGAAATGGATTGCTGATCTTCTCCTTCTTGTTCTTGTTCTTATTTCTGCTACTACAAACTCTCCTCGCCACCATCTTTGGCTCTTCAACCTTGACCTCCTCTGTTGGCTTAACCATCAAGGGGATCTTTGTAAACCCAAATTTGGCAGCCCAACTCTTCATATTTTCTATGATTTCTTCTTTGTTGGGTTCCTGTTCTTGTTTCTCTCCTTGACTGGTCTTTGGAATCTCTTCCCCACATGGAATTGAGAAGGCAAGAGGAGGAGTGGATGGGGTTTCAACCAGCTTTGTAATTTTTGTGGTGGTGAGGGAAGTGGAACTTCTTGTTTGTTTGGAGGGGATGACTTCTTAGAAGGGAAAAGGGCAAAATAATTGAGGTGGGATGGAAGACTAGGGGATGGAGAAGGGAATCAACACTTGGGGCAGAAGATGGGAGCTAGACTCATGACACTGCTGCAATGATACTGATTGAGGAAGAGGAAAAGAAAATCTAGGAGGTGGTGGACTTACCCATTGACAAGGTTGTCTTGTGTCCAACTCATAAGCCTCAATCTCCTTAGTCCATTGCACAAGTTGGGGCAACATTTCAACATGAAGTCAAGCTTCTCTGTGGGCTATAATGTCTTGGAAAAGGGCCTTCCCATGGACAAGGTTCCCTGCAACCAATCTTGAATGCCTTCATTTGTGTTGTAGCCCTGGACTGCACCATGCTAGCCTCCATTCTTTGGATCTTCTCCAAAAACCAGCATTCTCCACATAACCGTCACCATCGACACACACTCTTTCTCTTGATAAGCTCCTTGGCCAAAATGGTTTTGACACTGCTCATATGGGTAAGCATAATGGTTCTAGATCTGATCATAATGCTAATTTGGAGGAGTTGGGAAATACATTGAAGGTGGATTGCACTGCTGTTGCTATAAGTGTGAATTACAAGATGGAAATGAATTGCACAACTTCATGGAAGATGAAAAGGAAAAAATGGATGGGAAAATGGGGAAGGTACGTAACTCGAGAGATGGGTTTTGATCATATGGAGTGCCAAGTGTGCTTTGCATTTGCCTTAAAAGGATGAATCTTAATAGGAACACACCAACCTACTAAGATGAAGTGGTAAGGTGCTTTAGACTTGTCCCACCCGGTGTGCCAAAACTATTGTGTGGTCGCACGGTGGCTTAAGATTTTCTATTGATAATGAGACACCTTGGAAAGATGGGAAAATATAACCTCAAAGTGTCCCATCGGGCATGCCAAAACTATTTGCAAAATCATAGCACCCCGAATGTCATGAGTCTAGAATGGGGCATCGGTGTGATTACACAACATGGGACCATCTCTCAAGCTGTGGGACTTGCAGACTTGAGATGGACCTCCAAAGAAGGTTAGTTCCTTCTTCCTAAACTACCTGCCACAAGCTACTCCAAGTGTAGGAAAAACTAATCTATCATAATCTAACCATTCCAAGGAGATAGGGAGAGAGAGAGGGTGAAAGAGAGCCTACACTAAGTGGTGATACACCAGAAAAGGAAGTGGCTGATCATAAATCCAAACTACTTGAAGTGGAGAGAGGTGAGCAATGGAGAGGGTGGACAAGATGCACCATAGACAAGAGATGAAGTTCACATGGAACACCACTTCAAAACCCATTAAACACAACTCCTATAACCTGCAATAGACATTAGAGTATGCACGGTATACCCTATAACAATGAGAGGCAAGAAGAGACAATAAAATAAGCAAAGGATGGACAAGATGCATCATGAAACATATTTTATTTCTCCATAAGTTCACACAATACATCATCAATGGGAAAGAGGAAAGAAAATTCCATTACAGAGCCATGAGAAGAGGCTTAGACTCCACATTCTACCCTAAGGAAGAAAGAGAGAGGGGAAGGAGAGAAACAATGACCAACCTTTTAGAAAATGCCCCTCCTTTACAATATATAGGAAGAATAAGAGAGAGAGGAGGGAAGAATTTGAACTCTTCTCCAACCACCCCTGGAAGTGCATTGAATCCACCTACCACAATGAAGAGTCTCGCTACAACACCCATGCCCCCGTCGTTGTCCCTTATTGGGTAAGAAAGAGGCCCATTCTTCATCATGGTGTAGGTGGGAGACTTTATAGTCCCCTGAAATATTGGGCCAAAACATTAATGGAGGCAGGTGAGAAACCAATGCCGAGAGCTTTCCAAAAAGTCCTCTCCCACCCAAATCTAAGTTTCCAGTTGAAAGATATGGTTTTCTAAAGATCAGGGTCGCGAGCGC
Source organism: Taxus wallichiana var. yunnanensis (assembly GCA_018340775.1). NCBI lineage: Eukaryota > Viridiplantae > Streptophyta > Pinopsida > Cupressales > Taxaceae > Taxus > Taxus wallichiana. The sequence goes on along the minus strand of CM031242.1, from coordinate 557,849,477 downwards.
ACAACATTTAAAAGAATTTATCCATGTAAGACCCACGTGGCAGCCTCACACATCATGAAGATTCATCTCTTTCCTCTCACTCTTGAAGTGGCACCGAACTGACATGTGGTGGCTTCCATGGGATCCTCTGTTTCCTTTGTGTTCTACCTGAGTCCCTCATGTTGGTAGAGACACTGTGCCCGACCTAAGACATGTGGAGGCTTCACGCTCATTTGGAAACTACCCCTAGACTTTGCTTTTTAAGTTACATGGATAAGTTGCGTGGGGCCTTTTGTAATTTTCAACGTCTGACCTTACCTTGTCGCACTCTAACCACGTAGAGGGTTGGCACTTGTTTGGGGATTTCCTTTTAGGTCGCACCTTTGAAGTTGCACCAAAGAGACACGTGGCACCTTCCATGGCTCTGTTTCTATTTCTTTGTGTTTTGGCTAAGTCCCTTTTGTTTGGTGGGGCTTTATGTCTAACCTGGGACATGTGGAGGCTCAACGCACATTTGAGACCTGCCCTCCGAATTTTACTTTTGAAGTTGCACCATGTTGACATGTGTCTCCTTCCACCGGCCTACCTCCGCTTAATATTTTCAATGACCGATTATGAATTTTAGGGCTCTAGACACATGGAGGGCCAACACTTGTCTAGGAGACCCACTTTTGGATTTACCTTTGAAGATGCGCCGAGATGACGCGTGACGCCTTCTGTGAGTCTGCGATACTTAGCCGATTTGGGCTAATGCCTTTTCGAACAACACATGTGGAAGCCTCACGCTCATTTGAGTCTCCGATTTGGGTCACGCCTTTGAATTTGTGCTGATGAGACATGTGGCATTGTCCGTCGATTATTCTATACTTATCCATTCGGGCCCGCTCTGTCCCCTTTTACACTCTCGAACACGTGGCGAGCCTATGATTTTTAGGGAATCACCTTCGAATCCGATCTTTGAAGTTGCGTCGAGTATACACGTGGCACCTTCCACTAGCTCTACCCCATTTTGAATTTTCAACTATCGTGATCTATCCCTTTTTTGACCTGGTACATGTGGAAGCCTCGCACTCATTTAGGGTCTGTGACTTTACATTTGGCAAAAGACTTTAAAAGCTGCGCCATTTTGTAAAAAGTGCAAAAGTTCCAAAATGCCCTGTAGACCCACCAACCCAAATTTACACTGGAAAAATTTCCTCCGTGGCCCCACAGACCTACTTTTGGCAAAAGAAATCATCCTCGTGCCCACCGGCCTACATTTTCCACGTTTGGCAAAAAGACATCTCTAGGCCCGTCGGCCCCCTTTTCCACTTAGTAAAGAAATTCTTCCGGGCTCATAGGCCCACAATTATAACTTGCACCCCTTTGCAAAAAGTGCAAAAATTAAAAATATCTCTTACCGCCCCTCCGGTCCACAATTTTCCTATTGCGAAAGGTCTTCCCTAGGCCCATCGGCCCACTTTTGGCAAAATATCCTTCCCAAGCCCGCCGACCCGCCATTTGCAAAATATGAGGAGTTAGAAGGACTACTTTATATTTTTGGAAAGGGGAAGAAATTTCCTATCTGATGGAAATGCTTTCAGGGACCTTAAGTGATTAAAATATATAAAAATTCAGATTAAAGAAAAAAAAGTGATAAAATGGTGTTAGTTGACAAAAAATAAGTGTGAGCTTATTTTGGTTAACAGATTTGCTTTCAAGCAGAATAAGTTCCTTGCACACTCTACATGTTTCACTTGAAGCATGTATGATTTTCAATTTTAGTATATGTTGTGTTTCGTGGTTTCTCTTGCACAATGTGTCGAAGGTGAAGTATTTAGAAGAAGGAAAAAATCAAGTTTTAATAGAGTTCATGATGTCCCTATTCAATAGATGTTTTATTCAAAACTCCACAATGTGCTATGTGTGTTAAGAAATCACCAGATTGAGCGTGCTTCATACTTGGAAATATCAAATTCTAAGACAAGTTCAATGTATCATCCTTCATCCTATAGGTCAGTTGTAGAAGATGAGAACAAGTGAGGTTTCAACCCAAGGGAATCCCACTAAGAGGTCAACTTGCCTTTAAAAAATTTATTGGAATATTATTTTGTAATCAAAGGAATATCTAAAATTTATGAAGTAGGCATGGAGGGAATCTCTTTTAGGGTACAAACATGAAAAAATAAGCATGAAGGCCATACTCTGCTACAATTTTTCCTAGTTTATAGGATATCCTCCTTTCTCTCACACACTCACCAGTGCTATAATATGTTTAAGGGGTGTATTATTTCAAGGAGTTAGACAATTTTTTCAAAAATTCCTCTCTTCTTTCAAATTGAGTTGTGAATTTAGAGGATTTCAAGCCTTTCTTCCAAAGATTTTAATGGCAACTTCTACCTCTTCCTATTGTAATGATGCACTGTGCAAGTGCTTGGAATAATCAAATTATGTTTTGTGGTTAATTATTTATCCTTGCATCATTTTGGTTACTTTCATTTTTCCTCTCTCATGTTTGCAAGTATATTGTGCAACTTTTATTTCCATTGCAAGTTTCAAGAGTTGTTGTGCTTATCTGGGAATGAAGTATTGTATGAAATTGGGTTTGTGATGCATGTCCATCCTTCCCATGTTCATCCTTCTTCATTGATGAGGATCGAAATTTTTCTAGAAAAACCATTTCTTAGTGCATCACCACTTCTAGTGTAGGTTTTACTTCATGCAATATCTCTCCCTAATCCCCTGGAAATGTTAGTATAGGTCTAGTTAGTTTCTTTCCTTGCATTAGGAGTAGTGTAGTGCTTAGTTTAGGAAGAGGAAGTCAGCCTTCTCTGGAGGTTCACCTCAAGCCCACAAGTCCCACAACTTGAGAGGTGATACCCATGTTACCTAATCACACCGAATGCCCCATTCACATGTAGGCCATTCAGGGGGTGCTATGATTTGGTGATAACAATATCTAGGCTTCATTGTGGTCAAATTTTTTGCAACCGATTGAAATAGATATGTTGGGAAGAAGAGATATTGATAGACAAACATAATGGAATGATAAATATCAAGGTGAAGAATAGACAAGTAAAACAATAAAATTCATAAGTAACATGAAAGATAATGGGTTGTTTGTAAATAATGAATCAGCACCAAATTTCAATTATGACACCTTGGGTGCTAAACAAAAACAAGCACTTGATATAATACTAACACATTATATTCAACGTCAAAATAAAATTTCATTACTCATGATATTTCAAGGAACAACAAGAACTCAAAAATCCTATGTGATTGGTTTGATTCATCAAGCACTTTTTGATACATCATTTCTAGAACGTTGTCCTCTTCTATTACTTATACCAACATGAGTTTCATAATTTAGTAGTGGTGCCTCAATGATCCATTCACAACTTCGAATCCCTATTTCAGATTTTACAGAATTAGAAGGATCAAGACTTACAACATTCCAACAAGATATCTTCCACATACACACACACACACACACACACACACACACACACACACACACACACACACACACACACACACACACACACACACACACACACACACATATTGGTGAAATGAGCTTAATTAGACAATTTTTCTAGAAAACATAGACTCTTGACTTTGTCAAGCATTCCCTGAAAAATAAGACACCAATTATGGTGGTGTTTCTATGATTGTGGTAGGATATTTGGGAACTTCCTCTTGTTACCAAAAACCACCATATGATAGTAATGAGATGTGCAAAGTTTTTATGGTAATAATTCACGAGAGTGGTTGGGTCAAAGCATATAACTGTGTCCCACTTTTTTGTAGTTTTTGTACTTTCAACAAACTATGTCTGACAACCAAAACATGACAAAACACATATAAAATGACCAAACATGCATTTTTAAGAGGCTATAAATACCAAGGTGCAGGGCATCCAGAATTTACCTGATTTTTTAAATTTTCATAGTATTTTTTTATTATTTATTTACTAGTCATTTTTAAAAATATTTATGGCCACAAAGTGGGATACACTTGTATGCTTTGACCCGGTTACACTTGGATAAGTCTTTAGAAAAGAAGAAAAAATTTAAGACCAAAAATGTTTTAGAAACTTCTAACTAATCTCAAAGATGTGAATCTCGTCTTGGATGATTGGATGTTATTAATGAATAGAACAAATTTTGTATTAGAAAAATCGAAAGCAATGAATAATTTGATAATAATATTCATCGATCGTGATAAAGAGTAACGTGAATAACCACAACAACATAAAATTACGGTTGTTGAAGAGACTTGTTGCACGTAGCATTGCAACTACAACAAGTAACATCAACACACTGACAAGAGTTCTAAATGATGAACTTGATGTTGAATTATTATTTTATAATGATGTAAGGTTTATGTTAACATCCAATCTTTGAATAGAAGCAGGTCTTGTAAATGGATCTCTAGGATATATCCGAAGCATAATATATACACTTTGTAGTGGTCCACCAAAACCACCAACATATGTAATGGTTAAATTTGATAATTACTTTAGAAAAAAATTTGAAGATAGAAATCTAGGTACCATCCCAATTACACCAATACAAAGGGAACGCACACATGAATTACCCTTATGGTTGGCATGGGCATTGACAATATATAAATTGTAAGGTTTGACTCTTTCCAAGGCTACAGTTGATATTGAATAAAGGGAAACAATAGGGTTAACATTTGTGGCTATCTCTTGAGTAATGTCATTGCAAATTCGAAGAATATTTCCATGATTTACATCTAAGCGTTATGAAAGTATGTAGAAGGAAAACTACTTTTGAAATGGAAGGCAGAGGAAGAAAGACTTAAGTCCTTGAAATATAAATAATGTCCCCTATGTAACACATTTCATTCTATGATTTTTTCATTTCATGTGATGTACATTTCACATTTTGATTCATATTAAATAATGTTTTTTTAACACGATAATATGGTTACTAATAAAATCCATAAGAACTTCGTGTATTATAGACCTAGAATTTTATTACTCATACTTATTCTCTTAAGAGAGATGGTTCCCTCTTTAAATCCCTCTATGATGTCCCTTGTAAGATATTTGAGTCTAAAAGGATTAATTGTTAACATTTTCTCATTTTAGTTGTTGTTTGTGACATTTTTATCCAAATGAATATTAGAAAAGATTATTAAATGTTTGTCTTTCCATGAAAATTTCAATATATTATCTTGGATATTGTTGGTTTTAATTGGTAGAAAATATACCTTAAGGTAGTTCAATCAAATTCATTACGAATTCTTATGACTCAAGGAAATATTAAATATATAGGGGTTTGAATGCTATCTTGGGTTCTTGATATTATATAGAAAGAATCATTGGTTTCACCAATGAACTACGTGGGTGGGGATCCTTATTATTAATAATATGAGTCTTAAGTCACCAATTTGATAGGTTCTCATCAAGGTCATTCATGCACGAACTAAATTTTGCCTTCTTTTCCTAACTTTATTTTTGGTATCATTTTATGTATAATGCAACTCCCACAGATGCTACTAGCATACCTATATTATATAAATATATGTAAAATATGTCGAGAGGTATAGTTCGAAAGGAACTTATGTCACACATCTAAAATAGGCACCTCGTGAACTATACCTCTCGACATATTTTACATACCATATTTTGATTTATGTTTATATAAATCTATGTATGTAAAATATGCCGAGAGGTATAGTTCACGAGGTGCCTATTTTAGATGTGTGACATAAGTGCCTTTTAAACTATACCTCTCGGCATATTTTACATATATTTATATAATATAGGTATGCTAGTATATATATACCTTATATTTTATATTTGATTATTATGAAATTTAGGCTTTACAAATAATATGAACTTGCAAAATTATAGTTTGAATAAAAATTTACTGTCTAAATTTATAGTTTTTTTAAGTATCAAATTGCAATTTACATTTTTAAATACAAAAACAATCTATAGACCATCAAATTCCAAGCTTGTCATGCATCATCCCATGTCCTCACCAAACCATCTCATCTATCCATTATCGAAATGTGTCAAGTACAAACAAATTTTCACCCAATAGAGGCGTATTTAATATTTTTCATACATTGTCAATGAGAATTAGAAGAAATATCTTTTTTAAAATTAAATTCATGTACCTTTGTATACATAGGCAACACTTATTGATCTCCCCTTCCGAGAAGAAATTAAAATCCTTTTTATCCAACACCCTCGAATGTTTAAGATAGTTAAAAATGTATGAAGCAATATCTTCGAGATCTGCGATCTTAGTGGTATTCCTACCTCGGTCTGGAAGAACGATAAGATCACCAATAAGTTTAAAGCCTCTACCGGGACCCAACCAAGGGTACCGCACCGAATCTGTATCATGCACTCAGGATTTCTCTCAAGGTCTACAATAAATATGTTAATTAGTGCCTTTGTATCTTTGTTTGTTGTGGAGTTATTTTAATGTTTTTGTTATTCTGTAGTTTTGGTGTTTTCTGATCATTCAGTAGGCTTCTTATTGGAATTCGGCCCCTGTCATAGTTTTTGTGTTTATGTTTTTTATTTTTGGATGGAGTGTGCTCCCCACTATCAAAAACCACATTGCTTTGTATTTCTTATCTTGGCTTTTGAGCCTTTGGTTGTACTTCTGGGTAAGGTCCCTCCAAAACCTTTTGCCTTTAATTAAAAAATATATCTTTGAGATCTATGTTATCTTATATGAATACAGTGCCAACAGACTCTAATCCTTCTCATTTTTCGGAATGTCATAGCTGGTTTGGGATGTAAATTCATTCAATTTTTGTTGAAATAAATTCTATTGAACCTTTTCTCATACTAGAAAAAACAATTAATCACATCCCGTGACTTTTTAAGAGGTAAAAGAGGTGGAATTTAACCTTCGAGGGGATGCAGAGATTTGTACCTAAAAAATAGTTTAAACAAAGATCCAGGTACTCATTATACTGTTGCATGTTTCCGTTTGAATATGGAATATCACTTTCTAAGGCACTCCCTAATAAGTTCAAAATTTACAATCCTATGTACGAGTTTCGATTACCTCTCGTATGAACCATTACAAGGAAAGGGGCCTTACAAATAATTATTTGTCAAATTTCAATAAAATTGCATCTAAGGAAATGTGTAATTTCTCGTGGTATATTTACTATTAGAACATCGTGTTATTCATAGTCGGAGCATTTTGTTATAGGCCTAGGAGTTTTAAATTTTTGGAGTTTCCCAAATGTTGGAGATATAATCTCAACCTCCACATTTGATGTTGATTTCTAACAACTGGAAATCTTTGAAAAAATTATATTTTGACATAAAGGAAAAATATATGCTTTTAGTGAATGTTTAGATCTAATTTTGACATTCTTCTCTAAATATGGAAAATGAATTTGTGTTTCATGCAAGGATATCTAACTTTGACATGTAGTTGTGAATGAATTAATTATTTTTTTGTATGGATTGTTTTTGGTGCTACATTTGGTATGTAATAGGGAGGAAAAAAATAAAAGTGTACGTGTGGGAAGAAGAAGAATATAGAGTAGAGAAGCTTTGCTGAAAATTTTCAGAAATATAATATATAAGTTGCTGGTTTTTATTTATGTTATTAGTGTGCATTTTGGCTATGGTGTCCTTCATTATTGTAGGTTTGTTTTGTCTATTTTCTTGTTTTTGTTCTCATTCGAGTGTGCAGATCTCTTCCCCTACCACTTCCCTTCATCTTGTATCAGAGGAAAAGGTTTTACCCATCGAGATTAAGTTATTTGTTTCCAGATCTCTCCGAGTTTATTGACCATTAATGGAATCCACATCGGAGCACCTTTTTCTATTCTGAGACTCCACGAGTTCAATGGAAAAAATTATGAATATTTGTCCTTGACAATGAAAATATTTTTAAGTCCCATGATGTTTGGGATATTGTTGAAAATGGGTATATGGAACCCGGAAACGCAGCAACGTTTAACATACTCATATAGGCGGAATAATATATTTTAAAAGAACAAAGGAAGAAGGATGAAAAAACCCTCTTTTACATTCATCAAGCAATGCATGCGAGCATTCTTCCCGAGTTACAGAGAAAACCAAGAAAAGGATGAATGGGAAACTCTCCAAGTGGCATACCAAGGTAAGGATAAAGTTAAAGTCAGTAAAACCCGATTACTTAGAAAATATTTTGAGAATATAAATATGAAAGATTTAGATTCTATAGAATCCTTTTTTACACATGTTGTTGGGCTTGTGAATCAAATAAAATTACATGGGGAAACCATAGAAGATAAAAGGATAATTGGAAAAAATGAGAGTTCTACCTGTTAAGTTTGATCCTTTACTTGTTTCTATATAGACGAAACTAAGGATCTTAGTCAGATGTTAATAGATGAGTTGCATGCCTCCTTGATAAACCATGAGTAGAGGCTGAATAGATCAAATACAAGCATAGAAAATACATTCTCATCTTAGACTTCTATAATCCATGGAAGAGCTATAGGAGGTGGATTCAATCCTAGAGGAAGAGGTAGAAATGTAGTTAGAGGAAGCAATAAGATCTTGCAAACCATGGTGGAAGAGCACAAAACCATTATCATCCCTCATAATCATTCAACCAGTCATAGACAAGACAAGTCACATATTCAGTGCCATTATTGCACAAGGTATGGACATTAATCTTTTGAATATAATGAAGGAAAACAAAATTAGAATCATCCTAAAAGTTTTACAAAAATTCTATGTTTATTGCATGCACAAAGATTGTTAAAGCAATTTCCACAAAATCGTTGGTTGAATGTAATATGGTTCAAGAAAGTCACATGATATTTGGTATTTAGATTCAGGTTACAACAATCACATGTCTAGAAATCTAGAGTTATTTTCTAGTTTGGATGAGTCAGTAAAGAGTAATGTTACTCTTGGGAACAATAATCAAGTGAATGTAATGGGAAAAGGGATTGTTGACATTCTAACCAAAAAGGGGGAGAAAAAGGTCATTAATGATGTTTTTATGTTGTTGGTTTAAAGCATAATTTAATGAGTATTGGAAAGTTGGTATATAAAGGATACATGGTTTACATTGAAGATAATGAGTGTGTGATTGTGGATAAGGATCCCGGCACTTAGTTAATTGCAAAAGTGAAGATGAGCAGCAACAAAATGTTTCCCTGAAGGTTACAACTAGGATAAAAGAAAAATATAATTTGTTTAGAGAAAAAATAGTAGCTCAGTTTCCATCCAAGTCTTGCGCCAAGCCAAATCAGTCTTTTGTTGAGTCCTTTGCTCAAGTAGTTAAGTCTTGTGCTCTAAAGAGCAAGTCTTGTGCTTAAGCAAACAAGTCCCATGAGTTTTGTGCTCATGCTAGCAATTCCTACACTGTGCTTAATGATTCCTACACCATTGAAAATTTGGTATGCGGTAATATAATAAAGTCTTACATTGATTCTTACGCTAATGCAAAGTCCTACGCTCAAGGAATCTAATCAATGTTTCAATCAGTTTTGAAAGATGAATTTTGGCTATAGCATCTCAGGTTTGGACATTTAAATTTAAGAGGTTTGAATTTATTACACAGGAAGAATATGGTAAAAGGTTTTCCATTGATTCAGAAACTAGAAAGAGTATGTGAAGGTTGTATTTTGGGAAGCAACATAGAGAGTCTTTCCTAGTTGGAAAATCAACAAGAGAAGGTGCACCTCTTAAGATAGTACACTCATATTTATGTGGACCCATGTAAACAAATTCTATTGGAGTTTGTTCATATTTTATGACATTCATTGATGATTATACAAGGAAGACTTGGGTTTACTTTTTGAGGCATAAATATGATGCTTTTGGAGTCTTTCAGCAGTTTAAGGCTCTTGTGGAGAAGAAAAGTTGTTACTACATCAAGGTATTGAGAAGTGATAGAGGTGGTGAGTATATTTCTAATGTTTTTCTAAATTTTTGCAGACAACATGATATTCACAAATAGTTTATAGCCCACTACACACCTCAAAAAAATGGTGTGGCAGATAAAAAAAAAAATAGAACCATTATGGAAATGGAAAGGAGTATGTTGAATTCAAAGCATTTACCAAATGAATATTGGGTTGAAGTAGTAACAATTGTTGTTTATATTTCAAATAGATGTCCAACTAAAAGTGTAAGGAATATCATTCCTCAAGAAGCCTGGAGCGGTAGAAAGCATAGTGTTACACACTTCAAAGTATTTGATTGCGTTTCATATGCACATGTTCCTGAAGAGATGAGAAGGAAGTTAGATAATAGAGGTGAGAAGTGTATCTTTGTTGGGTATTTAGAAGATACAAAGGCTTACAAGTTGTTTAATCCAAGTACTAGAAAAGTTATAATCAATAGAGATGTACAATTTGTTGAGAATGAAGCATGGGATGGAAGTGTTGAAAAAAAAAAGTATAGCAACAGCTGATTCACATGATGATATGGGTGATGAAGTGTTAGAACAATAAGGTATTCCTTGGGAAATACCTTCTTCCACCCCGACGTGCAACACAAGTTGTAGCACAAGCTATGCCTCCATCTACAAAGCAAGGAGATCTTCAAGAAATCATAATTTTATAGTTGGGAAGAAAATTTCACCAAGAACACCAACCATAACACCTTTAGAAACTAGTCCACCAAAATCGATTAATAGTAGCGATTAGTTCATCGTATCATACATTGGCAATTTTACTACGGTGAAAAACAAGGATTTTAAGAGATATTTATGAATCTGATTTTAATGTTGAAACAACAAATTATTTTTCTATTTTTTCATTATTTTCAAAAGCTATTGATCTGGTTTTTTTATGAAACATGGGCGGGATCCATGGATGAAGAGATTAAAGCTATTGAGAATAATAACACTTGAGAGTTGGTGGATTTTCCTCAAGGAAAGGATGCCATAAGTGTGAAATAGATTTACAAAAAAACATGGCGTGGATGGTAAAGTGTTGAAGCATAAGGCAAGATTGGTTGCTATAGGTTTCACTCAACAACATGGTATTGATTACAATGAAAAGTTTTCTCCTATAGAGCATGTTTGGATATGGTAAGAACCATTTTTTCCATTGCAGCTCAAAACAAGTGGCCTATTTTTCAAATGGATGTAAAATAATTTTTTTAAATGGTTATCCTAAAGAAGAATTTTATGTACAACAGCTAGAAAGATATAAAATTTCAGGTCATGAAGAAAAGGTATATAAGATGAAAAAGGCACTCTACAGACTCAAGAAAGCTCCTACAGCATGGTACAGTCGCATTGATTCTTATTTAATTAAGAATGGCTTCAGTAGGTGCAACAACGAGCCTACTTGTATATATAAAATTGGATGAGAAATGAAATATGTTTGTTGTGTGTCTTTATGTAGATTATTTAATTTTCACGAGATACCTTTCGATAAATTCTTTTAAGGCAGCCAAAATGAAAGAGTTTGAAATGACTGATCTTGGTCTCATGAAATACTACTTAGGAATAGAATTCAAGCAATCAGTTGAAGTTACTTTTATTTCTCAATCAAAATATGCAAGTGATGTGTTGAAAATATTTAATATGTTGAGTTGTAAACCAACACCTACACTAGTTGTTACAGGGCTGAAATTGAGCAAGGAAGATAGTGGTTCATTTGTTTATCCTAGATTGTTTAAAAGACTAGTTGGTAGTCTCATGTACTTGACAGCCACAAGGCCTAACATTATCTATGGTGTGAGCCTTATTTTGAGGTTCATGGAGTCTCAAAAATACTCTCATTGCAAGCTAGAAAAAGAATACTTGAGGTATGTTTGTGGAACAAAGAACTATGAAATTTTGTATTCAGTTGTGGATGAGTTTAAGCTCATTGGATACATGGACAATGATTGTGTTGGTAGCGTTGATGATAGGAAAAGTACCTTTGGTTATGCTTTTCATTTTGGAACAGGGGTAGTATCATGGGCTTCAAAAAAATAACCCTATATAACTCTTTCTTCAACAGAAGTGAAGTATGTGGTAATAACGGGTGCGATATGTCAAGCCGTATGTATGAGGATAATGTTAGCTGATTTGATGCATGGACAAGAAGAAGAAACTAAGAATTATTGTGATAATAACTCAACCTTTGCATTGTCAAAAAAAAAAAAAATCATAAAAGAAGCAAGCACATAGACACTACATATCATTTTATAAGAGAATTGGCCATTAACAATGAAATACATTTAGAGTTTGTTAGATCATAAGATCAATCTGCTGATATATTTACTAAACCATTGGGAAAAGATGCATTTGAGTATCTAAGAAGTTGTTTGGGTGTCTATGCTAAAGATGAAGTGAAGAATGGAAGTTTTGGAAATGGTAACAACATCTATGGAGATGGAACATATAGTTCTAAGAAAGAACACATTGAATTGAGATTAAGGGGAGTGTCGAGATATAATCTCAACCCCCACATTTAATGTTGACTTATGACAATGGGAAATATTCTAACAAATTCAAATTTTGATAAAAAGGAAAAATATATGCATTTAGTGAATGTTCAGATTTGATTGTGACATTCTTCTCTAAATTTTTAAAATGAATTTATGTTTCGTGTAAGGATGTATAACTTTGACATGTAAATGAGAATGAATGAATTTCTATTTTTATGTGTTGTTTTTGGTGATGCATTTGGTATATAATAGGAGAAGAAAAATAGAAGTTTGTGTGCCGGAAGAAGAAAAAAATACAGAGCAAGCGAAGCTCTACCTGCAAATTTTTCAGAATATAATATATAATTTGTTGGTTTTTATTTATGTTATTAGCTGTGCATTTTTTTAATGGTGTCCTTCATTGCTTCAAGTTTATTTTGTCTATTTTCTTATTGTTGATCTCATTCTAAGTGTGCAAACCTCTTCCCCTACCTCTTCCCTTCACCAAATTGGGTGGTATCATCTTTCATAAGATGTGGTTATGAATAAAATTTCTTCTAAATTCTATCATGTTGCTAATGTATGGAGGAATTTTTCCAAAAATATCATTGTTAATGTTCAAGAGACACATATATTAGTTTTAAATCATCAAGAATGATTCTGCTCATATATTTTCAACCACATATAACATTTCTAACCTTCGATAGTTCTTCTTGCAGTCATTGTTATCTTTGAAGACCTCATTACTAATTGAAACCATCCCATAGAGGCTATAACAAGTTAAAATTATCTAAGTCGCTTATTAAACACCATTTGTTGTTTTGTTATAGACTTACATTTACAAGTTAATTGACCCAGATTAAATCACTACAAAAATGTTTAAGATAAATTAATATTTTGTAACCAATTAAGGTCATCCATAGATTGTGTGTAATTAAGGATTTTAAACAGGAGGGTTTCGAAGGATTTCACATGCTAACACAAATTGTCTTGCCCTCCCCTATAGGACTTACATACCCAACACCGAATTGTAGGTTCCAAAGACTAGAGTCTATACCAATGCTAGTATAACCATACACATTTTCAACATTAAAATTATAATCATATAATTCCCAATGCCATCCGCTGCCAATCTCAATCCCACAGCATATGGTAAGCGCTTCGATTGAAGGAGTCACTACACATTTTGCTTACTCATTACAAACTCCCCGTAAACTCTTCTACTTATTTTTCAACTAGTGCAGACTTGGATTTACAAGTAAACCCTTTTCCCACAACTTCCATTGAAGGTGCAGGAGGTCCCAATGAAGCAGGAGTGGGAGCAGAGGCCAATTAAACCATGTAGAGTAAAACATATACAATATGCTTGAGAATCCAGCTTTTTTAATTGTAAATAATTAATCGAATATATTCAAATACAAAAAAATTACAATACGCTAAGTATTGGGCTTATCCCTTTTTATGTATTAGGATTATAAATAAATTATAAAAGATTATATTGCACATGAAGTATGTTTATTCAATCAAAATATCCGGAAGGATTTATATCCTAAAAGATGGCATGACAAACCCTTACCCTAAATAATACAATCTTTGTGTTTATATTTTCTATGCATGAGGATCCGAGGGGTCCACATTCGGTTTCTCTCTTTCCTCCATGAAAATAGTGGCCTTTGTGCCCTACAATTTAACTTCAGCTCTACTAGCTCAAATGTGAGTCTTTTAGTTTCGAGTGCACAAAAATTTGTATAAACAACAAACCCATCAAGAAAAACACCCAAATAGAAAGAAGACAACGGCAGTCCCAATTGAATTTTTCATAGTGAGGAATGTCTTAGCAACAATCAAATTGCATATCCAACATGTAGAGGAAGAAATTCCACCGCATACTCCATTGTATTTAGTTGGATAAATTTATGCATTTAAAACCCATGGAATAGATCCCATTCCAATGGAAAATGTTATGATATAAAGTGTCATCCCTAGAAAATATAGCCACCCTAGTTTTCTTAGGCATCCAACCTCGTACCATACTCTTGATTTTTCATTGTACACATCTTGTCTAAAGGCATCTAAACTTAAGCAGTCTCAAGAAGTACCTAGGAAAAATTAAATTTGATTAAGACTTGAAATTCTATTGAAATTTTCCTTTCAAATCAAATTATGCTAAAGAAAGTAAGTAGAATTCATTATGACACGTAAACTAATTAGGCATGAATTTTAAAAAAATTATACCTCATTTCCTTTTGAAGCACAAAATCCACATTTTACACTCACACATTGTTTACATTTCCACCGCTAGTAGTAGATGTGTGGGTTGAACGTGATGTGTTTTTGGGAATTCCACGGTTGATTTATTCCTTGCCAAGGGGGTTTGGATAGAAGAGTACTTAAATGTGCCTCCCAATAAGACTAGTGACAAAAATATTCCTGTCAAGGAGCATAGTAGGATCTTTTCCTTCCACCTTATGCAATATAGAAAAGCACAATATTTTCCCACAACATTCAATCCTAAAGTCACTAGGGAGAGTAAGAGAGACATATGAAATAGATATGCACAAGGTCACTTAAGATCGACAAGACAAGTTACCCCTCACAAAAACACATGTAATGACATAATGCAAGAGGGCCAATTTCGTAAAGTGACAATACACCACTCGACAAGTGAGTAATGTGATGTTGCACTCCTCCTAGCTAGAGTGCACAACCTCTTTTTGTTATCACAATGTGACTAAATAAAACTAATACCTTACATGATCCAATAACATTAAAGGAACTAGACAAAAAAAAAAAAACTAATGACTGTTACTTATGGATTACACCATTTTTTTGCAATCAAACACACATGGAAAAATCTCTATATGTTCCCATTTGTGTTTATGCAAATAAGAGTATCTTAATTTATTTTCCATTTCAAATAATCAAATCAACTGAAATGAACTATAAGAAACATATATAATTAGTAATCCATAAACTAAAATACGATCAATAATATCATATACTAACCTATAGTAAAAATTTCACTCCCAAAACACGTGATAATGATAAATAAATCAAACCAAAGTATTATAAAGTGATGTATCTACGTGGAAACAACAACATAGTCATCTAAAAGTATCCATAATAATAAAGATATGAAGTAAATTAAAGGAAGTATCTACAATCTAAATCCCATCCAAACAATCAAAGGAGATGTTTGAATTTTAATGTTGATTCATGTTTTTATGCATATTAGTTTATCTTTTCCTTTCATGGCTTTATCTTGATGTATTAGTTTAATTAGTTAAGTTATGAATTTACTTGGTGTTAGGTTCTTCTCAATAGCTTAGTCTTAATTTAAACATGCATACATATGACACACCCGGTGGGACACTCCTCTCTCATGAGCATTTATTTCTAGTTTAAAGTTTCATTTTGTCGCCATGTCACATATTAACTATTTCAATTTGTTGAAATTCTTGAGTTTCTAAGCATGTATGCCAAAGTGTTTGGTAGTACTAATTGTTCTTTACAGAGATGAAGGAGGTGGGTTGATGTCAAAATCAAATCTTGATATGAAAAATTTGATCTTTTACTAGTTTTGGACGTTTTAATCTTTTTTTTTGCAAGTACAAGCTCCACGTGCTAGCGTTTCTTAGTCCGCACTATGTTGGAAATAAGGTGTCTCAACCTTGTTTGGTTTATTCATCAAGAGTTTCTATAACCGTTTCATATTGTCTATGCTCTAAAAATAGAAATAGGAGTTGTCAAAAGATTCCCATATGATAGTATATCATGGAAGGACTATTTTTAGAGATATTATGACAAATTTAATGACATCTATAAGGGTCAAAAATAGGGGAGAATATTGTGGACGTGGGAGCCTAATTTTAGACCAAAATCTTGTTCTTTAATGCTATCCACCTCATGAGAGGTTTGACACATGGTTTTGTAAACCATAGATGGTTTCTTGTATAACCGAAGGTCTATAAATTGAAGGCTTGGAGAAGAAATTGATGTAGTGAGTTTTAATCCTCCTAGAATTGTTTCTGGTGATACTCCTGTAAGAAACTTGCTCTGCAAGTGTATGTAATCTTGTTATTAGATTTGAAATACATTGAGTGGGCTTTTGGAGTGTGGGGTTATTTATCCGAAAGGATTTTACCCATGTATATCGGTGTTTGTGTTTTGTTATGAATATGTTATTTGATATTTATGTAATTGTTTTACTATGTTGAAAATTTTGCATAATATCTCTCCTCAAATATTAGTGTAGGAAGTTGTTTAGCTACTCTTAATTTCCTATCACACTAGTGTATCGGATCTCGGCACCTGCATATCGGTATACGCACTAACATCCTTCTACATGCGCTACCATTCCTATGCATGCGCTAGCATCTCATTATTTTCCTCGGCTTGCATGTGCCTGCGTATCTCGTGTGTGTGTTAGCATCCTTTTGCATGTTCTATAGTTCTTATGCACGTACCAAAGTTGTCTCATTATTTTTGGCTTGCATTTACCTACATATCTATGTACATGCTTCCCTCCCGCATTGTTAGCATTATCTAATATGTATTACATTGCAGGTAGACCAAAACAAAATTGATTAGTTATGCAGACTAGTTATGCAGAGGCGGTCCATGCGCGCTTACTCAATGACTCTCCCTCCTTGTATTTATATGCATCTTTGATGTGAGTAATATTCATTCAAGATTCTTTTTATTGTCTGTGCTCCTCTATCGGTGGCATCGAGCGAGAAGGAATGTGTGGAAGTAGTTGTGCAGAGTTCCGAGCGTGTGGAAGATACTCGCACAAGATCACGTACTCATGCTCATAGCAGACCACATCCTCGACTTGGAGCCAAGCATTGACCATCACGCATATTTTATTCGACGAGAGAAAGACATCGGACCAATATCTTTCAAGGATTCAACAAAAGGAAACCGGCATTTAGAGGTGTTATTTATTATGCACAAGTGCGATGAAGAAAATTTCATCGCTTGATGGAAATAGTTCGGCCAGAGAAAGACCGACACTTACAAGTATAATTTCTCAGAGACACTCACCAAATTTCTAAAACACCCTTCTCCTTTCTTCCTCACCATATCATGGGAGAACAGGTAGATATCCTTCATCCGTTTCTAGGATTTTCTCCCCTTTGCATGTAGTCCATAGAGAAAATGATTTCTAACAAGTGAAAAACGTGGGAAATGGATGGAAGCGATAATAACCATGCAATGATAGAGGTGTTATACGAATATGCCAAGTTTCATTTTGAGTGAGGTAAATACGTTGGGGCAACAATGATTACCTATATCTATTTCGTGCTTTATGTACAAATGGTGAGAAGAATCTTAGTGCCTTACGGAGTGCACTTATGTTGATCTGGATTAATTAGACTTATTCTAAGCATAGTGATTGTTCTCTATTAACATATGTGGAGTCTCCTTTACCACCGACCAACATAGAAGCACTTTGTGGAGTTTGGCATGAGTGGCGGTGACCAAAAATGCCCATGCATGCGTTGGTAGAATCCTTCTCGTAACATGTTCTCTACGTCTTTTTCGGAGACCATCCCTCTATGTTGTTGTTTTGAAGTTGTGTCAAGCCACCACAAACCATTTCCGTGGAAGACATCTATAGAGCAAATAAGACATTGGCGAGAATTGTGATGTGTGGAATTTTTTTTGAATCAATTAGAACAAAATGATCCTCAAAGCCATATATGCTAATTAAGTAGCAACATACTAGAGGATGGAGGAAAATTAGTGTTCTCTCATAAGTCACTTATGATGGGGTCACACCATTTCTTTGGTGACAATTTTGTTTTTGTGTTTACTTTATGTTGTGCATGGTGTGGTTTCATTGTGTGCAGTATGTTTTTCAATAAAATGTAGAGCATTTTCCAGTTTGGTACCTCT
The DNA here is from genome assembly GCA_018340775.1 of Taxus wallichiana var. yunnanensis. Lineage (NCBI taxonomy): Eukaryota > Viridiplantae > Streptophyta > Pinopsida > Cupressales > Taxaceae > Taxus > Taxus wallichiana. The sequence goes on along the minus strand of CM031242.1, from coordinate 557,831,233 downwards.
GAATGAAGAACATTGTGAGGAGAAAAATCACTAAAGTAGCGCTTGGTTCTTTTGTAAAGGGTTTGTGGAAATCTAAGAAACCACTGAAGTGTACAATTGAGACCTCCAATCACCTCTAGGTTTGTGGTCAACCTGCAGTCGGAAAACCATAAGGGTTCGTGGTAATCCAGGGAAACCAAAACCACCGAAGGTGTTCACAGAGAGATGTACTCATGTCACTTCTAGGTTTGTGGTAATCCTGCAAGGAAAAACTAAGGTGTCACCAAGACCATGAAGCCACAAAGATGGCATGCCACCTCAAAAGTAAGCAGTGCTACATGGAGAGTGTAAAATATTGTTACAGTGTTTGAAATAGGGGGATCCAAAATCTGGAAATATGATGTTTTATAAACAATGTAATAAGAGGGGGGAATGTTAGCATTATCTAATATGTATTACATTATAGGAAGACCAAAACAAAACTGATTAGTTATGTGGACCTGTCTAGGTAGTTATGCAGATGGTTTATGTAGTTACTCAACCACTCTCCCTCTTTGTATTTATATGCATATTCAATGTGAATAATATTCATTTAACATTCTCTACATTTTCGTGTTTTATCATGCATGCACCACCATACATGTGCACATGCTAACATTGCATTGTTTTTTAGATTCCATACATTAGCATCCCTCTATCTCCACTAGTGTCTCCCTACCTATGCTAGCTTTCATGTCCATGCACTAGCGTCCCATTGTATGCGCTAGTGTACTATGTAAAAAATTCAATCAATTTTCTCAAATTTTCTGAAATTTTTCAGTTTCGATTTTTAATTTCTTGTTTTTATAATGAACGTTTCTGATTTTAATCTTCAAGTTATTTTTTTAAATTAGTGTTATGGCTAAAATTTCAAATCCTTGTTTAAAATCTCCAATTCAGTATAATTTGATCAAAGTCGTTTATGCTCTTCTCTTGCACTTTCAAGTGACCCGAGAATCGAAATGACTATGATTATGTATTTTTCTAACATCGTGGCTATCACTTATTTGAAGATGGCGTTAACATTTGTTGTATTTGTTTTAAAAAATTATGTTGGTTTGATTTGATCAATGCAACGTATGCTCTTCTCTTGCACTTTCAAGCGATCTTGAGAATCAGAAATGGTTGCGATCCTTGGTATTTTTCTAACATTGTGGTCATATGGAAAACTACTAATCATTTGAGTGTAGGACCATTTATGCTCGCCAAAGACAAAACAAAACAAATTACTAATACTTTGTGTGTAGGTTCCTTGGCCAAAGAAAGGTGTTCAAAACAATCACACTTTGATAAATAAGATAAGAAATGAAAAATCCCACTGTATTTGTAGGTTCAGATAAAGGTAAAAACCTATTTTCTTTAACTATGGTAAGTGATTGGGCTTAATCCCTAGAACTCATTGTGAGGAGTACCACAGGAACCCCAAATTAGTTGGCACATTGAGGGAGTTGGCCAAAAAAACAGGAAGTGCCCAAATACCCACTTGACTAGTATTACCCATGAGGTTAGAACCAACGTTATCCTTAGTGATGGCCCCATTTTGATTGATTGAGTGAGGTAAAATCCACTTGGTTAATCAAGGGGGTAAAGTAAAGTTGGTGACTAGAAATTTTCTAGTGTACCATGCTCATTCGAATAACGTTTGGTATTTAGGGGGAGCACTTTTTATAGGAAGCTATTTGGCATCGAGGAAAAATTTTCCAATATCATTTGAGCATATCAAACCCTTATAAACGAAACTTGTCTTATTTTCCACCTTGTTGTTGAGCAACGTTCCTCGATTAGTAACTAGAGACAGTCATAGTTCGTGATGCTAAGGTCTCTCTTTACCGAAGGCTCTCTATCACCCCCTATTTGAACTATGGGGCCACCTACCTTCCCAAAAATTGAAAATCGGAGAGTTGGAATGCACAAGAAATCAATTGTGCTATATCTATTTAAGGAGAAACTCCACCAAAGTTACGACACATACATTTTATCATAAAACATATCGCCCTTCACAAATGTTGGCTCCCTTTATAAAAAAAAAAAAAAAAAGTAAACTATCTAAAGTGTTGTTGAAATTGTACAACCATTTTTGATACTTAAACATTGTTTCCTTAAAATTTATTTAAGTGTTGAAATTTGTGTTGTTACATTACACAAATTATACCATTTTTAGCACTTAAACCTCATTTTTCTTAAAAACTTGATTTAAGTGTTGAAACTATGTTGTTATGGTGTCCAAATTTTCCTATTTTCCTTAAAACAACTTTTGTGACATTCACACATAGGAAAATATTCATTTGTTGTCGTTATACTACTCATTTTTATCTAGATTCATTGTGACACTTGTAGACATAGCCCAAAATATTTACAAAACCCATATCCATCATGAAACCTATAACACGTTTGGGACATAGGATGTGCACATCTAATCCTTTCCTCTGGAACCCTTTAGACCCATTGTTTCATGAGGAACAAGAACTTATTGACCATAGTGGGGGTCGTGAAACACTTACCCATAATACCTTTGGATATGACCCTACCCACATGGATAATTGTATCTTCCAAAGAAAAGATCAAGTCTTATAGTGGTTAATAGAGTTAGAGGCCAAGTTACCATCTGAATTTGATCCCTCCTTTCTTACAAACATGATCCGGGGAAGAAAGACCAGAACCTCCTCCTTATCGAACAATTAAGAACATAACAATTCATGAATATGCTTCTACCTTGGCACAACCTAATGGTAACAATGAAGAAACAAAAGCCTTTAAAACTACAACTAGTTATCGTATGTAATTTGTTTGAATCAACCACGAAACCGAATAGAGGGTGAAGAACATGAACACGACCACCAATAAGAACCTCAACCATAACCTCACAACAAAGAGGTCACCATGTAACAACAGTTACAAACTCTTAGCCACCAATTGGAAAATATAGGTTCACATGTCCATAGAGACATAGGTAGACCGCTCGCATTGAAAAATGCAAGGTGAATTATGCGGAAAAATACACTAGAAGCCGCGGTGGCAAAGCATCCAAATCTAATCGCACTTATATACCGCCACACCTCACGTGGCCAAATATTTGACTAATATTGGCAGACTATGAAATATGTGCTTGTTGATCTTATTGAAAACAACTTAGCACACAACAAGAAATATCAGTTTGAAGAATTGTGTCCTTACCCTTTTGATCGGGAGATGTTGTGTACTCCCTTTCCACCAAACTTTGATCTCCCTAAATTTGACAAATATAGGGAGAGGTCATCCTTGTGATCACAAAAAAGACTTCTTCATGACTTTCCAAGAAGCTTCCTACAACGATAACTGCCTCATTCAATTATTTCCACATAGCCTTGGAGGTCATGTACTTGAATGGTTTCTCCATCCCCCTAAATAGTCTATTTTCACATCCACAGCACTTAGTTGAGAAGTTTGTTTTCCACTTTTCATTTAACATGGAAAGTGATATCACTATGATAGACATTTGTAATGAAAAGCAACGCAATAACAAAAACTTATTTGTTTTCTTACAATGATGGCGATGGTTAGATAGTTGTTTCCTTGCTCCATTCTAGAGAAACAACTTGTCAGCATATTTGTACAAAATTTGCACCCTAATATAGCCTTCCATTTGGAAATGCATTGTGTGGGAACATTTGAAGAAGTCATAGAGAAGGGTAGATAAATTGAAAAGGATTTAATTTTCAAAGGGGTTTTGAAACCCTTTCAAAGTGAAAACCATGAATCAAAACCTACCGAAAAATCCAAGGTTGGGCATTACAGCTTGTTGTGTTATTCTTGGTACACTTTTGAGAAATTCTATGACCCATGGGAATGGATCTTCAAGGACTAATGTGATGTTAGCCACATGGAAACCTCCAAGATCCTGATGTAGGATAACATCTTGTTCCTTATGGGAAATTTCCACCATTGGAGAAGACATACTTGGATGCCCTGAAGAGAAGGAGGCTACAATGGATCACTCTTTCTTGACTCAAGAGGCTCTATGGGATCTACGATGAACCTTACCTTCTTATGAACCCTCCTAGAATACAAGGCCTTTGTGCATCCTTTTTTCATTATATTCACTTTTGAAGGCTCATGTTTATTGTTTCTTGGTTATGCTGAACTGAGGTTTGATTGAAATGTTTTCTTCCTTAGGGGAGTGACCACATTACCAAATATTTGACTAAGTGTTTAAGAACACTATCATGAGTGACATCAAATGGAATTAGGAGGATTCCTCATTCTTGATTACCTACTGAATCTTCTTAACCTTAGAGCACTTATTGATTGAAATAAAATTTGGGAAATATTTTGTACCTTCTTACTCATATGTTTCCCATATGACAGCTTGAATACTTCGATGACTTAACTAGCTCACTTTGGCTTGCTTCTATGAGAGATGATGATGGATTCAAGGCATGATGTTTCTCATCTTTCTCGATGAGTTTCTCATTCCACTTATGATAATGATGACATACTTTGATGAATTTTAATTCCAATGGGGCTCTTGACTCTTTTAGAATCCTTTGCATACCCCCAATGTTCTTGATTTTCACCTGTTATGCCTTGATATGCTTTGTCATGATCCTTGACATAAATGTGATCAGAACGATGATTTAGGATCCTTGCGGAGGGTTAATTTTCTCCTTTGAGACATGCAATAAATTTACAACCATGCTAGGATGGAAAAAGTAGTGATATGGGTGAAAAAAGAGCCAACGACAACTTTTTTACATTGAAAACCAAAATTTTCTATTTTTGGTAGGTGGGAGTCAGGAGCTGCTATTTTGGGAAATATTGATTTTTGCACAAAAATTGTTTTCTAAAGCTCTTAATGCACTTAGATTAGATTCATTGATGATGGTTTTCTATTTTTAGGAAGTTTCTATTTTTAGAAAGCTTCTTTTTGAGACCTTCTATTTTGGGAACGTTGTTTGTTTTACCATGTTTTTGTTATTCTTTGTTTCTAGATGTGTTGAATGATTGGAGCTCGTATTTTGGGAGGTTCAATATTTTAGCATGTGAGTGTAAAGATAATTAATATTTTTATAAATTTTTCTTACCAGTTTCAGATTGCAACAAAACCACCTTCACTGGATTCGGCTCTACTCCAAGGTGCTATGCTCCAATTTTCATCAGTATTTCTTTTCTTTGGAACTCTTGGAAATCAAAAAGGAAACTTTAGAAGGTATGATTTTAGATTTCTAGTGTGAAAAGGAAATGGAATCATCTATTATGTATCTAATGTCATCAAAAATGCACTGACACTTTATCATTATGTGAAAATATCAGTGCAATCGGTTTTCTTGATAGAGAGATATGAAGAAATCTCATTTTGAAGTCATGGATGTTCTAGAAGATCTTGGGTAGAATATCTAGTATATTCTAATGTTTTTGAAGGTTTAACAAAAGAAATGTTTGAAGATTGAATAGTATAAATAAATTAACTTGAAAATAAGTTAACTTTCAATTTTTTGCTTCCCCTTTAACCGCAATTTGACCTGGGTTGAATGGAGATAAAAGCAAGGTTAAATGATCTTGTACATGAGCACGAATTTTTTTCCCCTTTATCCTCTTGGGAAAAATTTAAAATAAGGAGACAAAATTTCACTTTGAGAGATATTTTGACAAGTGGCAAGAGTTAGCAAAGTGTGTAGGAGGTTGAAAACACCAAACAAACACCCAGGGGGCTAGAAATAGGTCACATGAAAAACCACATAGGGGGTTTGCACTTGGTCACTCATATTTTCCCCTATGTCCCCTTGGGAAAAGGGGACAATAGGGATAGAAAGGGGCACTTGGAGAGAGAGACCGAAACTCGGCAGATCGGTGAAGTGTCGAAAGATGAGGTTACCCATTAAGCACCCTACAAAGTGAAAAAGGGTCACATGAAGAACCATAGGGGGCTTGCACTTGGGAGCTATTTTTGTCCCCTTTTAAAACAAATAAAATGTACATAAAGGGGTTCCAAGATTGAAATCATGACATGTGGCAGTCAAAAATTTGGCTAAGTATGGGATCTACACACTCTTGACTAGTGAGGACTTGAAAAATTCACTCGAAGCTTGGAAAGGTATTTTGAGATGAAATTTTATATGATTATGAATCCAAGAGACCTTATAAGATAAATTTCATAGGTTTCAAAACTTGATTCTTCTTGAAACTCCAAAAAATGGCTCCTTTTTCTTTGAGACAACAGGGGTGTTCCTAGAAAGATTGAAATGTTTCAAGAAACTATCAAGCCTTGGATAAAATATTATTCTTCCACCATATACAGTATTTGTATATATTTCTATTTCCTAATTTTTTCCATTCTAACTCTTTAGATAGCTCCCATAATCATCCAAACAAGTTTGGGTTCCTATATTGACAATTCATTCCTTACACCTGAAAAGCCCACTTTTGCACATTATTTCACCTCAAAGTATGCGATAAAATAGATAAGGTAACGATCAAGGAGGAATACCTATGATTATGTAGATGGTATGTGCATGTTGTAGAATTTGATCAGACTAAATGTGAGAGCTTCCCTTTGGCTAGGAGGAATGACCGTATAAGAAACAAAACAAGACCACCAAATGATATTAAATAGCAAATGACAGTGAACGCCTATCGATTGCTAGTTCCGGGAAGTGTGATACTTCTTATATGGTTGTCAATCCATTATTTTTATCAAATTAATGAAAGTAAATACGAGAAATAAAGGTCCTATTGTTAACACTTTTATTTAGGTATCTCAAAACATTATCAACACACTAGATTAAGTAAAATATTGAAATACAAACTAATCTAGCATTAGGAAAGGTATGTTTCTAGTTAGGGAAGGTCACAAGGGTTTTAGGTAAGGTCTGGGTGGAGTTTGGTTGAGTTATGGGTTATTTGGTGAAGGTTAAGAAAAAGACACAGTGACCGATATCGGTAGAGAGGTGAGACTAACGATGGTTAAGGTGACCAACATTGGTACGGGAAATTTGGTAGTAATTTAATAAAATCAGATTTTGAACTTCTCTGTGTGTACGTAGAGAATGAAGGGAGAGTGGTTAGGTTCGTAATATTACTAAGAAGACTCAAGAATACATAGGGGCAAGTACAGAGAGCCAAAAGTCCGTAGGTGGTTGGATTGATGGATTGGTGAGAAGGTGGAGATAAAGGAATACAAGAAGAAGTAAAGTATAATGAAAGAGGTAATGGATCTAAACTTTAAGCAAACATAAAATGATTAAAATCACATATACTTACTTGCATTTGTAGATCTAGTAGGTGAAGGAGGACGGTAGTTGATCTGTGAAGAGCTTCTATGTTCAAGTGTGTCGCAGTAATACCCCGAGTGTACCCGTGAATATTTTAATGCCTTGGGATGAGAGCCAAATGCTTTCTTGGGCTGTGGTTGAGTATTTCATGTTGTCTAGATACATGAGAGGCTTTGGATTCGCGCTTGAATGTAATAGTTCTCCTAAAACTAAAAATGACCAACCTGGGTAAAATGTTACAAAATTGTATATAAAGTAACCGATGGTGTTTAGGTGACCGGTGCCATCGGGGAATAACCGACATCGGTCAAGGCGAGGAAAATCTAGGTTTACAAAAAATAGGTAGATCTTCCCAGATTTGGCGTGCTTTCTAATTGAGTCAACTTAGGAAAGTGGAGTTTTCATGAGAGAAGGTAGGAAGATCTTAAAAGAAGTCTATTTAGGTTTAGGAATAATTCTTGGTTAGTTAGTTAAGTCAAGTAGTGACTCAACACTGGGAGTGATGACTCAAGTCCGAGAGTGATGACTTGGTCACTTTGTGAGTTAAATGCCCCTGGAATGGGTCCAGGGTGAGGTGTATTAATGAGGTGGAGGTGTGAGGATGAAATTAACTTAATTAAATTAATTAATAATGTGAGGATGAATATTAATATGGGATGAAGGGGTCATGATGTGTTACGTTAATTAATTAAAGGGGACCAAGGGGAGTGTGACCCAAATTTGGTGTCTACATTTTCCCCTTTTGTCATGTATATTGTATTAATAAGGGATGCTAAAAATAGGAAGTGGTTGCCCCAAATATAGGTGAGAGTGGGGTTGGCCAGGTAGGAGTGAAGGTGATCCCCTCTCAAACAAGGAACTATTGAAGTTGGAGGCAAAAGCAAGTGAGTGGTTTGATAAATAGGTTGTTAATAAAAACAAGCGTGAGATAGGTTGTAGGTAAGGGTAATGGTTAGGTGGGGTAATAGGTAATGGAAATAAAACGCACGCACACGTATAGATTGTGATAAGGTACCAAGTTAAAGAGATTATAAATTCTACTTCTTCAAAGGTCGATAGGTTTATCCAAACAAGGTTGAAGTGGTTCAGGTATCCAAGGTATAGGATATGGTCTTGAATCACAACTAGGAAAGGTGTAGGAATGGGTAATAGGTTTTTTCTAGGGCACCAAAGGTTTTGTCAAGATAAACATCACAAAATTAGGAAAGGTAAGGTCATTAGGATTAACAACATGGGTAACTAGTATCGCAAGGTATAACGAGTACACAAATTTGAATGGCATAAAAGGAGGTTCAGGTCAGGGTATGTAGGTCAAGGTATAGGTAAGGCTGAGGTATAGTTAAATAACATGTCATGAAATGCAATTAAGAAAATGAAAAGGTGATATAGGCTTTTGGGTGAGTTGTAATAGGTGTTGGTAAGGGTAAAAGTTGTTTGAGCAACATTATTTGTAGGAAAAGTGGGCATAGTGTGGGTCAAATGGTTATATCGGGTGACCGATGTTGTTTATATCTTAAGTGACATCGATTTTCAGGAGCGACATGACCGACATTGGTCATGTTGATTGGGGCTAAAAAAGGAAAAATCCATGTTTTACGGATTCATTTGTTTCTTTTCCATTTGTGGAAAATGACAGAAAAGAGGTGTTAGGTTGGAAAGCGATGGTAAGAGGTGTTTAGCTGAGTTGGTGAGCTACTAGTAGGTGATTGGACAGTCGATAGGTGGGTCCATGAGATCGATTGGAGTGATTTGATTGGTTGGGAGGTTCATGGTTGATTGTTGTCATGACGGAGCTGGGAGAAGGAGCGGGAGGACCACCGCATAGAGACTAGATGTACCACCATGTAGGTGGCGCCAAGTAGAGGTAGGAGGCATTCCTAAACCTCTTGTTTAATTTAAAATGTTGGTTTAAATGAATGCATTTTAGGGAGTTGGGTTTAAAAATATGGTTGAAAATGAGTGAAACTAATGGGGGTGGGAAGGGGTAAATGTAGCTTAAGTAGGTTTGGGTGGGTTGGTGTAATGTTTTAGGTTGTTTTTGTTAATTTTTAACAATGGCGAGATGGGTGTTTTGGTTTCATCACCAAAACAGATGGCGACGTCAGTCATTGGTTGGCCAACGTCGGTTGGTTGTGGCCAACATCATCAATGCTGGGGTGTGAATGTAATCAGTCAAGGTGACCGATGTCGGTCACTATAAAAAGTGACTAGGTGAAAGAAGGGCTAGATGGGAAAGTTAAACATGTGAGGCAGGGGTAGGTGAAGACTAATGTAGGTGGAAGAGGGTAAGGCACTATGTTGTCGATGTGTGATAGGTATGTAGGTGAAATGATCTAGGATATTGGGTAAGTATCAGAATGGAGACAATAGGGTTTTTAGGTGAAATAGGTAAAGGGTAGGTATGGAAACTAGGTGAAGGGTAGGTATGATGGATGGTTTTAGGTATGATTTGGTAAAAAATGGCTAAGTATGAGGTTAGTTGAGGTTTTAAGGAATAGGTAATTTGAGAGGGTCACGACTTGACAGTGTTGTTTTGGATGATGCAAGTGAGAGATCAATTGACTATGAGAGATCGAGTACCACCTCTATTGGTACAGATGTGTCCTAGCATGACAGCTGAGGAGTGGGAGAACATAGCATATGTGGGACTTAGTTTGATCAAGCACTATAGGTGTATAGGCCGAGATCCTAGCTTGATGGTCACTCTCATCGATAGATGCGACTCGCAACCAATACCTTTCATCTATGGACTAGCGAGATGACCATCACACTGGAGGACATGTATATGATCTTGAAGATTCCTATTGTTGTGGAGCTAGTGTATTCAATTTCAACTAAGGTGTCGGTGGAGCTGATAGTGGCGGTATTTGGTGAGGCGATTGGCATGCTGAGCTATCACAAAATGAAAGTCGAGTTATAACGATATGTATGCCACATATCCACAGGAGACCAGGATATTTGTTATGATGATGGTGGCAGAGATTGTTTTTCTCTCCCGAATTTCGAGCATGGTATATTTCCATGAGCACTGATGGGGGTATTATAAGACATTATCGAGGATCGGGTCTTCTTTGTTTGGACACCAAATTTTCTAGTCCTGTTGTATAGGGAGCTAAATGCCTATGGTAGGTTGAGGAGGTTTGGTATGTGTTGCACATTCTTGTTACACTATTGGGCATATGAGAACATTATGTGTGTCTATCCAATTAGGTTTCCCAACTGGATTGGTTGGTGTGGTTTGTATATATTAGGATTTAGGAGATGGTACTGGGTACAAGTTGGGGCACACCGAGAGTGGTCAGGGCCACATATGATGTTATATACTATAGGAAGCTATTGGAGGGCCTATCAGTGATGGATATCGTGTGGTGGCTATATGTTGATTTTCCATCATATAGAGGCATGGATGAGGAGTTAGAGGAGCTTCATTTATTGAGATGGATATAGGGGTGGCGTGTTCTGGTGAGCACGAGATGATACCCATGGACAGGGTCAAATGGTAGTTTGAATCGTGGCGGGGACGTGCCCCCACCATTCCCATAGTACCATAGAGATGACATGGAGAAACCCATGTCTCCACCATGTCCGAGTGTTCCCACAGGGCAAGAGGAGCATGTGCTAGATAGACGGATTGATGATGTGGGTGTCACCGATGGATATAAGCAGTGGTGGGTGGCACAGCTCCAGGCGACACTTTCTTGAGGCTAGGGTATCCTGATTTAGTGATAGTCATAGTGTAAAGGGATACATTACAGGTCAAGTGGCTTCCCCTAGACACAAATTACAAGGTTGTAGGGAAAACTGACAAGGTCACGGGCATAGGTTACCATCTTGCAGGCATAAGTGATAACCCTTTAGACCTAGGTAGCACACGCACAGCTCCCCCATACAGGTGGAGATGGGGATGGAGGGTAGGTCACCACCTTACAGACACAGGTGGCTAGATTACAGGTCTAGTTGGCCACATCACAAGCATAGGTTGCAGCCCTATAGGCCCAGGTAGTTGCACAAGTACCACCATAGGCACAGGACAGGGGATACATAGTATAAGCACTGCACTAAGAAAACATACACTTTTGGTCAAGCATAGTTCATAGGGGGTAGTTAGGTGATGAGACCATCCTAGGCCATATCTATGTCGAGGTTGAAATGCCCGAACAAGGTTCACTATTATCATGACCATCTAGCCACCATAGGGATTGATGTGCCTTCATATGTCGAGTGTCAAGCCTAGCAAGAAACTAGTGAGCGGAATAGGTCCAAGACTCACAGTTCTAGTAGAACAGGGGTCATCGACCCTAAAGATAGGGCCATGGTGAGGTTACTAGCTCTCGGAGACTAGGCCCAACAGAGGGCTAGGAGGAGGAGTTGGATGCCATGAAGGGAGCAACAAAGGGTGGTGAGATATTGGCAGGGTGCATGATTGGTAGGGAGGAGGAGATAGGTGAGACCGGAGAGGAGGGTATCAGAGTGGGGTGAGTGGTCACTATATGTGATATTGTACCATTATTTTGATTTTTGATATATATATTGGCATGTGTGCCGAAGACATGAGTTTGTACATGAGATTTTTGAGATATTGATATTTATTTATACCTGTGTATATATGTATTGATACATAGACACTCCCATTATATAGTTGATGATGTTTACTAGATGGATGATGTACTTGCTTTAATTTCCATTGTTATTGTGTATCATGGGAACTAGGTGAGTTAGGCATGATTGAGTCTAGGTCATGTAGGCATGATGGAGTCAGGTATAGGCATGGTGGAGTTTAGGTGATTTAGGCATGATGGAGTCGAGGTCATATAGGCATGATGGAGTCGGTATAAGCATGGTGGATTTTAGGTGATTTAGGCATGATGGAGTTGAGGTCATATAGGCATGATGGAGTCAGGTATAGGAATAGTGGTGTTTAGGTGATTTAGGCATGATTGAGTCAAGGTAATATAGGCATGGTGGAGTTTAGGTGATTTAGGCATGGTGGAGTCTAGGTATAGGCATGGTTTGGTCATGTTTTTGCGTTTGATTTAATTTCCAAGTTATTGTTATTATGGAAAATAATGGATTGTATGTATGTTGTGGCTAAATTTCCAAGTACTTGATATCATGGAAATGCTAAATGATTGATTGTGTGATATGGTTGATGTTATAAAATGGTAGGTATGTATGTTTTTATGATTGTTTAATTTCCAAGTTTTGTGTAAAATGGAAACTAAATAGGGTAAAATGTGAATATAAAGGGGGAAAATTGGTTAGGGGAAAAAGTGGAGCTAACCTCTAAGGGCCGCATGCCCTCAAAGTGTTGCCTACATAGACCCAACGAAAAGGAGCCTCAGGATGATGTAGTTCTCTCATAAGCTAGGGAAGAATATGATGAGGTGGATGAATGGGTCAGTAGGTTTTAGGCATGATGGAGTCGATTTCATTTAGGCATGATTGAGTATAGGTCAAATAGGTATGGTTGAGTATAGATCGAATAGGCATGGTTGAGTCCAGGTTGAATAGATATGGGTGATTTTGGTAGAAGAGGAATTCCTAAAATGTAGGTGTCGAAGATCGGGTCATGTGAAAGAGGATTAATAAGTAAGAGAAGAGGTGGATAGTAAGAGGAGACAAAAAAGTAGCCTAATTGAGAAGGACCATTACGAGTCTATCATTCCAAAGATTGGCTTATGAACATAAAACCCTAAAGGCGTTGCATGATTGACTATTCTAAGGGTGAAGAAGGTCACATGATCATGAAATTTCACATTTGTGGCACATCCCTTGAGTAGGAATAATATTAGAGAGGAAAGGTAGTGAGGTGAAAGAGGTTGGTTTAGTGTAACCTGGTGTGAGACAACATGCCTCTTTGGTAAGATATCCAAGATCAAAATAGGCGAGTCTATGACAAAAATTTATCTTTTTCTTTTTGCTTTTGTTTTATAGATTGATCGATGCGAAAGTCTAGGTGGGATGAGTAGAATATCTCCTTGAGGTCTTCATGAAGCTGATCAATGTGGGAAGCTTCAAAATATTTTTATTTTATTTTTGTAGGAATAGTCTTCTTTTTTTGATAGACTATGTATAGTATGGCTAGATTTGTATAGTTGTCCTTCGAGGGAGCAGTCTATTTATAACAACAAGATAGAAAGATAGATGTCCTTTTTGAGGGAGTCATATTTTTGCTAGAAGTTTGACTCAAGGAGTTTGAATTTGAAAATCCCATATATTACTTTTGAATTTTTTTTTGGACTTTTAGGTCATGGACAAGACTATAGAGAAGTATAGGCTTCTTTTATGAAGACAAAACCATAGCACACAAGGGTTAGCTATGAAAGAGAGGTTTTAAGTGACGAATGACCATGGGATTCCATCTTGAAAAGGATGAAAAGTATCCATGAGAATCATGCCATGAGTAGAGCCGTGGTACTCATATTGAAGATAAGGCTGAAAGGTGACGGGTAATCACATGATTCTTGTTTAGTCATTGATCCTTAAAATAGGTAAGTGGAAGGTGAATGTTTCTCAAGGGATGAGCATTTAATAGACAAAAGGTGATATAGGACTTGATTCAACAATAGAATGGTCAAAGATGCAAGGCATTGAGGGGATCAAGTTGGGTTTACCTTCAAGTGAAGATAAACGATAAGCACCCGATCCATAGGCATGAGTAACAATATAGGGTCCAAGCCAATTAGGAGTGAACTTGCCTCGTTTACTTTTCTATGCTTTTGTTACATATTTATTTTACTTCAGGACAAGGTCGTTGACCTAGAAGTTTTGGTATTAAACATGTTTATCATAGGCATGTTTGATACATTTTTGGTAGATTTGGAAGTGATCAAGAGCATTTAGACAATGTTCATCTAATAACTCAAGTTGTTCCAAACGATCATAGCAAAAATCATCATCATTGAGCATATATTTGAGTGAGATATGAAGCAATGTAATTTGGACTTTGAGAGGCAAGATAGCCTCTATACTGTAGACCAAAGAGAAAGGTGTGGCAAGCAGTTGAGGTACGAATACTAGTGCAATAAGCCCATAAGGTAAAAGGAATGTGTGTGTGCCAATCCTTACCAGTATTGTCAACCACTTTCATAAGAATTTTGTTTAAGGTTTTTTTGGTTGATTTTGCTTGGCCATTTGTTTGAGGATAATAAGGTGAAGAAAAATTGAGTTGAATGTTGAAGGCATCACAAAGTTTCCGTAGGGTTTTGTTTTTGAATTTTTTTCCATTATTAGTGATGAGGCGGTGAGGAACACCAAAGTGACAAATGATGTGATGATTGATGAATTCACAAATTTTCTCATATTTTTAGAAATAAGAGGTATGGCTTCCACCCATTTAGTGTAATATTTGGTAGTGGTAATAATCCATTGATGACGTTGGGAAGAATGAGGGTTGATCTCTCCGACAAGATCCAAACCCCATTGAGAGAAAGGCCAAAGGTCTTGTGTGACCTATAAGGTATGACTAGGGGTGTGATGAAGATTAGCATGTTGCTGACACTTCACACAACACTTGACATAGTCACAACAATCATGGTTTAGGGTTGGCCAAGTAATAGCCCAGGAAAAGGATATGCTTAGCGATAGCTAAGCCACTGAAGTGACCCCCAAAAATCCCGTCGTGAAATTCCTTGATGGTGTAGGGAATTTCATAACTTGTAAGGCATCGTAAGAGGATAGCATCAAAGATATGTTTATAGAGAATACCACCCATGATGACATAGTGAGAGAAACTTTTGAGAAAGGCTCGTTGTCCATTGTGAGTAAGATCTGGAGGCAAAATTGAAAGGGAAAGATAATCAACAAACTACTTATACTAAAGGTCACATGGGTCAGTTTCAATGTTTCCTACAAGGTTGACGTCTCAAATTAGATAAGAAGGTGATTGTAACCTTTGTACTATGAAAAATATTTTTGATTTGGAGGGTGAAGTGGGGATTTGAGAAGCAAGACATGCCATGGTATCTGCAAATTTATTAGTGGAATGCATGGTGGTTTGAAGTTCATAATGATAAAAGGTAGTCAAAATTATGTCAACATGATGCTTATAATTTTGAAGTATCTCGTTATGACATTGGTATATACCATTAACTTGGTTCACAACTAGTTGAGAATCACCAAAGATATTAATTGATTTAATGTCTAAGGCTATGGCAGTTTGAAGACCTAACACGAGTGCTTCATATTCAGCGATATTGTTAGTACAATCAAAATACATTTTGATAGATAATTGCATAGGTTCACCATAAAAAAGAATTAGTATAACTTTGGTACCACCCCCACGCCGACATTTGGAACCATCGAAGAATAACGTCATCTAGTAAGTGGTATCGTCTAGGGACAAGGTAGTGATGGATTCATATGGGAAATCAAAGTTAGAGGATTGATTTCGGAGAGAAATGCATCTCGTGAATTGGTCAGAAATTATTTTTCCTTTGAAATATTTTTGATGGATGAATTTGAGATCTATGTCTGTAAGAAGCATGAACCAACGTGTAGCACATTGATGTTGGTAGGGATTAACATACATGTAATGTAAGGGGTCAGTATTGCTGACAACAAAGGTTTTGTGGTTGAGAAGGTAATGGAAAATTTTAGTGGTGACAAAAACTAAGGCTAAGCAGATTTTTTCGGTGTGAGTATATCTAGTTTCGTATTCTAAAAGCATACGGCTTATATAATAAACTACTTGTTCCTTATGTTTCTTGTCACAATGAGCGATCATGACACCGAGGGAATGATCAGTAACAAAAATGTAAAGGTAAAATGGTTGGTCATCCTTAGGGGGAATGAGTATAGGTGGTTGGAGGAGGTATTGTTTCAAGGCGTCGAAGGCTTTCTGTCATTCCTCATCCCATTTGAAGGAGATATCCTTTTGAGAAGATTATGAAATAGATGGTAGCGGTCGGAAAGATGAGAAATAAAAGGACGAATAGATTACAACTTTCCTTGTAAGCTGAAAAGGTTTTAAAGGGTAGTAGGTGGAGGCATTTTAAGAATAACCTTGATTTTAGCGGTATCAAATTCAATGTCACGTAAACAAACAATAAAACTAAGGAGCTTTCGAGAGAGAACAACAAAGACAAACTTCTTAGGTTGAATACGAATGCGGTATTTGATGAGACGATCAAAGAAAACTTTCGAGGACAACAAGGTGCTCACCTAATGTTTAGATTTGGTAAGAAGATCGTCAATGTAATCTTCCAATATGTTATGCATGATGTCATGAAAAATATAAGTCATAGCCCGCTGATATGTAGCACTCACGTTTTTAACACCAAAGGGCATGACACGATAGAAGAAGGTCCCCAAGGAGTGTTATAGGTATTTTGTATTGATCTTATGGGGAAAGTAATATTTGGTATAACCGAGAAACTATTAGTGAGTGATAGCATCTCATGGTGACGGTGAGATCAACTAGTTGGTAAATACTAGGTAGAGGAAAATTGTCTTTAGGGCAGGCTAAGTTAAGGTCTCAGGTGACAGGAACGATGTTAAAGATCCATTGGGGATAATTAATGGGTAGCATGAAGGAAACTAAAAGAAGGTGTTAGAGTTATTTTTTGACAAGAAGGGAAATGTATGGATGCATTTTTTGTAGCTTCTATTTCATGGGTTTGGCATCAGGAATGGTTACAATATTGTGGACCAAAGGTTTTGGGTCAATACCGAGCATATCACGTAGGACCAAGAAAAATCATTCATATGATAATCTTGAAGGAAAGAAGTGAAAGCTTCCTATTCGAAGCATCTAAAGATTGGCCTATTTTTAGAATGTGCGGAGTTAACCTGAGTGTGATATTGATTTCTATGGCTGATTCATTCAACATGGTTTACCTCTTAGAAGGTAATGACCAGTGAATATAAGAATATTCTACACCAAGGTAGGTGAGAATAGACTCATCCTCCTGACATTGAACGGCGTTAATAGAAGGAGTATCGTCATCGATCATGTCAGGATATAGGAAGGGAAGATAAGAGGGAGCCTTGCCATCATGTTGATAAATTAGACGTCCCAAGAAAATGGTGTTCACGATTTTTTTTAGGAGGAATGGATTCTTGGTCCATAGACTCTGTAGGTGAAGGTGGTGAAGTTTGTGAACAGGGTGGGGAATATTTATCCTCCTCAATAAGTTTGACTCAGGCCTTTCTAGAAGGTGGTTCAGAAAATCCAATACCACTGTGGTCTTTATGCTTATAATTGGTGTAAGGAATGACAATATGGCAGTCTTGTTCATAGAAACCAAAGCCAAATCCCTTCTGAGCACAACAGTGGAGGAAGGTGTGGGAGAAGTGGTGGTTGGTGAGATATTGAAGGTAGGAGGAAAATAGTCGAGTTTGGGAAGGTGGCTCGGGTGATTAGGTAGAAGCATCAAGTCCCTCATACATTAAGTTGGTGCAAAGGTGGGGAGGACCATAGGGGAAAACCTCTCCTATGCGGTGATCATAGCTGGGATGTTGGTGAATTTTACCATACTCTTGAGGAGTAAGGAATGTGTCAATATTATAAAGGTAGTACTCCCCCAGAGTGAGGCGTTGAAAAACACCTTCTAAGGGATTAGTAG
Source organism: Taxus wallichiana var. yunnanensis (assembly GCA_018340775.1). Classification (NCBI taxonomy): domain Eukaryota; kingdom Viridiplantae; phylum Streptophyta; class Pinopsida; order Cupressales; family Taxaceae; genus Taxus; species Taxus wallichiana. The sequence continues at coordinate 557,813,403 of CM031242.1, read as the reverse complement.
TTGATATGTGGGTGGCGGGAATGGATGAATCACTAGTCAGTTGGGAAGAAGAAGCATTATTTGGTTGAGAATTAGATGGGTTGGTTGATGGGTCAACTACAAAAGTTGTGGCGATAGTGTGAATAGAGGAGTTAGTTGTGGAAGAGATAGTGAAAGCATTGGTGGATAAGGAAATTGCTGAAGAATAAATAGTAGTGGTGGTAGATTCCTTAACTGGTATAAGGACATCATTGGGTTAATATAACATGTTACATGTCTTAAATGGTGAAGGTTCAGTTGGAATGGTATAGTTTTGTCCTTCATGTTTGAATTTTAAACAGTGGTGTAAGGTTGAAGGAACATAACCCATGGCATGGATCCAAGGTTGGCTAAGTAGTATGTTGTACTATAATTCCCCCTCTAAGACATAGAATAATTCAGGAATGGTATGGGGGCCTACAAAAATGTGGAGAATGATGGTGCTAAGGGTGGAAGTCATGACATTGTTGAATGAATGCAACATAACTGGGTTATTATGCATGTAATTAGTAGGGATACACATTTGGTTGTATGCATGAGAGGAAATGATGTTAATACTAGCACCGTCATCGATCATAACACATCAAACGCGTATATTATCAATGTAGATAGAAATAAATAGGGCGGGGTTAGGATCATCGATTAGAGAGGTACAATCTCGTCATCAGAGAAACTGAGAGTGGCTACTTGATGAGTGGTAGCGGGAGTAGAGGAAGGGGATGAAGTGGTGAGAGAGGCCACATGGTGAGGAGTGATAATGGATGTAATAGGAGTAGGGTCATTAGGTAAAACCTCAATAGATTGCTAGAACCTCAATGAGGGCCTATCAATGAGACTCAAAGGTTTGGACAAGGTCATACAAAGACATTTTGAGAGGAGACTGGTGTAATTTTTAAGCATTATACGATGGGAAACCTCATCAAAAATAGGGTATGTGGGTCCATGGATGGTGATTTTGGTGCAGGTGCAGATGGAAGATTGGGTAAAAGAGTGAGGTGAGCTGGTTGTTTTCTCCTTTCCTTTTTCTTTACGGGATAGAGTGGCAATGTGAACCATATTAATCTATGGTAAAGTAGAAATTGAGTCATGATAGGTGTAAGCGAAAGGATGGGAAAAAAATATGGTGAGGGAATATATTGGTTTTTTGAAAACAATGCAGCACATTAGTATTTTGGTAGAGGTTTGGCTAGCTCTCTTATGCGGATCATATTGATATCAAATGTCGGAGGAGGATAAAAGGTTTGTGTAGGGGTAGATGAAGGTTTTGAATAGGTAAGGGACAAGGATGTGTGGTGATAGGTGAAGGTGGAATAGGGTTCTCATCTAAAATATCGTCGTCATCAAAGTTTTCTTCCCAAGGACATAGTTGGAGAAGAATATTATTAATATCCTTACGAGTTTTCCACATCACGCCCTAGAAAATGATTGTAAGCACAAATTTTGGTATTGTCAAACCCTTCTTGTTTAGGTTTGAGTGGGTTGTAAGGTCTAAGTGGTGGCAATGTGATGACAGAGGTTTCCAAAAGGTTAGATAAGATGTTGGCATAAGACCCTACTAATGGATCACAATGTGAAGTAAGTATGGGTCTAGATGGAAGTATGGGTGACTTTGATGGGAGAGGTTCCACCGGAGGTGGAATTGGAGGTTGAGTAAGTTTTACCACCTGTTTGGTAGATATTACATTTTAGGTTTGGATGTAGAGATGAACTAGTTGTTGAAGGTGGTGTAGTTTTAACTACCTCTTTGGAGGGTAGTGGGTTCTTGGTTTTGATTACACCTTCTTAGGTAAAGGTGAACAAGAAGTGTGTGATGTAGAAGGGGAGGTAGATTTTGGAAGGGGGCGGGTTAGCCAAGGCAATAATGGAGGTGCGGTGAAGGTTGTGGGAAGAGCCAATGTGGAAGGTTATGGTTGAAGAGAAGGGAATGACATGGGTAATGATGAGGATAATGGAAGTGATGTAGGTATAGAAAGTAAAAAGGATATAGGTGAGGGCGAGGGCATAATCTTTATAGGCATTTATGGTGCAACAGAGGATCGTGACAAGATACATTGTTGTGATTTTGGATTACTGCGGGTAGGAGACTATTTGGCCAAGATTGATGGGTGGGGACCCGGGATAGATGGAAGTGGTGAAGGTGACAGAGGGGTAGTGGGCAAAGCCGGTGTATGCGGCCTAAGAGGTTGGGTCTTCCTCTTAAATGAGGGAATAGTCTCTATGATAGCTTATGAGGACGTGGCTAAATCTAGTTTGACATGAGGATGGACTAGGCTTGATGTTGGCATGACTCCCAATGTGGAAATGGGTCTGGATAGGGAAGAAGATATAGGTGCAGGTAAGGTTTTAGGCATAAGAAAAAGTTCATTTGATGATAACATTTTAGGTGTGGGCGAGGGTGATGAAGAAGAGGTCGCTACAATTATCATGGGCATGGTGGGTTTGGCTATTTGAAACACCTTTGGATAGATCATGGAAGTATCGGTAGACAACATTTGCATCTGAGTTGAGAAAGGAAGCTAAAGGCGTCCCTAAAGCATGGAATTGTCAACATAATCCAAGCGGTCGGCCAAACGTGAAAATGAAACTGTTGTAGGGGATGATGTTGATTTGGTAGTAATCCTTGTAAATAATGTCTGTGAGACAGGGAAATGGTTGGCTTTAGACTTTGTGGGTAAAAGAGCCGAGAGAAAATCAACATGATCCTTGAAATCCAATGGATAATTGTCACCAATATGAAGGGATGTTACTAATGGATCCCTGGGTAGTGTTATCCAAAATTCACCCCGAGGGTAATTTTGATAACATGCATCGAATATTCAAGTCGAGGCACATTGATTGATTGAGTAAACATCATGTTTCGAGGTTCTCTCGAGATATTTTCTAACTCCCGGCCGAAGAAGGAAAGAGAAAGCTCGAGAAAATGCGAAAAAAATTGCGGAAGGCAAGTAGGTTGATCCGAAAAAATTGTGAAAATCGGCTAAGTCCTAGTCCTTGCAACAGTAGGGACATGTGGGACAGAAAGACGTGGATCGGCTGAAAAGCCTCCAGGTGGCCCGCTAAGCATTTGGGACAATCGGGCCAGAAGTACGCGGCAGGCGCAAGAAGCCGATCCGGCCGAAAGAGGAAGAAAAATGACTAATCTTTGAAGCGGGGATGATCCCGAGACAAGAGTACGCGAAGGACCCGAACCGGCCGGTTCGGCCGAAATGAGAACAAACAGTCTGGAAGCAATTGGGACATTCGGACCATGAGTACGCGAACCGCCCGGATTGGCCAAAAAGGAGAACTTTCGCACCAAACAGTTTGGGACATCTGGGCCGCGAGGACGTGAACAAGGGCGAACCGGAAGAATTTGTCCCGCGAAGCACTGGGACATTTGGGACAAATGGACGTGAACCAGCCGGTTCGGCCGAAATCAACACAAGGAAAATTGGGACATCCGGGACATAAAAACGTGAAGGGCGCGAGAGAGCCGGCAGACCCGTCGACCAATCAAATCATGACACGTGTCACAAGGGAAAAGGTCAAAAAGTCAAAGGGCGAGTTTTGAAGGGTCAGCCCGAACCAATGGGATAGTGCCACGTGTCCCAGCTAGGGCCCACAAGGAAATTTCAAAGGAAAGCCCGCGGAAAGGTGGAGGAGAGAGAATTATTCAGCGAATCAGAGCCTGCCACGTGTCGTCCAGGTGGCGAAGCGGGAAAATATTTCAAAATCCGTTTTGGTCTGTTCCGTGCCCTAAATCTTCAGATCGTCATATCTTTTGATCCAGAGCTCGGATTTGCACGTTCTTTATATCAACGGAAAGCTGTTGAAATTCTCTACATGATTCTGGGATCAATCTTCCATTTTGGTGTGGTTTGGAGAGAGAAAATTCAGAAACTTCTCTGGTGCGTAGTAATGGCCAGAAGCGACGTTTCAACAACCTGTTTTAATGCTAATGGGTCACATTCTTCTTCAGCACGGCCAGAAGTGACATTTCAGCGGCCAAATTAATACAAATGGGTCACATTATCCTCCAGATCGGTCAAATATGGCAGGGTATGGGTTGGTAAGGTATCCCATGCCGTTTTAATGCATTGGCATTCAATGAGGAATGGGCTTGCACGTTTTCCCACGTTTCTGTCCCCTGGGCTCGACCCATGCAATGTAAAAAGCCAGATTTGGCTAAAACATAAGAAGTTGTTCATTTTTCTACTCTGCCCTCCCTTCTTTTCTTCTCTAGGGTTGAAAATGGAGTTCGAACCTCCTCCCTTGCTCTGTAATGGCGTTTTTGCCTTTTACTATTGAAATGATGTTCTGTGCAAACTTCTGGAGCAACAAAACGTGTTTTGTGATGCATCTGTCCATCCTTGCTCATTTTTGCTTGTTCTCTTCTTGCCTCTCTTCATTGCAGGTATTTGTGCATGTTTGAATGTTCATTGCAGGTCTGGAGTTGTGTTCATGGAGTTTTGGGACATTTTACGTGTGAAATCTATCCTTGGGCCTGTGATGCATCCGTCCATCCTTCCCATTGCTCACCTCTCTTTGTCCCTTGGCATTTTTGATAGATGTCCAACATTCTCCTTCTCGGTGTATCACCATTTTAGTGTAGGCTTTTGCTGTTTTTCCCTTCTCTCTCTCTCTCTGTCTCCTTGGCATGGTTAGATTAGGATAAGATTAGCTTCTCGCACCGGAATAGCTTGTGGCGGTAGTTTAGGAGTAGGAACCAGCCTTCTCTGGAGATTCCTCTCTCGGGCCACAAGTCCCACGCTTGGAGAGAGGTTTCCATGTTGTACAATCACACTGGATGCCCGAGTGATCAACCTAGAAGCCTCGATCTCCGCATCCGTGGGTGCTTTGTGATTTTGCACTAATGCTTTTTGCACGGTGGGACCTTAGAGGTCTTCCACTTCATCTTTTGCAGGTTGGTGTGTTCTGTGAAGATTTCAGCCTTTAGAGGCACTTGCAAACACATCGGTGACTCCATCGATCAGCAACCCATTTCTCCGAACTTGCATGACCTGCGTTTCCATCCATTTTCATCCATCTTTCTTTCCATCCCTTTCATTTTTTTCCATTCCATGAAGTTGTGCAATCATGACTTCATTTCCATCATGGAGTTCACATCAACAACAGCAGTATATCACACCTCCAACATGTTTTACAAATCCTCCAAATCAACATTTTGAGTAGATTCAAGATCAGTATGCATACCCATATGAGCAGCTGTGCCAAAGTCAGTTTGGCTATGGAGCTTTCCAAGAGCAAGGGTGTGCATACAATGAAGACCATCAGATCCAAGATGCTGGTCTGTTGGAGAAGATCCAAAAGATGGAGGTAAACATAGTGCAGTCAGGGCTCAGGCACATATGAGAGCATTTGGAATCGGGCCGTGGAGCACCCCCGTCCATGGGTGAGACCTTTTCAAGGCATTACAGCCCTCAAGAGAAGCTTGACTTCATGATTGCAACGCTGCCTTTGCTTGCTAAGTGGATTGAAGAAATAGAGGTGTATGAGAGGAGTATTCAACAACCTTGTCAATGGGTAAGCACATCATCTCATACCTTTTCTTTTCCTCTTTCCCAATCTGTATCATTTCAGCAGTGTCAAGTTTCAAAACCCCCATTTGCTGTCCCAAATGTTGATCCTATGTCTCCACCTCTCAATCTTCCATTTCATCTCAATTCTTCTTTCCTTTTCCCTTCCAAACAGTCATCCCCTCCACAAGAGCTAACAGAAACACCCCCTCCTCCAAAGAAACAAGAGGTTTCACCGCCTCCACCACCACACAAAATTGTAAAATCAGTTGAGTTACAACCCATCCCTCCTCTTGCATTCCCAAATCCATGTTGGGAGGATGAAAATCAGAATGCCAGTCAAGGAAAACAACAGCAAAAAGAGAGGCCAAACAAAGATGAAGAAATTCAAAGTCTGAAGAGTTGGGCTCTTAGATTTGGGATGACAAAGATCCCCTTGATGGTTAAGCCTACAGAAGAGGCTAAGGTTGAACAAATGGTGGTCATGACTGAATTTGTTGCAGCAGAAGAAGAGCAAAAGGAAGAAGCAGATCAGCAATCAGTTTTCTCAGAACGTGGTGCTGATCCAATTCATTTTGCACAATCAGCCATGGAGGAAGAAAGCTTTGAAGAAGATCTTGCAGTCCCAACTTGCCCTCTAGAGCAGCAGAATGAAGAGTTTGACTTGACAAACTTCATGCTAGAGGAAGAGTTTTATCAAGAGCAAGATTCTCTTCAAGTAGTAGAGGAAGGAGAAGCTGCTCCAAATCCAAAAGAAGAGGAGCACAATCTAGCTATGGAGGAGAAAAGTGCAGATCCAAAGGGTTTGAGCACAAAGCAGGCTACAGGAGAACCTTCAGTTCTTCTTTCCACTTCATCTCTCTCAAGTTCCAGTGCTGAAGAGGAGTTTGATCTCTCAAACTCAATGTTGGAGGATGAAGGAAACCATGGTGGTCAAGTTAGAGATCAAGAGGACGCCATGGAGGAAGTTGAACATTTGCAGCAGGACAGCAATGAGGCAGTTTACCTGTCTAGATTTGGAGGACTGTTTTGATGGAGAAGAGCCGGTTGAGTTATCACCATTCTCTCTTTCATCATCCACATTCCAAACACCAGAGCCTGCTGCCATGAAGGAGAGCTTTCATTTGCAGCAGCCTGCATCTTATAGCAGCCCTTTGGAATCAAAATTGGAAGATTCTAATCTTCCCTGTTCTTCATTGGAGGAAGAGAAAGGACAGAGGAACTTCACCATTTCTTCCACGTCATCCACCTCGGAGGGTCTACAAGAGAACTCCATTCTTGGAGTTGAAAATCACAGCAATGGGCATACTCAACGGATTAGACCTTGCCCAATCAGGTATTTGGCTTCATTGGAGCCAAAGGAGAAGCCACAACCAGTCATGCTTGCTTTTGAGCATGAGGGTGAGCTACAAAGTACCAAGGATCAGCTGTCATAATCCAAATGCAGAGCAACTAAAAGAGGTATTGGATTTTTCAGTTGATACCTTGATGATTTGGATAGAAGATCAGCTTCTTGTTGATTTTCCATCCATCCAAACAGCCATGATCAGTGCCAAATCAATTGCATGGCTGCCAATTTTGAAGAAAGGAAGCTATTTTGCACAACCAGTTGCAGGGTTTGTTTAGCTTGCCTTTGCTTCCAGTTAGAGTAGAGTAGCTAGGTTTGCTTTCAGTAGAAGAAGTGCTTGTGCACACTCTGCATGTTCCATTTGGAGCATGTATGATTTTCAGTTTTGTACATAGTTTTGGTGTTGCTGGTTTTGCTCTTGCACAGTTCTTTTCAGTGGTTTTTGGTGAGAACAACTCCATGCCCGGTGGGTTTCCAAGTGGCTCAGAGGGGAGGTTTTCAAAGTTCAGATCAGTTTTCAGGCTTGCTTATGACTCCATGCCCAATGGATTACTTTGTAATGCTTGGTCTTTTCATCTAGCAGGCAGATGACCCCGCTGAGTCGCCAAATTGTTATCCAAAATTCACCCCCAGGGTAATTTTGATAACATGCATCAGAATATTCAAGTCCCAGGCACATTGATTGATTCAAAGCAAACATCATGTTTCTGAGGTTCTCTCAGATATTTTTCTAACTCCTGGCTGAAGAAGGAAAGAGCAAGCTCTGAGAAAATGTGAAAAAATTGCAGAAGGCAAGTAGGTTGATCCAGGAAAAATTGTGAAAATCGACTAAGTCCTAGTCCTTGCAACAGTAGGGACGTGTGGGACAGAAAGACGCGGATCAGCCGAAAAGCCTCCAGGCAGCCCGCTAAGCATTTGGGACAATCAAAGCGAAGCACGCGGGCGGCGCGAGAAGCCGATCCGGCTGAAAGAGGAAGAAAATGACTAATCTGGCTGGGCTGAAAGGGACACTCAGACAAGAGTACGCGAAGGATCCGAACCGCCGATTCGGCCGAAAGGAGAACAAAGCAGTCGAAGCAATTGGGACATTCGGACCATGAGTACGCGAACCGCCGGATCGGCCAAAAGGAGAACTTTCACACCAAATAGTTTGGGACATCTGGGCCGCGAGGACGCGAACCGCAGCGAACCGGGTGAACCGGAAGAATTTGTCCCGCAAAGCACTAGGACATTTGGGACAAATGGATGCGAACCGGCTGGTTCGGCTGAAATCAGCACAAGGAAAACTGGGACATCCGGGACATAAAAATGCGAAGGGCGCGAGAGAGCCGGCAGACCCGTCAACCAATCAAATCATGACACGTGTCACAAGGGAAAAGGTCAAAAAGTCAAAGGGCGAGATTTGAAGGGTCGGCCCGAACCAATGGGATAGTGCCACGTGTCCCAGCTAGGGCCCACAAGGAAATTTCAAAGGAAAGCCCGCAGAAAGGTGTAGGAGGGAGAATTATTCAACGAATCAGAGCCTGCCACGTGTCGTCCAGGTGGCGAAGCGCAGGAAAATATTTCAAAATCCGTTTTGGTCTGTTCCGTGCCCTAAATCTTCATATCATCATATCTTTTGATCCAGAGCTCAGATTTGCACGTTCTTTATATCAACGGAAAGCTGTTGAAATTCTCTACATGATTCTAGGACCAATATTCCATTTTGGTGTGGTCTAGAGAGAGAAAATTCAGAAACTTCTTTGGCGCGTAGTAATGGCCAGAAGCGACGTTTCAACAACTTTGTTTTAATGCTAATGGGTTGCATTCTTCTTCAAAGACGGCGAAGTGACATTTCAGTGGCCAAATTAATACAAATGGGTCGCATTCTCCTCCAAATCGGTCAAATATGGCAGGGTATGGGTTGGTAAGGTATCCCATGCCGTTTTAATGCATTGGCATTCAATGAGGAATGGGCTTGCACGTTTTCCTACGTTTCTGTCTCACAGGCTTGACCCATGCAATGCAATGTAAAAAGCTAGATTTGGCTAAAACATAAGAAGTTGTTCATTTTTCTGCTCTGCCCTCCCTTCTTTTCTTCTCTAGGGTTGAAAATGGAGTTCGAACCTCCTCCCTTGCTCTGTAATGGTGTTTTTTGCCTTTTACTATTGAAATGATGTTCTATGCAAACTTCCTCGGAGCAATAAAACGTGTTTTGTGATGCATCCGTCCATCCTTGCTCATTTTTGCTTGTTCTCTTCTTGCCTCTCTTTATTGCAGGTATTTGTGCATGTTTGAATGTTCATTGTAGGTTTGGCCGTGTGTTCATGGAGTTTTGGGACATTTTCTCGTGTGAAATCTATCCTTGGGCCTCGTGATGCATCCGTCCATCCTTCCCATTGCTCACCTCTCTTTGTCCCTTAGCATTTTTGATAGATGTCCAACATTCTCCTTCTCGGTGTATCACCATTTTAGTGTAGGCTTTTGTTGTTTTTCCTCTCTCTCTCTCTCTGTCTCCTTGGCATGGTTAGATTAGGCTAAGATTAGCTTGCCCGCACCTGGAATAGCTTGTGGCAGGTAGTTTAGGAGCAGGAACCAGCCTTCTCTGGAGATTCCTCTCTTAGTTTCACAAGTCCCACGCTTGGAGAGAGGTTTCCATGTTGTGCAATCACACTGGATGCCCGAGTGATCAACCTAGAAGCCCGATCTCGCATCCGTGGGTGCCTTTGTGATTTTGCACTAACAGTAGGGGAGATGACAAGTTAGGACGAGGTAGGTTCATCTTTTGGTAAAGAAGAAGGTAAGCATGACTCTCATATGGTTAAAAAAGTAAGTATTGTGGGTTATTCGTCAAGGTTGAGAGGTGAGTGGGGAAAATGCATTCGCAGTAACTCTCCGTGGTTAGAAAAGTAAGTATTGTGGGTTATTTGTCAAGTTGAGAGGTGAGTGGGGAAACCGCATTGGCAGATATTGTGGACTCCTCTATGGGTAAAGGAGAAGATGAAAAAGTCCCTCTATGGATGAAGGAGCTCGTGCAAGAATCTCCTCGATAGATGGAGTAGGAGGAAATTGAGGAAGCGCTTGTATGATGTTGAAAACAATATAAACCTCATGAATGTTACTATCGTTGGTTTAGGTTTCATTGATTTGGTTATATGATGGGGTGTGATTTGGGAATGGATTCTTGAAGATGTGAAGGTTTGATTAGTCGGTGCATTAGGATTATCCAAGATGAGATATCCATTATCTAACATTTCTTAGATGATATTTTTGAAAGTTATACAATTACCGTCGCTATGACCTTTAACATGATGATAGTTGCATAGTAATCATTTTCTTTGTACCATGTAGGTATAGGATGAGAGGATCAAAACTAGTATGTGGTTTGATAGGTGGAAGAGTGACTGCTCCGGATTTTAGAATTTTTTCTAAAACCGAAGAATAGGGTTCTCCTATGGGTGTATATTTTTGTTACTCCCACTTGAATTGAAAATCCTAAATAGGAGAAAGATTGGAAGAAGCTTTTGGTTGGATGGGTGAGATGGGTTGACTTTCAAAACTACTGCATTGGCATATCCTTTTGCTTTAGAGTAATTATTTTATAGTTTGGAAGAAGAAGAGGTATCATTTGATTTAAATGCAACGTTCTTGTTACACAATTATATCTTCTTCTCTTTAATGGCATGAATTTCAAGTTTTCGGGCCATGGTGAATGCCTCGTCAAACATGCAGAAGGTTTGAACTTGGAGAGTTGGTGAGATGTGTCTAACACAAGCCCTCGTGAACAATTCTATTAACTTGGTTTGAGGCAGTTGAAATGTGAGCTGGTTGATCAAGCTCCACCAATGAGTGACAAAGTCTACAATAGATTCGTCTTCGTATTGGCATGTCATGTACAAGTCGGTCATGGTGACCTTCTTGACAATGTTGATAGAAAAGTGGTCTAGGAAAGCTTGATCTACTTTGTTAAATGAGAAAATGGAGTGCCTAGTTAGAGAACAATAGCAATCCAAAGCAGGTTATGTCAAGGACATTGGAAATGTTCGCAAGAGCAAAGCGTCATCGTGAGCAATCAAATAACACCCATGTTTAAAAGACCACAATTATTTTTGTGGGTCTTCTTTACTAAAATTGGTTAAATTTAGGCATTTCCCAATGTGTAGGGTATGGACGAATCGAAATGGATGGGTGAATGGGCTCATTACAAATCTCGTCGTATGTCAGAGAGTTACGTGAGCTGGAGACAGATGTTTCCAATGTCTCGCATCTTGACATCATCATTTTGATAAGATCATTGGTACGTTAGATGACTGGGAACCCCATACAATATAAGGGGGTAGATGAGGTGGATATGACATGGTGACATCCTAGTATGTGGTGGTGTCGAGTACGAAAAATGTGAGGAAGGAAAATAGGCCGAATAGATGTATATGGCAAGTACCCTGAATAAGTGGTAGATGAAATAGAGGTTGTTGGTGATAAGTGTAGGTAGGTGGAATGGGCGTAATGACTCTAATAGAAATCGGAGGAAGATATTATTGGATGGAGAGAACAAGGTTTTGGAAGGGAGTGGTGGTTGTCGATACCAAAGGTGGTTGGGATATAATATGTATATGAGTAGAGGAAGAAATTGACAAGCTTGTACTAAGAGTGGTGGATGTAGGCATGGTAGATGCCATAGGGGCAATGGACATCGTGGGTGTGATAGATGTCATAGGTGCGAATGATATCAATGAGGTGGGGTCAAGCTATGAAACAACAAGTGGTAAGGTGGAAGCAGCTAGGAAAATGATAGTATTTGTAGAGGCAAGAGATTGGTGCAAGTGTAGGTGGGATAGATACGGGCATTTCATAAATAAGTTCCCCATATGAGTCCTAAGTGGATAAATGGGCTAAATAATATTATAAAGCAAAGTGGGGTTTTGATCAAGGAGTCTTGTAAACTCCTCATCACCGGTACTGATGGTAATAGGATGATTGGGATCCATAGGTGATAGAATGGAAGGCGGCGATGGGCTAGGAGGGAGCGGCTAAAGGCTAGCATGGAACATGAGGGCGTTGGCTTGGAGACGATTCAAAACCATATGACTAATACTAGACCTTGTTATTTGAGCTCCATAGATGACATAGGAGTATAGCAGGAATGGAGAAAATGGTTTCAGAAGGTGACAGATAATCGATCGTTGTTTTAATTAAAAAATAAAACACAAAGATCGATAGCATTGAGTAACTAGTTTCGGTGATGAGAGGCTAACCAATGCTAGTGAGGACCGATACCGGTCACTATGGAAAATAAAAGGACTTATAAATTTGACAATAAATGATGAAAATGGAGCAAATCTGGAATTTGATAGTGATTTCAGAGACATAGAGATATGGTGAGGTAATTAAGGAAATCCCGAAAGAACATCAATGTGGTGAATGCTACTTTGGTTAAAATGACCAAAACAGTAGGAAACTGATAGTAGTTAGTAAAATGATGACGGAGAGATGAGGGAACCGATGACAATTGCTGGACCGGTGTCGGTTACTATGAAATTTGTGAAAATATGGAAAAAAATGAATTTGGTGATTTAGATCAAGTAAAAGACCAACCCAAAAACTGAGTATGGCAATGATTGACCCTAACACACTTAAAGAGTTGGAATACACCAACTATGATTATGGAGTGTGAAGGGAAAGAAGAATGGATAAAACAAACTCACACCTCAAAAACACAAGTTCAAGAAAGCTAGCAAACACGAAATCCTATGTGGTAGATTTTATGTTCTGGCTTATGCCATTTTGGACTGACTTGTGAATATAGTAGAGTTTTTGGTTTGATAAATGTTCCCTACAAAATTTGACAACTATGGATAGTTTCAGGTATGTTTTAGCAGGGGGATCCTTCTCTGAGATGATAACTGGATAGAGAAACCAATTTGGAGGCCACTATCAATCCTATGATCATGTGATTGTTGATAGATTCTTCCAGGAAAGATGTTGTTCAAGAAAATGAGTAATTTATTTTTAGTGGTTTGGTATAGAGAAAGAAGGGTGCAAAGTGTGAGCTACGGTTCAATTTGTCAACCATCAACTGGTCATGACTTCCAAGCATATAGGTTTCCCACAATTTTTAAATGAGCTACAGATGCAACACACATAAATGATATGCAAATATTTTAGACCTAAATCCAAAATGAAATTAGATGAGAGTAATGATGAATGGACAAGAGTATGTCTTTCAATAACGCAATACAAAAAATAAAAAAAATTCTTTTTAGTCCAAAATATGAGTGTCACGGGACTAGTAGAAAAAAAAAAAGAATGTTCCAAGGAGAAAATTTAATGTGAACTATTTCAAAAGGAAATAAACACATAATAATTCACCTAGGAATGAACAATAAAAAAGAAACCAAATGGGTCCTACCGGGCATGCCAAAATTTTTCACCTCAAAGTATGCGATAAAACAAATAAGGTAATGGTCAAGGAGGAATACCTGTGATTATGTATATGGTATGCGTGCATTGTAGAATTTGATCAGATTGAATGTGAGATCTTCCCTTTGGCTAGGAGGAATGACTTGTATAAGAAACAAAACAAGACCACCAAATGATATTAAATAGCAAATGACAGTGGACTGCCTAGTGATTTCTAGTTCTGGGAAGTGTGATACTTCCTAGATGGTTGTCAATCCACTATTTTATCAAATTAATGAAATTAAATACGATAAATAAATGTCTTATTGCTAACACTTTGATTTAGGTATCTCAAAACATTATCAACACACTAGATTAAGCAAAATATTGAAATATAAACTAATCTAGCATTAGGCAAGGTATGTTTCTAGTTGGGGAAGGTCGTAGAGGTATTAGGTAAGGTCACAGGGGTGTCTAGTAAGGTCTGGGTGGAGTTTGGTTGAGTTATGGGTTGTTTGGTGGAGGTTAAGAAAAAGACACAGTGACCGATATCGGTCTGGTGACCGATGTCAGTAGAGAGGTGAGACTAACAATGATAGGGGAAATTTGGTAGTAATTTAATAAAAGTAGTTTTGAACTTCTCTATGATTGCACAGAGAATGAAGGGAGAGTGGTTGGGTTCGTAATATTACCAAGAAGACTCAGGAATACATAGGGGCAAGTACAGAGAGCCAAAAGTTCATAGGTGGTTGGGTTGATGGATTGGTGAGAAGGTGGAGATAAAGGAATACAGGAGAAGTAAATTATAATGAAAGAGGTAATGGATCTAAACTTTAAGCAAGCACAAAATGATTAAAATCACGTATACTTACTTGCATTTACAGATATGGTAGGTGAAGGAGGATGGTAGTTGATCCATGAAGAGCTTTTGTGTTTAGTGTCATGAAAATACTCCCAGAGTGTCCCCGTGAATATTCTAATGCCTTGGGATGAGAGATAGATGTTTGTTTGGGCATGTAGTTGAGTATTTCCTGCTATCTGGATACTGAGAGGCTTTTGATTCATGTTTGAATGCAATAGTTCTCCCAAAATTGAAAATGACCAACCCGGGTAAAAGGTTTCAAATTTGTATATAAATTAACCAATGGCGGTTAGGTGACCGCCGCCTGGTCGAGGAATAATGGGCGTCGGTCAAGGTGGGAAATTCTAGGTTTACTGAAATATGCAGATCTTCCTAGATTCAGCATGCTCTCTCATTGAATCTGCTTAGGAAAGTGGAGTTATCATGAGAGAAGGTAGGAAGATATTAGAACAAGTCTAGTTAGGTTTAGGAAGAATTCTTGGTTACTTAGGTCAAGTAAGTAACTCAACACTAGGAGTGATGAATCGGCTTGAGAGTGATGACTTGGTCATTGTGAGTTAAATGCCCCTGGAATGGGTCCAGGTGAGGTGTAATGATGAGGTGGAGGTGTGAGGATGAAATTAACTTAATTAAATTAATTAATAATGTGAGGATGAATATTAATATGGGATGAAGGGGTCATGATGTGTTACATTAATTAATTCAAGGGGACTAAGGGGAGTGTGACCCAAATTTGGTGTCTATACACATATTGTCCCTAAACCACCAAATATTTCTTAAATATCCATAAATTACATACAAAACATTAAATTATCGTAATACCACCTCCATATGTTTATGAGCTTATAGATCCTTCCCGGAGGATGCACACTTGCCCCGAAATGGCCAAAATTGGATTTTTAAGCATGTCGTAGGCCCCAGAGATCTATATAGATTCTAGATAGGGGCCCCATAGGATATAGAGGGCTCCCTAGCTATGGATAAGGTAAATCATAGAGTGTGGATAGATAGGCCCCATATAGAGTATAGAGAGAAGGTTGGGGTCGAGGTCAAGTCATTTAGATCTATATAGTAGGTCGTCGGCTCCCTCCTCTATAGAAAACTATAGGCCCTCGAGGGTGCCTCTATCTATCTATATAGCCACCATTCACATATCAATATGATATGATTGGCATTAGGACAATAGATGATTAGGGGGAACTCCCTAGATCCTAGATATATGGCAACCCAACCCACAAATCTCCTCTATCCCCTAGTGTTATTGCCAAACAGAGTAGGCCGAACTATAACTCAACTCGATCCCCGTCTTACTCGGCATGCCTATCGCCTATCTATATAGATGAGGGGCACATAAATGCTTGACCTTGACTGTTTGCCTAGATATTCTATAGAGGACACTAACATCATTTATTTATGATTATGATCCATGCTTGAACTAGTCTTCACATTTGCACTTTAATGAATTGAGTGATGAACCTTATCACACAATTTTTCAATCTTACACATGTTTACTCAATGCATTAGGATAACCTAAAAGGGAAAGATGACCATGACATGTGAGTCGGTGATGATTGGGGGAAGGATTTAGGAATATTTTGAAGCAAGAATTCACCTTTTGGCTTAGTTGTCATGTTTCAAAAATTTAATTTTTGGCTAGTCATTTTGCATGAAAACAATCATCTAATTACTCAATGATAATTATCTACTCAATCAAATCTAATGATTATGAGTACACTGTAAGAAGTGCTAGAATTTTATTCAAATTTTCCTGTAGATTATTGACATTATAATTACCACTTTAAGATGTAGTTTTTGTTCTTTCCATCTTGCTCCTAACATGACACAAAAATAAAAATTTAGAAATGTAGAAAACATAAATTTTTCCTAGTGTTTAAATTGGGATTTGATACCAAGGTGTAAAGAACCCTAGGATGAGTGACTATAAAAACCTGTTGGTTTTTTTGAAATATAATTTCAAAACACCCTTACACAACCTGGTGATGGAAATCAATGCCTTCCAATTTTCTAGTCCTATCCATTGCAATCAAACACATGCAAGAATCAATAAAAAAGCAATACAAGTGATCCATAGTTATCAATCATGATAGCTTAAGTGTGTCACTCAATTTTAACTTTTATATTTTACTTCCATTATAAACTCAACAAATTAAGCTATTGTGTGTATAATATTAAGTATGATTACGAATTAAGTAAGACACTACATTTAATCCAATTAAACATGTGCATAAATTTCCGCTAATTCCTTTAATGTGAAAAAGAACATCATATGTACAAATCCACTTAATTAAATTCATTTAATAAATTAATAATAAAACATGCATATTATTAATTTATAGATTCAAACACAATTACAAATCCATGATAAATGTTACAAAAATATACGATTCCATTCATTTTCAATTTTTATGTGTCACAATAATACGTAAATTTACATCTCATGAGTTGTGTTTAATTTATTACATACGATAATTTTTTCAATTTAGCGGGATTCTAGTACATAATGGTTCTCATAGATTAATTATATAATGTTAAAATATTTGTTACCATGCAATTAACATCATGAAATACAATATATCACAACTATGTTGCGACACATTCATTTCCTTTCACTAGAGATCCATCATGATTATGAAATTTTCCATGAGAAAGAGGTGCATTAATGAGATTTACCTCCAACCATGATCTTCATGGTCCACATGCACCTCGCATAAAGTGAGAGTGTCCCTACCCTTCACTAGAATGAAAATATGATAAATTAATAAGGTAGGATAAAATGCCTGTGTAGTGTAGTCACCCAAAAAAGTGATATACCTATGAACAAGGTAGGAAAATAAAATTCTAGGAATAATAAAATAATGAATATGATTTTGGAAAAAATAAGTAGGATAGCGGTAGGTACACATTCCTAATGAAATCTAACAATGTACCAGTACATGAATTTATCGATAGTAAACCCCTAACCCCTAATGCTTGTCATACATGAAAAATGCATTAGGTAAGGTGAGTCATCCATAAAAATCACTCACTATTCCATATATACACATCTCTAAAAGCATTCCCTTTCTCATAATAAATTCACAATAGGACATAATTATCTCCCAAATCAAGTAAATCGAGAAAACTAGAACTAGAACACAAACAACAATAACCTTCACGAATATCCCATACACCTATTCAAATTATTACTATAAGGACCCTAATACCATTTTTGATCCCCTAAAATAGCACAAGAAAAACCATGAATATAGCTCAAGCAATCACATCCCTCTTGGATATCTCACACCATCCAAGAATGTTGTTATCCTAGGAATCCTAAGCGTAGTTTTCCAACACAAGAAAATATCTATAAATGCTCATAATCATGTTTAATAAAGGGTTTCAAGTTTTATGTGTTTCTAATTTTTATAATACCTCTCAAAAGGTTTAAAACATAAAACAAACATAATTTCAATCATTATCCTTCTCACGGTTCAATAATATTTTAAAACCTACATTTTCCGTATACATGTCACTAAGTTTACAATATATTTGTTTAGCTCTCTTTATCCTCATATCAATTTATTATAGTAAAAGTGTGCATGTGAGGGTGGTAATCTCTCTATAATCCAATATTTTTTTAGTAATTTAAAAAAAAACTTCACATAATCTCATCTTTATAGTAATATAAAACATTTATGTAATGATTGGGTTGAGATAACCATATACCCTCTGTTCATATTATCTATCCTTTTATAGGTTTCCCTTCATAATTTAATGGCCTATATTTTAATCTCTTGTTTACCATGATATAAATTTTTATCTGACATTGAGTTCATATATTAAATCGTATAACATGTGTTCTTAATCCACCATTGGCTTTTAACAATTTTACAGAGTTCTTAATCAATGTATGATCATTTTAGGTAATATGTGTTTAGGCATACACATGTATACCCCCTTATGACTTTAACCATGGAATTCTCATATCACTAAACCTATGTTTTTAATAAAATAAACTATGGGGGAGTTGGGGTAGGGGGATGGGATAGGGAATACCTTTCTACTTACTTTTCTCAAAACCGCTTATACGAGCCTCATATTTTGTGTATGAATAAAGTGCATTGAGTTTTTTATGGGTCAAACCACTTATGGATTAAAATAAATAAAGAATTTTAGGTTAGGTGTCATATTGGTCAAACATGTGGCCTCGACCTTGTTTTTATAAGGCTTAGCCACTATACCATTTCATAGAGACACGAAAGAATACAAGCTTTAAAATATAAAAGTGGTAAATGGAAAAATTGTGTGTTTTATGTGCTTCTATATCATCCTCTTTCTTCTCTCTCGATATCTATTCCTAATGTCTTGTGCATTGATTCTCCTTTTATTCTTACTTTCTTTACATGATTTATCTCTACTAGATCTATGTTTTTCTATGTCCCTAATCACTATGTATCATTGTTCTCTATATTTCTTTACGTGTATAATTTTCTCCAACTTAGTTTTTATGTCTCCCTCTTCAAATTTTGGCTCTCTCTATTCCATTTCCATACCATGTGTTTCCTTTCTAAAAAAATAAGATTTATTTTGGTTTAAATTAAGTTATGTGTTGTGTTATATCTTAATATATATGAAGTAACCCTTAAATTATTTTCAGTTCATACATTATATGATTATGAATTCATTATATCTTAACATGCATGTTTTAATCTCTTGACCACCATTTAACATTATATGTATTCTCATGTGACTCCCCCGATTGAAATCATGTGATGGGAACCTATGTCCCCACGTACCAATCATCTAATGTCTAAGCTTCCCAAACTATGGGGCTCCAAATTTGTGCCATGTAGCACTCATCAATGCACCATCATTCCTAGATCCTTTTGCATCTATGCTGAAATTTTCCTAAAGTCATATTCACCAATGTGTGCCACGTAACGCTCATTAGGTTTCCACTCAAATGGCCCATTTTTCCTCGTTTATCGTGCTTTCCTAAGGGCTTCTTTATTGATTTATGAATTCATCCTTGCTTATCCCATATGAATCATGGGTTGAAAATTTTAAACATTTAAATGTTATTGAACCTCAATAATGGTTGTCTTCACATAGGATTTTTCCAAGCTTTGAGTGAGTTAGCGACTTGGCTCAACTCTAGCTCATCAAGTTATACACCATGCTTGCTATCTTAAATAAAAGGTGAGGAAATTTTGTTAAGTTATGAGTGGGAGCTCACTTCCAATGTAAATAAATGTGAATTGGTTTCTAATAATGCAATGTAGCTCAACTTAATGTTGATGCAATACAACTCACTTCGGCCACGGTGATCTTACCAATCTTATTAAATTTATAACACTATGGATTTAATCCCACATCATTTTCACTTAAACCCTTAGAAAATTCATTCTACTCACTAAAGAAATTATACAAAGCATGTATCACAAATTATAAGAAAATGGGATTAAGACGGTAATCATATCATTATCGTAAAGTGACAATGCCCACTCAACAAGAATGTAACACAACATTATGCTTATCACCACAATAAGAGTATCCAATCTCTTTTTATAGGGGGTTTTGTAAAGTGCCTAATGAATATACTACCTCTTATGAGGTGACACTAATAAATTTACTAGTCAACAAAGGAGCACTTATGGCTTATACTTACATTTTAACACCATTTTTTTTGCATTGAACACACATGAAAAAAACTCTATCTATACCCATTTGTTGTACCTTTTCTACTCTCCCCGATGAAACCATTTCTCATAAGTAAAGAACACCTACACAAATGTAGACAATATTACCCAATGCATTATGTATTTCAAATATTTCAAATAATCAAATTACCTAAAATAAACTATAAGAAATATATATATATATATATATATATAAATCAATCCTAAAACTGAAATACAGATTTGTAATATCATGTACTACTAATGAACAAATGATAATAATTGTTTCCCTCATAAAACATGTAACAATGATAACTAAATAAAATCAAATAAGTATAAGTGTTGTATTAATGTTTCGTCAACTTTCTAGTCATATGAAAGTCTCCATAATAATAAAAGTATGAACATGAGATGTGACATCCTTCCATGCTAAGAGAAAGCATCATCACGATGATTATTACTAGTAGAAAAATAAAACCGACTAGTTAGAAACTTCAACACATGCATTTATGGGAAGAAACAACTCGCAAATAAAGAACAAGACCAAATAGAATTTATTGATCACCAAGTATCAAGAAACCCCTTAGTCAAATAAATCTAGAAATACCTTCTTCTTATATTGATTGCTCAAATCAAAGTTCTACATAATGTGGGAATGGAAGAAATTTGAGAGGGAGGAGAGTAGAAGAAAATGACTATCTCCTTTGCTTTCTCTAGTACAATGCACTCTTAAGTCTACAAGATCAATCACAACCCTTTGTAATGGGGATGACATTACAATTTATAGAATGAGAGGTGACTTATCATCTTCCTCATGACCCTCCATATGCCTTAATATGACTTAAAACTATTCATATTCCACTTTAAATATTTAATTCCCTTTTATAATAGAAGGTGACTTAATTTACATTATGTTTTAAAGTCACTTTTAAGTGACTTAAAGACATATCAAAAAGTGCAAACCCTAACAAAGAATTAGAACATTTGAAAGTGAGAGAAATTTGGGGGGAAGAGGAGAGAGAAAGAGAGAGAGATAGAATAAGATGAGGAGATGTCACCCGATGAAGTCTCGTTGATCCTCGTTGATGGAAAGCTCCAAATTCAGTGAAACTCTGAATCTTTGAACCCTGCACACATTGTGAAACTCCTCCAAATTAGCTCACAAACGCTCACCCAAGTTGAATGAACTAAGGTGGATCTCAAATTCCGTGTGAAAAATGGCTAGGATGCTCCCAAACAATTATGTCCCCTTGAATGATTATCCTTATGCGACCCATTGTGCCAAAACTACTTTTTGAGTGTAACTTACTATTTTTATTAAGTGTGAATTGCAAGCCGAGATGACCCTTTTTTATGACCTTTCCTGTGATGTTCCCTCTGTGTTCACTGCATTCTTCATGGAATCTTAAAATGGTGGCTTACCTCAAGTAACATTCCCCTATGCAAGGAGACATGCTATTTTTAGTAAGTGTGCCACGAATGTCAAATCGCGCCAAAATGAGTCTTGAAATTTTGGGTTTTATTCCATTCCACGCTCTGAATTTGGAGTAATTCTTTCATTTCAACAAGTGGTAAAATGATGTCTTCATTGGTGGGGGTAGAATACTGACAAAAATACAACCCTCCATATCCCTAAAAAATAGGGGCTTCACGGCGCAAAAACTAGTTCATGTGAAACTAGATTTTTCAACGATCGTTCCCTCCAATTTTCAGATGATTTCACCCATCGGATCTTTAGGAATTTGAAAATTTCTTCAAAGAGGGCAGAATTATAACAAAAAAACAAATCCCTCCATATCCCTAAAAAATAGGAGCTTCACGGCGCAAAAACTAGTTCATGTGAAACTAGATTTTTCAACGATCGTTTCCTCCAATTTTTGGGTGATTTCACCCACTGGAACCTTGAGAAGTGGAGAGGTAGCTCGCTGATTTTTTCCATTACTGTGTCATGGTGGCCATTAATGGAGCTCAAAAATTACAGGTCTGGTTTTTTTCTCTCATTAGCAATGAAATAAACTCCATTGCGATAGGTTTTTCATTATGGTGCTTCACGTGAAATTTCTCTTCAATCCGGTGACCAATTTGATGGGAAATCAAGCTTTTTCCTTCGTAGAGCCGAAAGAGGGTTTCTTCTCTACGATAAATCCTTGATGAAAATTAGAGGTTTGAATATGAGTTTTTAATGGCCTTCAATATATTAAAACTCAACAACAAATGGTTCGTCAATCCGAGCACCGGTTTGCAAGATATGTTTAAATCTTTGTTTTCATGGCCATGGGGATTTCCATTGTTCTCCTTCTCTGTTATTCATTTCTCCTTCTTAGCTTGATGAAAATTCCTTCTGAGACCTGCATATTTCCATGGAAAATTTATTTCAGTTCCTTTTCTGATTTGGTCTGAGTTTCTTGCAATGGTGGAGTGGTGGACTTGTGTTTTGTGCAACTTTCTTCTGGTAATGGAGAAGTAGCTAACATTTAGAATTATTTTCAAATTTTTGAGTTGGAGTTGGGAATATTTTTTCATGTTTGATGTCCCTGACCTTAGGGATGTGATGGACATAAATTTCCACAATGATCAAGACGGCGACATGTGGCATTTAATCCAACGGCGTGGAATGAAGGAGGAAAACATGCTTTAAAGCACTAGGAGCTAAAAGGCGGTCATGTGGGTGTCTAGAAGACTCCCTATGGGGGATGGGAACATTTTTCAAGGTCTTATGTCCCCCACCTCAGGTGCATAAGGGACATCAAATTCCACGGTGGTCCTGGAGCTAACACGTGGCACCCGATCCGACGGCAGGGGATGAATGCTCCAAAAAGCACCTGGGGGCTGAACTATCAAGTCTGGAGGTCACATGAGGGTCCAAGAGGTCATATGAGGGCTGAGAGGGATTCAAGGGGTCTGGGAACACTTTTCCAACCTTGGTTTCCCTGACCTTGGGGGACGTGAGGGACACAAAATCCCGCCAGGCTCCTGGTGCTGACACGTGTCCTCCCAAAAATTTGGCTAAGTCTTGAACTTGTAACAGTGATAACTTGAGCTCCCGATGGAATTTTTTTTGGAAACATTTTATATGATCCTAACTATAAATGGCCTTATGAATCTAATGGTGGGGGTATCATGTCTTGATTATTCCATTTGATCCTTGAAAAATTGGATTTTTGATTTTGTACTCCACGTGCCTGAGAAAACTACCTTGCAGACCTGATGCGCCAAAGTTTTGTGAAAATATTATTACACCATCATGTAGGTATTGGAATCATATTTTTGGATATAATTTTTTTCTCCTAACTCCATCCGAGCTCCTAATCTTCTTCTGAAGCCCAACAGTTGTTTTAGGCCTGTGTACCGCCTAGGCTTGTGAACCTTGTTTTTTACTTAGACTACTCCAAGTCTTGCAAAACTTCCCAAACCTTCAAAAATCATTTCCATGATGTTATAAGGTCTTCCATTCACCTCCATGTTGAATTTTTCCCTTCCATTCCACTCCATGGTGGTTGATCCAGTCTCTGGGAAGGCTAGTGATAACCCTTCCCAATACTACCAGAAGATAGTATCTTTTCAAAAATCCCTAAAATCACCTAGGGAGAATGAATATACTTCTCTAAATCACCTAGGGGATGAGATAACATTATTTAGGAGGTCATTTGGACTGATTGGACAAACCCGGGGTGTCTTGAAATGATAGGACTTGAAAAATTCGACACTGGGGTATAGTTGTCGTGCTCAAAAATTATCAATTTCCCTGTTACACATTTGCCACGAAAACAACTAGCTCTAGCTTGGGGACATGACATGGGCTAAGCATAGTGAATACATGACATGGGAATCCAGAATCTCATTTTTAGACCATATAATTCATTGACCAATGCTTTATCCATTGGCCCTATGGAGTCATGTACAACCTAGAACAAGAGAGAGAGAGAGAGAGAGAGAGAGAGAGAGAGAGAGAGAGAGAGAGAGAGAGAGAGAGAGAGAAGAAGAAGAAGAATAAGAAGGAAACACACGCACACCAAAATGATGGAAAAGAAAACACACGACACACAACAGAAAGGAAAAAAACACAAGAAAGGAAACACACCTAACAATCACCTATGGTACAAGGGGGGACAACCCGCTTTCACTAAAGCACTTTTCTTTCCTCAAGAGTTACCCTTGAGTGGGCAACACTGAGTGATGATGTTCTCGCGAATCCATTACCCGGTTCCGTAAAGTAGCCTCCCTCCTCGGCCCTTATGAAAGTCATGTGCTTTCACAATTATCTGTGTATTTGGTAGGAGTGATTCCATGTGAGCTTCTTGATGCTCGAGTCCTTGCTTGGAAATTCCACTGCCTTCATGTTCTTTGAAGTCGGTTTCATAGTGCCAGTTGCCTTCCATGTTTATATATATAGCTTTTTTTCCATCGAGAATCTCATCGCTACCCCAAAACTTATTTTTTCCATGTTCTAAACAAATTTCTTCAATGCAAGTCAGCTCAATGTTTTCCCTGTTATCTTCTTCCATGGTGGAGGTGTTGTCTTCAAAAATGGAGATGTCCGAAGGAGATACACAAACTTTTATTCTTTTGCACTCATGAACTTCTTCACACAATGTGGAAGAAAAAGGCATGTTTTCATGTTTATTCTCATCAACCAAAGTATTAGAGAAGTCATCAAGCTTATCCAACTGCTCCATTTCAACATCAAAAATTGGTGCACCAAAATAGGAAGCACAAATTGACTCATACTTTTCTTGTATCTCCATGGCCGGTCAAGAGTTCAAGACCAAGTTGAGGATCCTCAGTTTCTTCTGCGGCCTTCAAGATGTCTTGTATGGATAGTTCTTCTAAAATTTCCATAGAATCTTTTTTATCTTTATTGGAGGAATATTCTTGTTGTGCCTCTAGGAGATGGTTAAAAATATGATCCATACGGGCCCATGATTCATCTGAAACATTCTCGTTCATCTCTTTCATGATTTGTGTTTCCAAAGATTCACTTTCTTGCATACATGGGCATACTTGATTCATGACACCTATTGACAAGGAGAAGATGTCCAAGCTTGAGGGAATGGCGCTCCTTCAAGATCAAAATCCATATCATCTTCTCCTTGGTAAGAAGTAGAGAACTATGTTGGGGCAGCAATATGAGAAGAATTTTCAGCTACATCTTGATCATCCATTATTAAATCCTCTTGCTCAGGTGAAAGATGAAAGGCTATGTTTTCACCATGATGATGATTTTTCTCCTCAAGTGAGTAGAGGTTGTGTTTAAATTTCTCATTCTCCTTGGATTTGAAAATAGAGTGGGATTCTTCCATTTGATCATCCATGATTGCATCGGGAGAGAGTTTGATTCTTTGACTTCCTTCATTTCTTCATGCAACATTTTTATGTCACTTGAGGAATCAAAATAGGAAGGAGGATTATCTATGACCATCTTGAATTCATCATTTTTGGGCCATGATGTTGGCTGAGTTTCTTGCACTTCTTCACATCTCTCCATTTCATCATCAATTGAAAGATAAAAACTTGAAAAGAGATCATCCATGCTTACTTTGAATTGACCATCTTCTTCATCATTGGTGGAGTCTTCAGAGAGCATTGGATCATCCATTATGCAACAAGGATCTTCCTTTATTGAATATATTATTCCCCCATGGGCTATGACTTGAGCCAAATGGAATTGCTGAATGGTGATTCTATCTTCATCTCTTCTACTTCTTCCTCCATGATGTTGCTTTGGCTTTCATCGGAAGGTTCCATGATAAGATCTTCTTCAGAAGCATCCAAGAATCTTTCAGAATGAAAGCCTCATAATATGGGCAGCAATCTGGGTCTTCTTCCATAGGGCATGTCTCATCTTCTTCCTCCATTTGATGTGGAGCTTCAAGATGTTCATATCTTCTCTGTAGAGCTAAAGCATACCTCCAAATTTCATCAAAGACTTCGGGTCAAATTTCCTTTTATTATGCTCTCAAGTATTTCCACATATTCTCTTTTCAACATGTTCATTTATTCATCACCATATGCAATGAATTCATCTAGAGAATGGTGGAAGAAGGAAAAAGTTCTCAATTTTGTAGTGAGTTGTGTGAGATTGCAAAAATATTCTTCAGTGGATCTTGCACCATCTTGTCTTTCATCATCTTCTTGAATGCTGATTTTATCTTCATCGGAAGGCTCAAGGATAGGATTTTCTTCAGTGGAATTCAAGAACCTTTTGGGTATGAAAACCCTATGGTATGAATGATCTTTAGGATCTTCCTCTATAGGAAAAATCTCCTCTTCTTCTTCCTCACTATGGGTTGCTTCAAGTTTCTCATTCATCTCTTGTAAGAATTTGGCATATTCTCAAACTTCACACCTTATCTTATGTCTCCTTTGAATCCATTCTTCTTCATCGATGACAGGTTCTTTCTTCTTTCCTTTTTCAACACTAGTCTAGAACCATGGCTGATCTACGATCTTCTTTTCCGGGAAGAAATCTTCTTCTTCTTCTTCTTCTGTCACTCATTGGTACTTCACTCCAATCTAGAAATTTCTTCATGATGTGGGAAACAAACGTGACAGGGTTCATTCCTTGATGGATTCACCTTCAAAGAATGATTTTCTTTCAAATCTGATTTTTTATTTTTATTTTAAGACCTTATGGTCGTATATTGGGTGCAGATGCTGCTAAATCTACCCCATGGTGGGCGCAAAAATTGTTGGCAAGAAAATTTGTCGGGTGGAAAAACTTGTGGATTTCTTGCCAACGCTCTGGGAATCTAAGTCCCTCTACTTAACCGGTGCAACTTCCATATATGCATGCGTGAAAAGTGGATTTTTGGTGGCCTTTCGACCAGAGATCCAACAGGGGCACTCCACTGACCCTGCGGCAAAGCTAGCAATCTCTTGCTAGAGAAGACTTTGTTTGAAAGTGGGGAGGGGAAGTGAGAAAAGAGGTAGGAGAACTAATGCTACAAGTAGAAAATTAGATTCCTACACACACACTAGTTAGAAACTTCAACACATGCATTTATGGGAAGAAACAACTCTGCGAATAGCAACAAGACCAAATAGAATTTATTGATCACCAAGTATCAAGAAACCCCTTAGTCAAAGAAATCTAGAAACTCCTTCTTCTTATATTGATTGCTCAAATCAAAGTTGTACATAATGTGGGAATGGAAGAAATTTGAGAGGGGGGAGAGTAGAAGAAAATGGCTATCTCCTTTTCTTTCTCTAGGTACAATGCACTCTTGAGTCTACAAGATCAATTGCCAACCCTTTGAAATGGGAATGGCGTTACAATTTATAGAATGAGAGGTGACTTATCATCTTCCTCATGACCCTCATATTCCTTAATATGACTTAAGACTATTCATATTCCATTTTAAATATGTAAGTCCCTTTTATAATAGCAAGGTGACTTAATTTACATTATGTTTCTAAAGTCACTTTTAAGTGACTTAAAGGCATATCAAAAAGTGCAAACCCCAACAAAGAATTAGAACATTTGAAAGTGAGAGAAAGTTGGGGGAAGAGGAGAGAGAGAAGAGAGAGAGAGAGAGAAGAAGAAGAGGAGATGTCACCCGATGAATTCCGTTGATCCTCGTTGATGGAAAGCTCCAAATGCAGTGAAACTTTGAATCTTTGAACTCCTTGCACACTATGAAACTCCTCCAAATTAGCTCACGAATGCTCACCAAGTTGAATAAAATAAGGTGGATCTCAAATTCCCTGTGAAAAATGGCTAGGATGCTCCCAAACAATTATGTCCCCTTGAATGATTATCCTTATGCGACCCATTGTGCCAAAACTACTTTTTGAGTGTAACTTACTATTTTTAGTAAGTGTGAATTGTGAGCCAAGATGACCCTTTTTATGACCTTTCCTGTGATGTTCCCTCTG
This sequence comes from Taxus wallichiana var. yunnanensis, assembly GCA_018340775.1. Taxonomy (NCBI): domain Eukaryota; kingdom Viridiplantae; phylum Streptophyta; class Pinopsida; order Cupressales; family Taxaceae; genus Taxus; species Taxus wallichiana. The sequence goes on along the minus strand of CM031242.1, from coordinate 557,785,728 downwards.
TGTTCACCGCATTCTTCATGGAATCTTAAAATGGTGGCTTACCTGAAGTAACATTCCCTATGCAAGGAGACATGCTATTTTTAGTAAGTGTGCCACGAATGTCAAATTGCGCCAAAATGAGTCTTGAAATTCTAGGTTTTATTCCAGATTCCACGCTCTGAATTTGGAGTAATTCCTTCTTTTGAACAAGTGGGAAAATGATGTCTTCATTGGTGGGGGCAGAATACTGACAAAAAAAAATCCCTCCATATCCCTAAAAATAGGAGCTTCACTGGCGCAAAAACTAGTTCATGTGAAACTAGATTTTTCAATAATCGTTCCCTCCAATTTTGGATGATTTCACTGTTAGATCTTCAGAATTTGAAAATTTCTTCAAAGAGGGAATAATGCTGACAAAAAAACATATCCCTAAAAATAGGGGTTTCACGACGCAAAAACTAGTTCATGTGAAACTAGATTTTTTAATGATCATTTCTTCTAATTTTCAGGCGATTTCACCCACTGGAACCTTGAGAAGCGGAGAGGTAGCTTGCTGATTTTTTCCATTTATGTGTCATGGCAGCATTTAATGGAGCTTGAAAATTTCATGTCTAGTTTTTGTCTACGTTAGCGATGAAAATCAACTCCATTGCAATAGGTTTTTCATTATGGTGCTTCACGTGAAATTTCTCTTCAATTCGGTGACCGATTTGATGGGAAATCAAGCTTTTTCCTTCGTAGAGCCAGAAAGAGGGTTTCTCTATTGAGAGAAATCCTTGATGAAAACTAGAGGTTTGAATATGATTTTTTAATGTCCTTCAAGAGATTAAAACTCAGCAACAAACGGTTCGTCAATCCAAGTACCATTTGCAAGATATGTAAAGAATCTTCGTTTTCATGGCCATGGGAATTTCCATTGTTCTCCTTCTCTATTCTTTGTTTCTCCTTCTTAGCTTGATGAAAATTCCTTATGAGACCTACATATTTCCATGGAAAAGTTATTTCAGTTCCTTTTCTGATCTGGTCGAGTTTCTTGTAATGGTGGAGTGGTGGACTTGTGTTCTCTGCAACTTTCTTCTGGTAATGGAGAAGCAGCAAGAAGCAACTAACACTTAGAATTATTTTCAAATTTTTGAGTTGGAGTTGGGAATATTTTTTCATGTTTGATTTCCTTTACCTGAGGAATGTGATGGACATCAATTTCCACAATGATCAAGACGGCGACATGTGGCGTTTAATCCAACGATGGGGAATGAAGGAGGAAAAAGCTGTTTTAAAGCATTAGGAGTTAAAAGGCAGTCATGTGGGTGTCCAGAAGACTCCCTATGGGGGATGGGAACATTTTTCAAGGTTTTATGTCCCCCACCTCAGGTGCATAAGGGACATCAAATTCCACGGTGGTCTTGGAGGTGACACGTGGCGCCCGATCCGACGGTAGGGGATGAATGCTCCAAAAAGCACCTAGGGGCTGAACTGTCAAGTCTAGAAGTCACATGAGAGTCCAAGAGGTCATATGAGGGCTGAGAGGGCTTGAAGGGGGCTGGTAAACTTTTCCATCCTTGGTTTCCCTGACCTTGGGGGACGTGAGGGACACAAAATCCCGCTAGGCTCCTAGTGCTGACACGTGTCCTCCCAAAAATTTGGCTAAGTCCTGAACTTGTAATAGTGATAACTTGAGCTCCCGATGGAATTTTTTGGAAACATTTTATATGATCCTAACTATAAATGACCTTTGAATCCAATGGTGGGGTATCATGTCTTGATTATTCCATTTGATCCCGAAAAATTGGATTTTTTATTTTGTACTCCACATGTGCCTGAGAAAAATTGCCTGCAGACCTAATGCGCCAAAGTGTTGTGAAAATATTATTTCACCATCATGTATGTATTGGAATCATATTTCTAGAGATATTTTGTTTTTCTCCTAACTCCATCCGAAGCTCAGAATCTTCTTCTAAAGCCCAACAGTTGTTTTAGGCCGTGTACCGCCTAGGCTTGTGAACCCGGTTTTTACTCAAACTGCTCAAGTCTTGCAAAACTTCCCCAAACCTTCAAAAATCATTTCCATGATGTTCCAAGGTATTCCATTCACCTCCATGTTGAATTTTTCCCTTTCACTCCCTCCATGGTGGTTGATCTAGTCCTGGGAAGGCCAGTGATAACCCTTCCCAATACTGCCAGAAGATAGTATCTTTTCAGAAATCCCTAAAATCACCTAGGGAGAATGAATATACTTCTCTAAATCACCTAGGGGATGAGATAACATTATTTAGGAGGTCATTTGGACTGACTGGACAGACCTGGGGTGTCTTGAAATGATAGGACTTGAAAAATTTGACACTGGGGTATAGTTGTCGTGCTCAGAAATTATCAATTTCCCTGTTGCACATTTACACGACAACACCCTCAAAAATATAAAATAATTGATTTAAGATACTATACCTATTCAATTCCCAATGCTTCAAGAAGGGCAGCCATGTCTTCCACAAGGTCCACATAGGTGCCTTTCTCGGTTTGATGAAGTGGTATGAGAGCCCATATCCTTTGAGAAGAATTGCATGAAATCCACTGTGCTAATGCAATCATCGATGACGCCATGAATACCATATTTTAGGAAACCCATGCAATAGCAAAACTTATGAACCTATATTTAGGCATTGTTAAGACACCATATAAATTAAATTGGTGAAGAAAATATAGATGAAAGTGGAAGATATAGATGAAGGACTGTTCTAATCTCAAAGAACATGAATGTTAATTCTTCGAATAAATACATTCTTGTGATTTATGTAAATCCATAATTTAGAAGTTTCAACCGAATGTGTGAACTGAAATGCCACAGCAAGTGAAATAGGAGGTTAAGGTCGTAGGGAAGCCGACCGAGTTGATGGATGTTGTCCAATAACTGGAAAATTTGTTTAGACTAATTTTTATTTATCGTTTCTTTTATATTTGTTTACTTTTTTAGGAATTTTTATTTTATTTTATTTTGAGTCTTATTATTATTTATTTTTCTTATTTTATGGAAAATAATTTACTAAAGAACTATGCAAATGCGGGTGCAATGGATATGTCGAAAGGGTAAAGTAAGAGTAGAGTCAAAGGGAATACATTTAGGAGAAGGGATAGAGCAAAATTTTAATTTGGGGGAGAGAAGTGTGTATCCAACATAGTTGATTCCTGTCTTTTATTCTGATTTGAACATATGGGGGAGGATTCATTTTGGAGATTCTTTGGAAATAGAAAGGAGAAGATATACTCATGTTGTGGAGGCTACGAATTATGGAGATGGTTTGTTGGCTAAAGACAATAGGGTATAAATGCCCGGCTAAAAAGAAGAGGAGAATGCTACAATTTAATCACATTATGTTTTTAAAATTCCAATACAAGAAATGTACTCTCAAAACTAGGAGAAAAGGGTAGAGCGGAAGAGGGAATGAGGGAAGAAGAGAAGTAGAGGAGCACAATGGATGATGGACACTAGTTGTGATGATCATTCGATCCTTAATTGGGGTGGGGAGGGTGCATCCGATGTAATTGTTTGTATTCTTTTTTTCCTACATTGAACATATGGGCCAAAACTCATTTAGGAGAAAGGAGGAGATATACACATGTTATGGAGGCTATAAACACTAGAGATGGCTATGAAAATAAGTCATTATCTCTCAATCCCCCGATATCAATAGTTGTTTTGTGTAACATAAAGCCCTACTTGTTATGGATTCAAAAAGTTGAAGCCAATTTAATGGGAAGTTGTTTGTAATTCTCTCCAAAACATGGGGAGACATGCAAATGAAAGAAGAATCTCTTTTTCAAATATGTGCATTATGTCAAAATATATAAAACAATTTTAAAACTAAATCTTTTTGAATATCTTAATATCTTAGAATTCAAAAGTCTAAAGTCAATACCTATAAGTATTAATGTACAACTACTAGATGTGATATTTAAATAGGAAGTATTTTCTTGAGATTTACACTTTAACAACTAAAACTTTAAGTGTATTTATTCCATTTTCTTTGAACTATATTCTTTCGTTACAATTTTGTCCCTATAAAATGTAAGGTTTATGATGATATAGGAAATATAATGAATGTCAATTTTGAGTTTAAACTTTAACTTGTTATTGGAGAGGAGCCATTATTTGAGCGAGGTAACTTGGCATTAGCATAGATTGTGTTTTATGCCATGTTATCATTTAGAAATTGGGAGTCGACATGGTTGGGTCTTTACTATATAGTTTTAAGATTTCAGACTATGACGTGGTGAAGAAATAATTATGCATGCATTTGAATAAAAAAAGCTCTCAAAACGGCCAAATATTGACCTTGCCCCATGCATGTTGCTTTAATAGCCAACATATGGTAGCATTGAATGAGTTAAAGCTTTGATGAGGTAGTGATGTTTGAGTTGACAAGAAGTTAATGCAAATGCATCCTCCCAAGACATCACGTCACACATCCTCGCAATCCGCATTGAAGGTGGTTTTAGGGGCAATGAAGTAGCCCAAATTCACGTTCGCTCCTCTAGAAGTTGTTTGTAAAAGCTGGTATACACAACAACATAGTTCAAATAGTAAGTTACTTAAATACATAGCAAAGAAGTTTGAACTGCCTAGAAGTAGATTTCAGACCATTTGGAAGTTGTGAATACATCATGTCACAATGGATAATGTAGTGGATAATGCATTTACATGTGAGGTTTTTTAACCTTACTGAGGCTATGAGCCAAGATGTGTAGTTTGTCCAAAAGTTACAATTTTGTTGAAATTCTTACTGTTTTTGCAAGATTATTACTTATTCCAAATAGTATGAGACTTAAGTTATTGCTAATATGATAGTTTATCATTGAAATAAATACTAACATTTGCATACAAAACTTGTTTATGTTAATAGTTTATATTGGAGGAGAACCATTTAGACTATCTGCATAGGGAAAATAATTCAGAGATATTGAGCTTGGGTTTTAGACCACATGGTGCTATGATATTTTCATGTTTTCCCATAGTGTTGTAAAACATGTCATGTGCTTGGGTTTTATTTTTTAATCATTCAATTTCAAGTTGTTTTGTAGTGGATAATGCATTTATAAGTGAGGTTTTTGCAACCTTAATAAGGCATTGAGCCAATTTGTGTTACTTGTGCTATTTAGTGATTTTTTACCAAGGTTTTCAAGGTTGTTACTTATTCTAATTCGTATAAGATTTAATATATTAATGTTTTGGTAGTTTACAGCACTATAACACAATTATTATATTCAATGCAATATAACAATATATATCAACTAAGTAGCTTACGTGGCAAAATATTAAACACGATTGGGCATACTACATGTTGACCTAAAACCCCAACAAACTTGTGAGGCTTAAAGGCGCGGATCGATCAAGGTTAAGGATGTACGCAGGAAATACACCACCACTACGCTAAGGACAGAAAATTAAATAACAATATGCAAGATAATTTAATCCCAAAACTTCAATCTTTATTCATATATCAAAATGCATTACATCAGTACATATACATCTCTTTCATTCTAACTCTTTTTATCTTTCTTACAAAATCTCAAATGGCACTCTCACATAAGTCTTTCATGAGGCACACTTTACATAATACATTGATTATAATAAATATACAAAATACAATCTATTTCAAAGGTCACTTCCTTTGACTCGTGCCTCTATCAGCTTCTGACATGATCTGGCATGATTTATCTTCATTACGTGGCTTTACTTCATTCCACGGTTTTGCTCTTTTACCCACATCTTTCTCTTCTCCTCCACATTTGACTAGTCCTATCACTTCATGGCTATCTCTATCATTTCGTGGCTTTATTCCTAAACTCCTACCAACATTATCCCCCTCTTAAACTTTGTCTCATCCTCAAGAAAACAACTAATGATGACTTTTACTCCTTCCTTCAAAAACAAATTGTGCCAAAATTGAGATCAGTGGGCATCAACCACTAGGACTTAGATGTCTGGCAGCGTAGGAAGGGTTCAAGTCACTCAACTCACCCGAATGGATTTATGGGACACCAATGTATAGAAGCATCAACCTCCCCAAGAACTTAGACGTCTGGCGTAGGGAAGGGTTCCCTCACTCGACTCGCCTGACTAGGTTTTATGGGATGCCTCAACCTTTTATCTTCTAAGGTGTACTTTGTGGCATGTACTTTGTAATTTGGGGAATGATATTATTTTCATAGTTTAGCCATGAAGTCAAATGAGTATTCACCTGATTAATCCATTCCTGCAGTTGTGTATTCTCTTGAATCAGTGACACAAATTTTGATGGAGTGGGATGTGCTTGTAGTTTCTTCCATCGATCTTGGGCAAGTGTAGTTTCTTATTGCATCCGCGTCAAAGCTTTATCCAATGTAGTGCTACATGCTTGCATGTCATAGATATTTTCTTGCTGCTCCCGCTGTTGATTTTGATATTTCTCTATAAGTTCTGCTAATTTTCTCCTTTGTGTGCCATCCTTATCATTTCCAATGTCATATTCTGTGGAAATATTATGTATTTCTGTTCAATTTTTTCCATCTTCCCCTTGTCTTCTACAATCATGCTTGGCCATCCAACAATGTATGTGTAGTATACAACAACATTATTCAATTTTTTCTCTAGTTTCTTCATTGTTGTTTTAAATTCGCTTTTTTTTTTTTTTTTTCTGATTCTCAACTACGTGATTTCTTGGCGTCTTCTTGGTATTCTCTAATTTCATCTTTGTACATTGTTTATTTTTCTGCCTCCAATTTTATGCGGTGTTCTTTCAATATTTCTCCTACCGTGTATGATGTAGATGCTTCAATGGACAATGTAGTATTAATCTAGATCAATGGCTTATCTCTTTGAATGTTGGTGAGCATCTTTTCATTTCCTCCTCTAATTCTACCCACCTTTGCATTCAGTCTTAAGTGGTAATATGATCTTATACTTGATTGCAAATAGATTTTTGTAAAGGAGTTAGTTTGTCTAAGTGGACTTTAAATCCCTCCATGGTTTTCTCAACAACTCCTTGTTGCAGTTGGAAATATTGTTCTTGTTTCCTCTTCTGTAGAGATTTATTTATTCTTGTTAGGAGTCTCGATGTGCTAGTGTGGTTATCAGGGTGGAAGATGATATTTGTAATGCTTGGTTAGCTTGTTATGCCTTCACCTTTTCTTCCTTCTCTTTTTCTTATTTCTTTTTTTGCTCTTGCTCTACTTTTGCTTTCTTTTATTCCTTTGATTCCTACTATTCTTTTTCTTCCTTCTCCTTCTCTTCTTATATTTGCTTATATTTTTCTTCTTCTTCTTTTCTACTTCTTCTTTCTTATTATTTTCTTCATCTTTTTCTTTTTCTTTTGTTCTTCTTATTTCTTTGTCTTTTCTTTTCTAATTGTTCTGTGTTTTTTCTTAGCTTCTAACTCAATTTTCATTTTTCTCTCTTTTTCTACTTTTCTCTCCTTCTCTGCTTTCTACTTTTTATCATCTTCATCCTTCTGTTTCCTATCCAGTTCTTCTTTTTCTTGCTCTTGTGTTTTCTCCTTCGGTTTCTAATCTTCGATTCATTTTCCTTTTTTGATCTTCTCTCTCCTTCTTTTGTTTCACCAATAGGCCAATTAGCTCGTCCACTTCCTTTATATGATGTAACATGCTCTTAGTGCAAAGTTTCTTTTGCTTGAGAGTGGTTTGTTCTTGCTGAAGTGTGGCCAAGCGGTGTGTTTTCTCTATCTCTATTTGGTCATGTATTTCTTCTACCAGTGATGGTGTAAGCAAGTGACTTATATCTTTGAGTATAAATGCATGCTTCTCTAGATAGTACATTATGGATTTTGCTATAGCCATATGTTCTCCACCTATACTTGTGGTGTATTCTTGGGAAAGTTATGAGATGTAGTTAAACATTTCTGATAATAGTTATAGGCTTGTTGACTAAGTCATGTTTCTTCTACCGGTTCTACTTCTTCTAAAATTGATGGTGTTGATGGGTCCTGTAGATGTGGTGGTGATGGAGTGTATGATTGTTCTTCCTCTAATTCTGAAATGTCTTCTATTTCTTCAGACTTTGTTTCATCTTTTCTCTTGTTGGTCTGCGACTTCTTTCAATTTTTCTTTCTCAACTAAAGTTTTTTGCCTTTTTGTCTTGGGTTTTGTAATGCTAGGGGCTTTATTCCATTTATATGTCTAAGGAAGGTATTTGCTTGATTCTACCTTGTCTCGATTGTGTGGATATTTTTGTCGATATTCTTCAAATGTCTCTTCAATTACCTCATCAAAATTTGGCAACTTGGCTTTGGTAGAATCGATAGGAAGATTTCAAATTACTTCTACAGATGTAGCCACTAGTTCATTTGATGCCTCATAAGGTAATGGAGGAATGTGTTGTGTGTGTGGGACTGTCGGCAAAATAAATGTATAATCTATATCTGTAATAAAATAAACCTCCTTTTCGTATTTTGCAACAACTTGCTTAGATACCCGGATTTTTGCCAATGATTTGCTTAATCCTTTTAATCCAACCTAATAATGAGATGATTGAGTTACTGCATCAAGACTAGCCATATGTTCCCAAATTTTTTCTATGATAGGTTTATTTGCCTACCATTCTATTGTATTTTTGGTATGAGGTAGGGTTTTGGTGAAGTACATAGCCAAACATATCAATAATGAGCCGTAGCAAAAAGTGTGCTTCCCCTCTTTTATCCTCCTAGTATTTTCATGGAATTATGCCGCTAATAGTTCCGCAAGGTTATACTCTGAATGAAATTGAACCATATCTAGGGAAATTTATGTGCTAAGCCCATGGGCACCATCTTCCCTATTTGTATGATATATTTTCAGACATATGGCTTTAGTTGCATACCTTAATGTATGATTGGAAATGTTTGTTATCCGTACTCCATGTTTTGTCTTTATTGCACCAAATTCTCAGTTTGTCTTTCAAGTATTCTATTATTTTTTATAGATTGTTGAGTGCCCTTTATCTCATAAGCCAGTAACCTTAGCCATTACCTCTGTTTTGATCTGATATGGTTGGTCCAAGTATAGCATTTGATTGTGGAGGTGACTTAACAGAAAATGAACCATAGAATCTACCCTAGGAAAGTGGGGTATTCAGCTCTACACATCAATTTTTAACTCCCTGATCACTTTCAAATTCTTCTTATACACCAATTCCTTTGTATTTGAATCTTCTTCTAACAGCAATTCTCTCTCCACTTTGAGTGTTGTGTGATTGTATTCCAGAATTTGGGAGTGTATATACTTGTTGCGAAATCCTTGGTGCACGCAACTTAAAATGGAATGTGTGAAAATTTCCTTTTGGGTCAGTTGTGTAGGAATTTGTAGAGTGATTTAAAAATTTTGGATTTGGAATCTCTACTTGTGTGATCTCAACTGGGACATCCATTTTTCTTTAGCAATTTTCCCTAGTTGTGCCCTAGTTTTCTTCTTCGCACTTTTACTCGATCTTGCTTCTAGCTCTTTATGCCTTAGTTTATCTTCCTTCAATGCCTTTTATATTGTTGTCGTTCCACCTACCACATTTATTAATTCCTACGTGGGAATTTTTTTCTTCATAAGTCATGGTGTTACTCTCTATGTATTTTCTATGTTTTTCTAATTTCCTTCATTCAATGATTTTTGTTCGTTCCGTGGCTTGTTCCTTTGTTGCTTTGGATTGCAAATTTTCTAATCCTTATTTTCACCATTTTTCTTCCTTTTAATGTGTTTCACGGCATCGTGTTGTGTATTGTGTGGCCTCTTTTTGTTCTTTATTTTCATTGTCTCCTTCTTTATTTCATGGTTTTGTTGTTTTCTTTATTTTGCAGGTTTTACCTTTCTCCCTTTATTCTCCGCAGTATGTTTCCTCTACGTATTTTATTTTCCTTCGTTATGTGGTTAGGTTACCTCGTGGCTTAGATTTCTCATTCTCCTTCTTCGAGTAGAGACACCCTTGTAGGTTTTCATCCTACCCCTCGACCTATCCATTGAATTGTCAATTTTCAAATAGGTCGGTATTTTAAATTTTTTTTTTATTATTATTTTTATTGTAGTTCTAAGTCACATATGTCTTCAACCTTGCTCCATTCACATGTCTAGGTAGCTCTTTTAACTATAAGGTTTGTAGTTTTACCACTCCTAAAGGTAGTATTTATTTGATAAGATATGGCCCCAACCATCTAACCTTTAATTTCCCTAGATATTTGTATTTACTGTCGTAAAGGAGTACCTGATCTCCTATGTCAAATTGCTTCTTTTTGATGTGGCGGTCATGTCATGCCTTTTGTCTTCTCTTCTCCTGTGTTTGATTGTATGTGGCTATAAATATCTTCTCATCTAACTTTTCCAGTTCTATCAATCTTTCATGTAAGGAATCATCTTTTGTCATCTGAAATGCTACAAAACTCTCAAACTAGGAAGAACAAATTCTATAGGAACCACAACTTCCAACCTGTATACTAATCTAAATGGTGAATACTTTATGATTCTCTTGTATGTTGTGCGGTATTCCCATAGAGTGACGAGTATCTTCAAGTCCCAATCAACAATTTGTAGCGAGAAAATATTTTCAATACCTTCTCCAACATCTTGTTAAAGGCTTCTACTATTCCATTTTCCTATGGATGGTATGGGGTGCTTCTGTGATGTTTAATCATGAATCCTCTCAGTAGCTCTTGGATGGTTTTGTTTACAAAGTTCTTAGCTTGATCACGGTGATACTCAAAGGGCATCCAAATCTTGTAATTATGTTCTCATACAAAAATTTATTTGTTGTTTTTGTAGTGCAATATTTCGTGGGAACCGCCTCCGCCCACCTTGTTAGATATTATGTTCTAGTGATGATAAATATTGCTTGAGAATGTTTGATGGCTAGTTTGATGGGTCCTATGAAATCAATAGCCCATTTCTCAAATGGGGCTAGTGCCAAAATAATTATGAGTGGAATTTCATCTCTTGCGTTTGGTTTTCCCACTCTTTGATAAATATCAAAGGTTCTAGCATGCTTATGAGCATATTTAAACAATGTGGGCCACCATAACCCAACCATCATCACCTTTCTTGTTGTTTGTTCTCCTCCATTATGTCCACCACTATCCCTTCATGTTCTTCCACTAATATATTTTTCCTTTCATGCTCTAGTGTTACCCTTCTTAGGACATCATCTTGTCCCTTTTTGTACAATTGTCCTTGGATTAGAGTAAATGGGAATGCTCTTGTCAAAAAACTCTTCTTTTTTTGTTGGGTGTAATCATTTGGAAATTCTCCTATATGTAGAAGCTGAGCAATTTCATCAAATTCCTTTGGTATGGCCTCAATTCGAAATAAGTGTGCTCCAAGAAAATCATCCTCTATCGGTCCTTCATCTTCTCCATTCTTGATCCTTGATAAATAATCAGGGCCATAATTTAGCTTTTCAGTTTCACTGCTATGGTGAAGTCAAATTCTTGGAAGAGCATCAACCATTGACAAATTATTCCTTGTAATATTGGTCTATTCAGTAGATATTTCAGTGGTTCATGATCGATGTAAAATGTGAAGGAAGTGGCAAGTAAGTATTGTCTATATTTCATTAAAGCGTATACCATACTTAGGGCCTCTCTTTCTGTTATGGTATAGTTTCTTTCTGCCTTCGCTAACTTCCTACTAGAAAATGCTATTGGATGGTCCATTTTCTCCTCATTGTGTCAACATAGCTCCAATTTCTTATTCCAAACACATCCACATGAACGTGAAATGGTACCTTCCAATCAGGGAAGATCAATATTGGTGCATGTAAAATTTTATCTTTTAGAACTTCAAATGCATCTGCACACTCTTTAGACCAAGGAATTTGTTTATTGGTTCTTTTCTTCAATAACTCCTCTAAAGGAGCACTTATTTATGCACAGGTTTTGATAAATTTCCTATTATATCCAGTATATCCCAAGATTTTCCTTACGTCCTTTTGATTTTTTGGCGGTGGTAAATTTACAATTACTAAAGTCTTCATAGGATCAATTAACAAACCTTCCTTGCATATTATGTGGCCTAATAGAGTACCAAAAGGAGTCAAGAAGATACATTTTTTCAAGTTCAAATAAATTTGTAATGCTCTACACCTTTGAAACATCAATCTTAAGACTTGTATGTGATTCTTCAACAGGCCATAAACCATCCAATCATCGAGATAAACTTCTAGAAAATCATGAATGAAATATTTGAAAGCATTTATCATGATCCTACTAAATATTGTCGATGTGTTTTTCAGTCAAATGGCATGATTGTATACATGAAGGATCCCCATTCAAGTGGAAAAAGTGGTTTTTGGTTGGTCCTCCAGAGCAATTTTGACTTGGTGGTACCCGGAGAAACCATCTATGAAATAATATACTTCTTTGTTAGCTACATTTTCTAGTACCTCTTCTGAAAAGGGGGTTAGAAAAGGATCATGTACACAAGCTTTATTTAACTCCCTATAGTCTACGAAACGTGGATCTCTCCAATTTTTTTATTTTGGATCACCATGGGACTGATCCATTTTGCATCATTACTGGTTTAATGATTCTAGCACTCAACATTTTGTCTAATTCAGATTTCACCTTCACTTTCAAATTTGGGTTTAGTCTGTATGGCCTTTTCTTCATTGGTCTGAACCCCTCCCTAATCGAATCTTCATTGTTCCAAGTTCTTATTTTATCCCTTTTAATTCTTTGAAATCCTTTGGGAAGATGTCTTGGAATTCTTGTAGCAACTCCACTACTTTAGCTACTTCTTCCTTTGTCCAATAATCTCCAATTTTGGCTAGTTTTTTAGTTCCTTCTGTTCCAATGTTTTCATTCCTTATTTTTAATGGCTGATAATAGTATTTTTCTCCTTCATATTTGTTTTCTACCACTGATCTCTCATCTTCTATGACTTTGTATCTTAAGTTCTCTAGTTTTTCTTCCTTGTCTTATTTCTCTACATTGTAGCATCTTGTCAACTCTTTTATTTCTATTGGGCTTTCTTGTGGTTTTATAATCTCCCCTTCTAGCTTCTTTGTGTCTTTAAAGTATTATTTTAATTTTTCTTTCGGAGTTACAAATAATAATTTTCTAATCTTATTTAGCACCCTCCAAATATTCAAATTTGCATCTTAAAAGGAAAATGTATGGCTAGAATTCCTTCACAATCTGATCCCAATATTTTTGTTTCTCACCTAAACTTTTGGTGTGTATACCATGACCGTGGTATGGGCCCGAGGGTCCATACAAATAATTGAGTCCATAATAGAGGATAAGTCTCTCCGCATATCTTCCAATGTTTCTCACACGCTTGAACATGTTTTCATGGATCTGTTTCTCCAGTATACTCAAGGATTGCGTCATAATATCCTTCAATTTCCATGAATCTTTCTTTGAGTAGGATAGTTACTTGATTTCCATCAAGATGTAATTTTTTTTATGTAATTCCAACCAACTCGTGGTGTTTATGATCAAGGTATAATCCAATACTTCTATCCTTACTTGTTCATTTGGAAATATTCTCTCCATAATCTTTATGTATCCTTTTATATCTCCAAATCTTGAATACTTTGGTAGCGTCTGATGAGATGACCTCTGCTTAATCTATATACTCATTTTATTGGGAGGTCCTTTATCTTTTCTTCTTCCATGGAAAAAATCTCTTAGGCTGGCATAAGAATGTCATCTTCTTCTTCTTGAGCTGAATAATATTCTTCTTCTTCGTCAAAGTTGTCTCTGGTGGGTGCAAAAATGTCACTCCCAAGTATCGTAGTTATCTTCCCATGTGATGAGCCGTGGTGGTATTCTCCTTACTGAATATAATTTCCACGTGCTTATTTTGGGAACCCATGAATCCAGGATTCCACCGCATTATTAGACTCTTTCGTGGTATCCTCGATTTGACCTGGAATCTCCCATCTCGATTTTGGCTCAAATTCTTTGTCAATACTAGAAAAAATTTAGTGCATATACTCCTTATATCTCATCAAATTCATCCTCCTCAAGGTTAGGCCATACCTCCTCTATCCACGTGACACTCATCCCAACATGTAGGGGTACATGAACACATATCCCATCTGAGTGTAAAGTTACTTCTTCTTCTTTAGAGCTCAAAGTTCCATTGTAATCGACAAACCATTCTAACGCTAGAATGGAATTATAAGAAGGGTTCTCAGCAACATTCTCCACTACCTCGAAGTTCACCAATTTTTTTATTCCCATAAAATTCACCTTGACATTCTTCAACACTCATATAGGTTGTCTAGAGGATCCATCCACCAATCTAATAAAGTACTCATGCGGGATCCGAGTAGGTTTTCCAAGCATTTCCCATGTGGTCTTGGACATCATGTTAACATCTCTGCACCAAGATCTAATAAAACCTTGGTGATGGTGGTGTCAAAAATATCCACATCTAGATAGATGGCGGACTTGCGCCATGTTCGTTGAGTGCGAAATGCATTTATTTTCTTATTGGGTCCTCGTTCAATTCGATGGACATGATGCATCCTCTCCTCCTTATTCCAATATTTTCTGAATTGTTTCATTTTTTCTACTAAACCCTGATTGATGGTCATCTTTTCCAATTCCTTCAGTGCAATCACTTCTTCTTCACTAAAGCAGTTCTTCTCTCTCTCTTCATTTGCTTGTGCTTCTTTTACCAGTGCTCTACTCTTTTTGACTTCTTTTAAGTGTAGTCCTAGTCTAATTTCTTTGGGATTCCACTCCTCTTCATCTAAAGAATGTTGTTCTTGGGGAAGCCTTATTATTTTATTTTTCTTGGGACTGCTTTGTTTTTAGCGGAACTTCTAGTTAGAATCGCTTTACCATGTACTGCGGTTCTTTGATGTTTTTCCCTTCTTTGTTTCCCTTCTCCTCAAGTAGTTTTCTCTTGTTTCTTCTCTTCTATCCTCTTCTATGGTCCTCCCTCCTGAAGTATTAGTCCCTGAAGCAGTAGTTCCTTTAGTAGTGGCCCTTACGGCCTTATATTTGACTATGGTAGCTTCATCCCAAAGAATTCTAGTTATGTGTTGTACCTTCCTATGAGTGTATACTGCCAATTCCTCTGATCTTGTCAATTTGCTTCTATAAAACTGTGCATCTTCCGGATAGTGGAATGCATCGTGTCCCTTATTTTGACAAAATCCACATGGATCGGGTTGTATACAATTTCTAGAAAGGTTCCCACCTTGCCCACATTTGTAGCAATTCATTGGCCATCTGTCTTGGTATCCGCCTCCTTTATTGTATCCCCTGCGGTAACCACCATCATTATATCCTTGATATCCTTAGTAACCTCTACCTCCCTGATAGTTGTCATAGCCTCCTCTATAACCTCCTCTAAATCCTCCTCTTAATCCACTATGGTACCCTCTACAAAAACTTCCATCATTGTAACCTTGGTAATTTGGGTTGTAATTGTTTCCCAGTATCTACCTCCAAACTACGGCTGACCATCTTGTTGATTTGGGTATTGTGGTGTAATTATCATTTGTTGAGATGGTTATGTAGGTATTGTGGGTGTTGTATTCATATGTGGTTGTGTAGGAGGAGGGTTAGGTATTGTATTCTACCTTGCAGCCATATCTCTCATAGCAACATAATCCCTCAAATTGTCCAATGAATCAACCGAAAGGAAAGTATGGTCATAATGATTGTAATAGCCACATGTGGTACATTACATCAATTAATTTGTAGGGGGTGATACTTATAATAGAGGAAAGTGTCCCAAGTGTGTTGATCCCAAAGCTTACAAATTTTGCAACATATTCATTCAGATGGAGCTATATTTTTGGAAGATGCTTTTCGTGAATAATTTACTCGATATTATGGCTCTCTCTTTGTGTGTTCAAAGTAAGGGCATTCCAGTCTATTATGCCCTTCATTGCAACAAACAATACACCACATTTTTGGTCTTGAATTACTTTTAGGAGGAGAACTGCTCCTCAATCCTTTAGTTCTCTGTATTTCTTATTGTAATTTCAATTTTGCAAGTTCCAATTATACTCTTTCAGTTCAGTTTTTATTGATGTCTCCCCTTCCCTTCTCTAGGGCTGAGCCTCCAAATTTATTTTCATCTCAATTACTTTTGCAAGTTTCAAAGCTGTTTTGTGTCTGAAATACGGCTATGAGATAAGGAAGCAGGTTGAAGGTGAACCACTCAACCCTTTACGTATCATCAGGGGCTCTTCTAATTTTATAGTAACAAGGTTAAATCTTTGACTAAACTCTTTTACTAATTCTCCCTCTTTTGAACCAAATCCCTCATTTTTCTCACTCCTTTTGTTGGTGCCTCAGGAAATGAAAATTTGTTTTGAACTCTTTCTCGACATCTACCCATGGTTTCGTACCTTGTGATGATAACCTCATATACCACCTTAGCGCATCACCCTTCAAAGAACATGTGAAATATTTTTGCTTCATTGCTTCATCCATGGTATTGTTACTCTTCCAATAATGGTCCAGTAGGAACAAATGTTCCAATGCATCAGTTGAATCCTTGTCAAAAATGGGCATCTTAATCTTCTGAGCCATAGTGGGCCGAGTATTTTTTCTAGGATGCACAACAGGTTGTTGTTTAATTTGCTTTACTTTCTTGGTTTGATTGTGTACTAATTTTAAATTGCTCTTTCTCCCTTTATCTCTGCTCAGTTCAATATCAAAGTAAAGTTCACCTAGTAATTCTTGAAATTCTCTTACTGTTTCTTATCTCCTCTTACTCTCTTCTCTTAGGATTTGATATCGTTCCTCCAGACTTCTTTCTTTTTGTAGATTCTCAATCAGTGTCTCAAGTGATAGATGGAATGGCATCCACTCTGAGGGGTCATCTCATTTGGGAATTCACAACGGTTGGGGGTATCTCTTTATTTGGCGTCTTTTCATAACTAACATTATCAATAACTACTTTTCTATCTTTAATATTCCTTAGTCTATGATCTACCTCTAACTCTTCATCACTTCTTCTTTTATTATTTTTTTCTTCTTTCCTTTCCTAGTCCTCTTCTCTATCATTTTCTTCAATCTTCTCTTCTATCACTTATATCTCCTCTCCTCGTATATCTACACTTTCTTTTTCCTTATCTTGTTCATCCACTATCTCTACTTTCTCACCAAATTCCTCTAACAAGTTTCTCATAATACTAACTTCCTCTTCCTCTCCTTTTTCTTTAATCATTAATGGGGTCTCATATCCTCTTCTTTCCATATCTCTTCTTCTAAAACTCTTTTGAATGTTGGATCTAAACTTCCTACCAATTTTTGTAAATCTCTTACTAATATTTCTTCTCTCATCATTGATTGCTGAATTGGACTTTCTATAGTATATTGTACCACAAGATTCTCAGAGTAACAAAACCTAATTGGTCTCCACATGATGTAGATATTATAGTGAGACTTGAAATTTCTACCTTCATTTCTAGATGACCCAATTGCTGGCATCCTCTCTACCTTCTCTTCTCCTTTCTTGACCTTACTCAACTTCTCCTTTCTTTTTTCATCTATTTTCTATCTCTTCTCTTTCTAGTTTCCATTTTTCTACCTTTTCTTTTAACTCCTCTTGTTTGTGACTAATCTCTCTCTCTCTTGAATTCCCTTCATTTTAATTATCTCCTAGTTTTTTTTTAATTTCCTTAATCCTCCTGTTCTAACCCTCTAACTTTTCTATTTTTTCTATTTTTTTCTTTTTCTCATGTCAGCCTATTTCTGCCACCCCAACTAATGCCCCATTAATTATAATAATTCATGATTCCTAGGTCATCCCCCTTCACTTCCACCATCCCATTGTGCATGTCCCCCTAAAGTAACTTATTTTCTTCTCTAATTAATCCTTTTTTGATCATCAACACCTTGATTAGGAACGAAACTAATTGAAGGAAACAACTATGAGATCTGCTTAACACTTCTTATTTCTTATCGTCAAAGATCATCCAACCCTATATTGCCCACGTGATTGTGAAAGAATCTAGTGTATTCTCATACCAATAGCCAATTTTTCTGGTCCACATTTCATCTAGGTATTTTTCTATGGTTAATTTTTCTACAGTCCACTCAAAAGGTTGTCTCAAATACATGTGTTTGGATTCAGTTCTTTTTGCATGTGCTAATAAGAAAGAGCACAAGTGGTGAGGAAAAGAAGACAATAATTCTTCTCCAAATTATCCAAAAAAATTTGCTTCTTTGCTTTATAGGTGATTTTCCATCTTTTTATTCCCCTTTCACAAATATGTCGATCTGCTTTTCCCACCAATTTTTAATTTCTAATAATGTAGGTTTCCAGTATCCAGGTGGTGAGATATTTCTGACATCCACTTAACATGAGAAACCTAGGCTCAGACACCAAATGTTGACCTAAAACCCTAATAAACTTGTGAGGCTTAGGTGCGGATTGATCAAGGTTAAGGATGTACACGAGAAATACACCACCACTATGCTAAGGACAAAAAGTAAATAACAATATACAAGATAATTTAATCCAAAAATCCAATCTTTATTCATATATCAAAATGCATTACATCAGTCTAGTACATATACATCTCTTTCATTCTAACTCTCTCTATCTTTCTTACAAAATCTCAAATAGCACACTCACATAAGTATTTCATGAGGTACACTTTACATAATACATTAATTACAATAAATATACAAAATATAATCTATTTCAAAGTTCACTTCATTTGACTCATGCCTCTGTCAAACCACAAGCGATTTGGTGTGATTTATCTTCCTTACATGGCTTTAAGTCGGCTTTCATGGCTCTGCTTAGTCTCATGTGGCTTTTCTTAGTATTTTGCGGCTTTACTTCATTCTGCATGACTTCACTCTTTTACCCGTGGCTTTCTCTACTCCTTCACATATAGTCTTATCACTTCGCGGCTATCTCTATCATTTCATGGCTTTATACCTAAACTTTTGTAAGTAACTACTTTGTAAAACAAGGCTAGTTTTCCATGGTAATTTATTCCTTGTAACAACAAGTTCCTTTGTCCAATCATTGAAATACATACGAAAAATTTGCAATAAAAATTTATTTATACTAATAGCTTATTGTTGTCACTTATAACATATTTTAAATGAGAACCCTTCGTTCATCCTATCTATGTTGTTGGAGTGTTAACCATATCACCTATCACTTGCAAATTCATCGTATTCCCTTGTTGAGGAAAAAAATTCCGTTGCATTTAAGTAGTTGGTGTTGATGGACTCACTTGCTAAGAATTTCCTAAACTTGCAATGGTTGAAGTATACATTTTTATCATTTCCATCATTATTGGATGTCGTCAAGAAAATGATTTTCTATGTTGATTAACCTTCTTTGTATTTCAATCTCCTTGATAATTTTTTCATATGCCCTCATCCTTTTATCTCGTTCCTTTTGCTCCTTCTCATGTTTTTCCCTTTGCCTTTATTATTTATTTTCCTTTCATTTTAGATTATTTTCAAATTTTTGTAACTTCAAATCCCTCTCAATGACTCATAATGCCTTCTTCTCTTGTATCTATTCTTTTTCCTAGTTTTAATTAACTCTATTTATTTTTTCTTGTTTCTTAGTTACAAAACATATGGAAAAAATTATCTGCAGCTAGTATTTGTGGTTGCATGTTTAATCTCACTTTGCTCCATATGGTAAATCATGGGATTTTTACACAAGCCTCTCCACTGGAAGCTTAAGAAAACTACATAAACTCTTGCTTATTTGATACTCTTTTGTTTGAGTATATGATGTAATGTCTTTCTGTTCTTATTTCATGCATACCGATTATGTTGCCCTGAATTCAATTACATCATCACAAACATTGAGTTCACTAGTATCAAAGCATTATAGAGAACAACCTCTTCATTGGGTAAAATAACATGAGGGGATGATATTGAAAGGCTTAAATTTTTATTAGAAAAGTACAAATTTACACCTAGTTGTATTGTCCCCTCTTTGATCTAGTATAGTTATCTTACTTGTGAAGGTGGGATCAACCCTTCTCCAACTCTACCCCTTGGAATGTCAATCATATGAATACCTTGAATCATTTCTTCATCTTCTTGAGTTATTTCATATGTTTTGGTTACATGTGTGACTTGGCTGATAGAAGGTAGAATTCAACCCATCTCATCATGTCTATACCTAGCCATAAGCATGGTGTTTTCAAATTCACTTCTCTCAACATCATCTCTAACTTCATATTCTTGACTTGCTGCCATGTCATTTAGAATTGCCTCTATATTTAGTGGTCATATCCCTATCCTCTGAAAACATGACTTAATATTTTCTATGGAAAGAGCCTTCTTGAAATATTTGTTACCCAACTCAGCCAACTCAGTCCTATTGATCTCAAGTCCATGGTTTCGAGCCATCTGCATTGACCTTTCAAATTTGAAGTAGTTATTGAATGGTGAAAACAAACTCACATCCAATGATTATAGCCTATGGGAAGTGTGTGTTGGCAAAGTTACAAGATCAATTCCCAAATTTATATCCTCTTCTACTACTTCCATTGTTACATGAATATCATGGCCATACAATATCAACAAGTGCCTATTATTAGGTGAAACACCACCGATATTTATCTCTTGAAATGGTGTATCCAATTAAGAAATAATTTTTTGGGCATGCATGAATTTTTTTGGGCTACCATGCATGCTCCTAGTTCACAATGTGTAACGTAGTTCTTTAACTATCTTCTACCCTTGATGATATAGAATCAAGAAATGCTTTGGCCTGTTTCATTAACACAACAAAGAGTGGTGATCTATTCCCTACTCTTTGTAATAATGTGGGGAACACTTCAACTTCCTTTTTTTTCTACCATCTTCATACCAACATTCCTACCAAAATACACTCTAGTTTCATTACAATTCCAAATTTTATAAGGTCCATATTAGTTAACTTCATAGACATTCTCCAAGTTATTATAAAATGCATCTACAATGAAAGGCCATAATTGAATTGCTTTGTTTCTATCTAAACCTTCTATTGATCTAATAGACAAGTCTAGGTGCCTCTTCTTAAAGACACCCCACTAAAACTTTCTTGGCAATCCATTTTTGAATGGGTTAGGCCTATTTTCATTATGTGGTCCACATATGACTTAAGCTATGTGATTTAAATTCCATGTTCAAGTATCTTCCATGTCTTTGCACCAATGGAAAATCTCAAGTTCTTCCTCCTCTGTCAAAATTGTTAGCGGGCCCTTTTTGTCGTGGTTGTAATGCCAAATAACCAATAGCAAAGGGTTGTTGTAGGAATATTCCACTTCTTTTCCATATCTTGTGTGGAGTTGACATTGTTTTCAACATCCCTGTAGCAGGATCCATTTCATTCATGTCCATTGACTTCGATTAATATCTTCTTAGTTTTTAAAGGCCATGATTTCAATTACGTAGTATGTTCGGGAATGTGTGTGTGAATTTACAACTTCTTTAACATCTAAAGTATAATCCAATCTAGCTCCCCTTTTTCTATTACCCCTTGCCCTACAAACTATTTGATTTCTCTTAGAATTTTTCATTCTATTTACGTCAATA
Source organism: Taxus wallichiana var. yunnanensis (assembly GCA_018340775.1). Taxonomy (NCBI): domain Eukaryota; kingdom Viridiplantae; phylum Streptophyta; class Pinopsida; order Cupressales; family Taxaceae; genus Taxus; species Taxus wallichiana. The sequence continues at coordinate 557,764,267 of CM031242.1, read as the reverse complement.
AATATGAAAATGTTAATACCATGTGTCATTTAGCAATTATTTGGAGCTATAAATGGATGAAAATATTATTTTTTCTGCTTTTTAATCCTATTATTTTGTGTGTGTATACACACACACACATTTTTATGATTATACATACATATACATATGTACATAGATAATGCATATCAGATAACCATGAAAGTGTGAACATGGCCAACTTCATAAGAACACATTAATTTAAATTTTTGAAGCTTCATAAACTAGACCCTTAATACCAAGTTGATCCTAGATATTCATACCCTATAACATGAAATGTTGACTTGTGTTGGGGTTATCACACTTTGGTTGTGCGAGATAATATATCAGATCTAAGCATACATGTAATAAAAAAAATGGATATTCTACTGAGAAGATATATAAAAAAACAAGAGATATAAATCAACACCAATTTAATGTGGTTCGCCTACTATGGGTTACATCCACCAAGAAACAAGCCAATCTATTATCCAAAGCTTTCAGAAGATATACAATCTTCCACACCTCTCACAATGTACAATACTTTCTTTCTCTCTAACTTTTCCTTCTTCTCCAAGAATTCTCTTCTCACAATTATTTTCACAATAATCATCTATGCTTACTTCTAGTCCTAGATTTCTAGCTTATAAATACCTTATACAAACTTAGAGAAATTAGCCATGCAATTACAATCAATATATATCTTTAATACTAAAATTAGATCTGAATCCCATGAATTAAATGAAACACTCACATACAAGTAATTGATGTTGGTTAGCACTAACCGATGACAGTTCCTCCTTGCCTAAGCGATGCCGGTTTCTATGTTTTCCAGAAAGTTGATAAAGCATGCTAAACTTAAGTAATTGAGCTCTACAACTCAACAATCTCCCACTTGGAGATAAATTACTGCACTATACATGTACAGTGTCATTATTGAATCCTTTCCTTAGCTTTGTTTCTTCCTCTTCAAGTCTCAAACTCAAAACTAATAGAAGTGGAGTGTAGCTCCAACTTCTCTTTTTCCAATGGCTTTGTTAGCATATCCGCGAGGTTCTCTCTCGTATGAATCTTCTCTAGTTTTAGTTTTCCATCCTTCAATACTCATCGTATGAAGTGATATCTCAACTGAATGTGTTTCATTCTAGAATGAAATGTTGAGCTCTTTTCCAAATGAATTGCACTTTGACTTTCACTTAACAATTTGCAATCATCTTTCTCTTTTCCCAAATCTTTCATAAACCTTCTCATCCATATAATCTCTTTACTATCCTCTATAGCTGCAACATACTCTTCTTTTGAACTAGACAAAGCCACAACCTTCTGCAATCTTGATATCCGGTTAACTTCCATTCCACCTCTTGTGAAAATATAGCCGGTAGTGCTCCTCCTACCATCCAGATCTCCAGACCATATATGAATCAACATAGCCATATAAAGAAATATCGAACCTCCATAGCATAAGTTTATGCTATATGTCCCTCTCAAATACTTGAGTATTCATTGGACTTCTTTCCAATGCTCTTTACTGGATTGGTCATAAAGCTACTCACAACTCCCACTTTGCATGCAATGTCTAGTTTGGTAAAACCATAGCATACATGAGACTCCCAACCTGCTGAAGCATATGGTATTCATGTCATGTATTTAACCTCCTCATGTGATGAAGGACACTAATCTCTGCACAATTTGAAGTGTCCAAATACCATAGGTGTACTTACAAGTTTTTAATTTTGTATTTTAAACCTTTCTAACACCTTATAGATATAATCCTCCCGAGACAAATAAAATTTCTTGTTCTTCATATCCTGTGTATTTTTATGTAAAGGATTCTTTTTACATCTCCTAAATCCTTCATAGAAAATGTGTGAGCTAGTTTTCCCTTAAGCTCACCATTGTCATGCATACTAGATCTGTGCAATAAGCATATCATCCACATATAATAAAAAATAATATGGCTCACATTTTCAAGCTTATTGAAATAAACATGATGGTCATATTTTCATCTCAAATAGCCATGCTCATGCATGAAGCTATCAAATATCATGTACCATTGCCTTGGAGCTTTCTTGAGCCCATATACGCTCTTTTTCATCCTACACACTAATTTCTCCTCACCCTTTACTTCATACCCAAGAGGTTGTTGCATATAAATATCTTCATCCAAATCACCATGAAGGAAAGTCATCTTCACATCTATTTTCTCTAAATGCAAATCATCTACTGCAAATAAACTCAATACAAGATGCGTATGGAAGTCTTGTTAGCAGAAGGAGAAAATATTTCACCAAAGTCAATACCTACTGTGCAAATCCTTTTACTACAAGCCTTGCCTTGTACCTTTTTTTTCACCCTCTTCTTCCTTGATCATGTAAACCCATTTGTTCTACAATGTCCTCTTACCTACTAGTAACTTTACCAAATCCCAAGTCTAGTTTTGTTCCAAGGATTCCATCTCCTCATTTATGTCATGCTCGCACTATACATGGTTCTCATCCTGCATTGCTTCTTCAAATCTTTTTGGTTCAGCATTATCAGTCAATAATAAATAAGATAGAGAACGTGTAAATTGTTCTGGAGGTTTACTTACCCTTTGTCACCTTCTCACATGAGTTTGGGGTACAGGAGGCTCATTCGGACCTCATGGAAATTTGTTTCCACTTCTCACAAGTATTGTCTCTAATCAACTATAGCTGGCATCAATTTCGTTATAACCGATATCAATTCATTAGACGAATGTCGGTCAAGGGTCAACCAAAGTTCATTATATAACCTTGTAGGTATAACTTTTAAATTCGAGAGTTCATTTTCATTCACAAACTTCTCAATCGGTTTGTCCTTAGGTACTAAAATTTTATCCCTGTACATTATTTTTTCATTCCATTCAATGTTGCGACTCCTAAAAATTTTAGAATTGTCTAAATCCCAAATATGGAATCTGAAATCACCGGATCCATAACCAATAAAAGTGCATCTCTTGGATTTTGCATCCAATTTTTCTTATTTTCCTTATCGGCATGCACAAAATCTTTTGAACTAAAAACTCTAAGAAAATAAATATCTACCTCTTTTCCGGTCCAAGCTTCCTATGGTATTCCTCCATCTAGTGAACTTAAAGGCCCATGGTTAATCAAATAAACTTTGTGTGTCAATCGGCTTCAGCCCAAAGCTGCAAGGGCAATCAACATGTATCCTCATACTCATATCACATTAAATAATTTTCATGTTCATTCTTTCTGCAACACCATTCTTTTATGGTGTTCTTGAAACCATACTTTCTCTAAATATTCCATTCACTGAACAATAATCATTGAAATCTTTGCTATAGTATTCACCACCATTGTCATATCTAAGGCACTTTAACTTAGAATGTTATTCATTCTCAACAAGGGCTTTCCATATTATAAAAGTCTCAAAAACATCATATTTACGTTTAATACAATAAACCCATACCCTTATTGTAGCATCATCAATGAAAGTAACATAATATTGGTATTCTCCATGAGAAGCTACTTGGGTTGGTCCCCACACATCTAAGTCTACAAGCTCTAATTTTTGTTCCTTCTTAATTACCCCAACTTTGAGAAATCTCATTCTCTTTTACTTTCCAAAGACATAATGTTCACAGAAATCAAGATCTAAATCTTTCAAATTTGATAACTTACCCTTAACCTTTAAGATTTGCATTCCTTTTTAACTCATATGGCCAAATTGATTATGCCACATGCATGCATCTGAATCTGAAGTAGATAATACAAAAAAGTAATCAGTAACATAGGTAGATAAATATAGTGTTCCTACCTTCTTGCATCTTTTCACAACAAGGGCACCATTGGTGACTTTCTAAGAGTTGGTTGTGAATGTAACCATGCAAACCAAATTCAACTAGTTTCCCGCAGAAATAAGATTCCTCCGAGGCTTGGCACATGCCTCACATCTTTCAATACATATGTATTTCCATTCTACATTTTTAGATGAACTTCCCTTTACCAGGATATCACCGCAAGGTTCATCATCACCCAAATAAACATGCCTAAAATTTCCTTGGACATAATTTACGAGATAACCCTTATTAGGTGTTGCATGGAAAGAAGCTCTTAAATCTAAAACCCATGATTCTATTCTATTATCCAAAGAAACAATAAGATCATCTTTTATTACCTTTGCTTACAATATTTTTCTCTTTACCTTTTTCGGGTGTTAATTTTCTTTATCCTTTGATCAACAATATTTCTTTGGATGTCCTTTCTTTCCACAATTCTAACAGGTAATTCCCTTACCTCTAGATTTAGGTATGTCTTTCCTATTCTTTGATTTCCCATTATTCTTACTCTCGGATCCATCCTTCTTCCCACCTTTACTTTCTAAATTCAAAGCATTTCATATGATGATTCCTCTGTACTTTTCTTGTGAATTTATTCATTCAAGATTATAATAACCACATCATTAAACTTCAAAATATTATTTGCAAATGTTGTATTAATAGCATTCATTACCAAGTTATCCCAACTATTAGGCAAAGAACATAAGAATAAGAGTTCTTTCACTTCATCATCAAACAAAATATCAATCTGATTTTAAATGATTTACAATAGATCGTAAATCATTTAAATGATTAGATGCGAGATGCACCTTCATGCATCTTATAACTAAATAGTTTCTTCATCAAATAAACTTTATTTGAATCACTAGGTTTTTCATATAAATTAGCAAGAGATTTCATTAACTCTCCGTAGATGTAAACACGAAATATTAGAAGCCACAAATGCTATCAGGATCAATCTTATAGATCCCAAAGCCTTTCTGTTAAGAATCTTCCATTCTTCATCAGTCATCTTCATAGGTATAGAATTTTCATTCAACGGTAAGTACAAATCTCTTTGATACAGATAATCCTTAATCTTCATCTTCCATAGTTGATAATTTTAGTCATCAAACTTCTCTACCTTGTATTTTTTTCTTCTTCCATTGATGTAGCTCTCACTCAATTAGAAAACCATTTGTGAGTAAATTTTTCAACACACAAAACCCTCAAACAAAACTCAAATACCGGTTGTCGGGGTTAGTACACTTTGGTTGTACAAATAATATATCAGATCTAAGCATACATGCAATAAAAATGGATATTCTACCAGAAGAAATATACAAAACAAGAGATATAAATCAACACCATATTTAACGTGGTTCACCCAATGTGGGTTACGTCCACCAAGAAATAAGCCAATATATTATCCAAAGCTTTTAGAAGATATACAATGAATATTTACAATCTTCCATACCTCTCATGATATACAATACTTTATTTCTCTCTAGCTTCTCCTTCTCAAAGAATTCTCTTCTCACGATTATTTTCACAATAGTCATCACTCCTTACTTCTAACCCTAGCTTTCTAGCTTATAAATACCTTATACAAACTTAGGTCACTTAGCCATGTAATTACAATCAATAGATATACTTTAATACTAAAATTAGATATAATTCCCATGAGTTAAATAAAACACTCATGCACAAGTAACCGGTGTTGGTTAGCCCTAACCGATAACGATTCCTCCTTTCCTAATCGATGTCATCATGGGTGATTGATGCGATTACCTATATAACCGATGTCAATTATTGTGTTTTCCAGAAAGTTGATAAAGCATGCTAAACTTAAGTAATTGATCTACACAACTCAACAACTTGATTTGTGGAAATTTCTAGTGAAAGGTGTTAACACAAAATCATGCACATATCACTTTTCTACTATACTGCCAAGTATGTTAATATATGCATGGATCTTGAGTAAGAAAATTATTCACTATGACACACTTCCTAGTATGTCTAGTTGCTTTGATTATTTTTATTTTCTTTATCTCTCACATTTGTCACTTCGCACTTAGTTACAGTCAGTCACAGGGATCTTTATCTGTCATTTTTCTCACATTTGTCATTAGCTATCCCAAGATACCAACACCCAATCTGGACACTAGTGCCCAAGTTCTCCTTTCCACCACCGGGGCTCCTATTCTCTTTGTTCTTTTTCACTTTTTTTTATAGTTTTGGTCATAATTTTTGATTTTATTACTCCTATCCCGAGGTCCTAGTCGACATGTCGTGTCACTAGTGTTAAAATTCAAACAAGAGATCCATATATATACACAACATACATACCATTATAATAATGGGCAATTCTAAAGGGAAAGCATATCTACATACTATCAAAGGGACTACATTTTTGGGATGATTACTCTACATACACTGCATAGGAAGGGGAAATTTATGAATTCCATCCTACACATTTGCATTATATATAGCTTTAGTTAGCTACCTTGTGTCATTGGCGCAAGGGCAACCTAAGGACACCATTTCACACACAAGCACATAAAACTACATGAATTATAGAATGTAATGTAGTGCTTGGTCATAAGTTCATCCTTTGGATGACCGCCGAGGTCAGTCTGACTTCACATATTACATTTTTTATTCCAATTTAAATGTGATATGACTTTTTCCCATTAATAATTATAAGTTATAAACTATCCTAATGTTATAAAAATATTAAACAATAGTTAGGTGGTGAGACTATGTGATGCTCAATCAACTCCGAGGGAAATTAACTTTAGAACACACATCTAATTATTTTCTTTTATTAAATAAATAATGTTTGAACTTTCTTTCTAGGGAATTTTGTCACATAACATTTCTCCCTCCTTAATCAACTATTGACCTCGGTAGCTTTATCTTTCTACATGAAACACAAATAAGTAATACAAACGATTTGTGAGCTTGTGCGGTAAAGCTAGGGTTTGTGTTACAGATTACATGTACCTTGGCTATCCAAGTGTGACATATAGGTGATCAACAACGAAGAAGTGTGAAACCCTAGGGATATAAGAAAAATCAAATTCTAAGCATTAGCATAGTCACCAACACTTAGGATTGGTCTTTAGTGCCTAGGCGCCCTCACCTGTCCCAGTGAATCCGTGCCCATCTCCGTCTACCGCTTCAAAAATTCATATTGAGCATTTCCAAAATTCTACCCAACCTAATCATCAATTTTTCTAGTTCGCATTTGTTCGGGATAAGAAAAAAATTAGGTAAGTGCCGCATCTCTCTCATTTTCTTACACTGTTTCATTTTTAGAGTGCTTACCATTTTTACTTTGTTGTATATTATCATAGTGATTCTAAAATTAAATTTAATATTAAAAATTTATTAAATCATTTGGTGAACCCCTCTCTTAAAACTCCTTTCCCTAGGATCCAAAAAACCCTCATGGCTAAAAATAGATCCTCCTCTCCTAGGAAAGATATGCATCATGTTAGTATGAATCCTATCCTTGATGATGTTTTTGAGGCTGAACTTAATGCCCTTTATCACAATGCTCGAATTGATAAAAAATTTCTAAGACAAATTATTTCCCATGAAAGCAATATTCCTACTATTTTTTGCAACTCTAGTGTGAGCATCAATTCACCTGACCAAAACTTCACTAAATGTTATCCTTGCTCTTTTATAGGCCCTCATGTTACTCCACCTTATTTTCAACCAATTATAGCACTAGTATACATTCTATGTTTGGTCTTGCATGTGACAATGTATATACAAATAATGTTACTTCTAATGTTGAAAATGTACATGTGCATGATGACGTTTCTCATACTAATCAAGATGAATGTAAAGTTTTATCTCATGTTGCTTCTACTTCTAAAAATATTTCTAATGATTACAAAGATATATCTTATGATAGTTCACCTCTTACTTCTCTATATGCTAATGAATCTCTTAATGAAATAATTGCATGCAAAACTTTATCTAATAGTTACGCTGATTATATTTCTGATCATGAACATGTTAGTGAGGATGTGACTTCTCTTAATACTATTGAGCGTGAATTTTCACTCCACTTTCTTATATTTTTGAGGATGTTTCAATGTCATTCATGATGATTCTATTACTCCTAATAGTTCACCCCTTATTGTTTCTTTTGATTTTACTGCTAGCATTTATGTCGATATTCAATGTTCTTCTCCTCCTCTTTTTTCTTCTTCTTCTCTAGATGGTATTCATGTTTATTCTTCTATACCTACTAGTATACCTCCTCTTATTTCTTCTGCATCTATATATAGCATTCTATAGATCCTTCACCTTTCGCTTCTTCTTCTCACATTCCCATGATCACCCAAAATGGAAAACTTCAACCTCTTAATGTGCTCTCATTTCTTCTATAATTCCTTCACATGATATTTTATCACTCATGCATGTTGTTGGCCATTTGCAATCTCAAGTTCAATCTCTTACTCTCAAAAGCAAAGCCTACTATGCTTCCATTGATAATAACTCTCTTCATGGCAATCCTATTCCAAAGAAAATTCACAATTCATATTTTCCTAAGGATTTTATCATGCCTACATTTTCATGTTTTAATGGTATTGGCAATCCATATTTGCATCTTAAGCATTATCGTTTAGCTATGGCTTCTTATTCTAATGATCGATTGTTACTAAAAGTTTTTTTTTCATAGTCTTGTTGATGATGCTCTTCAATGGTATACCCATTTTCCTTATGGATCTATTAGTACATATTGTGAAATGGAAGATGCTTTTCTTAGATGCTTTATGCTTAACAATGGTCCTAGAGTTACACATGATCACTTACCTAACTTACATCAAGGAAAGAAAGAACCTATTCTAGATTACATTTTATGCTTCAATTCTTGCATGCATCAGTTAGTATTTCATCCTATTGATCTAGAGAAGTAATTTATCTTTTGTTGTGGTTTGATTCCTGCATTGAAAGAAAAATTACAATATGATACATGTGAATCATTTATACTTTTATGTTATAAGGTCATTGATCTAGAACAAGATTTAATTGTTGCACATGTTATAGATCCCCTTCTATTCCATCTATTACTTCATCACCTTTAGCTTCTTCACCTCTACCATCATGAAGCATCCTCCAAGCTCTCCATCTCCCCCTCGAAAGTAAGTTCCACCCCTCCATCACTTCAGTGTCCTCCATCTCCTCCACCACATTTGTCTCCACCTAAGACTTCTCCATCTCCTACTCTAGAGCTATTACATTTCTCTCATGCTACTAAGCCTCATGATGTCTTACGTGCTTTGATTGATAAGATCTTAATTTTCTTACCACCTGTAATTAACATAATTATCCTCATCACTTGCACCGCATGAGTGCAATCTCCCTTATTGCAATTTCCACCGCATCAATGACTATTGTTCCCTTCATGATAAGTTACAACAATTAGAAGATAAGGGTGTCATTTCCTTTGCTTCTCTCTATCATGAGTGGTCTCTTTCCCCATTCCACATAAGTGTTCTTATACCACTATTCACTTGTCACCTCCACTTGATTTTAAGGCGAGTCATTCATCCATCTCCTAAAACCATCATTCATTTGCTTTGAATAAACTAAAATGGAGATATAGTAATATAATCGATGCTATATAATAAACAAATAAATGACAATAAAATGCAATAATGTACCCAAAAACTAGGTAAATGAAATGTGAAACCTTAATGTGCAAGAGAGGGTTAAGAATGCCTTAGGTGATTCATCGAGGTTAAGGGACTATGTCATAGTGGAGACCAGCTAAATATGAGGAGGAAATCATTGCACGGGAGATCAAGAAAGTGTATATCTGAGTTGTCTAACCAAACTTGGGCACTTGAAGAAGGATAGAGGTGCCTAGGGTGCCCTAATATGAGATCTAGGTTCCCTGGTCTGAGATCTAAGCGCCCTGGTCTGTGAAAATAACCAAGAAACCTCCTGTGATGTGTCACTAAATGATCACCTGTGTTCACTTCCTATCATGTGAATTTTTCTAAACTTTGTGGGATGTCACTGTAAATCATAGATGGAGGAAACACCTACAAAACCCCAAGCCAAGCATCAAAATCCTAAAAAGTAAATATGCATATGAAGGGGTCAGACTATCCTCAGCTGCCAAATGGATGGACTTATCACTGAGCATTGCACTACATCTCAGACCCAATGTAATTTTAGGCGTGTTTGTGGAAATCATGCCCTAGGTTCTATTATGCCAGTCACACTTTGTGAGTAGCGAACAATAACTAGATGTAGAATGTAAATAAATGGTAAATGGAATAAAATAAACTCCCTCCTATGAAGTGTGATGCGAGATGAACCATATTTTATCCATTGTAATGGAACTAGATGGATGTAATTGGAGTAGTAGAAACCTTTTATGGATCTTGACCTTAGGTGGTGATAATAGTGCTTAGTGTTTGGTCCCTCATTATGGTCACATAAATTTATATTTATATAGTTCTCTTTCTTTAATTTCGTAATCAATCCACGAAAAGGATGACCACCAAAAAGATAGAAATCTCAAACAATTAGAAAGTTACCAAAAGATGAGAGGAAAATGTAAAGATGATCGGGGTATCCTAGGGGTCTAGGTCTCTGGGCACCGCAAACACTATTTGGGCACCCTAGTTAGTAGTAGGGGAGAAACAATATGAAAATACGTAATGAGAAAATGCAGGTGCAAGAAAAAAATTAACGACAAATAATAAAGTAAAATGACCAAAGACATGGGTTAATTAGTAATCTTTTTCACTCAAGAACCATATGAATAGTAGTATGAGACCGGGACTAAATAATTACCCAAAGTGCATGATTTTGTCTCCGTATTTTCCTCACTTTATGTTGGTGAAAATAATTCTTAGTAACATAAATTAAATAGATATGTGTACCGATATGCATGTAGAGTGATGTATAAAACACGCCAAGGGACTACACAAAGTGTGGAGTGACAAAAATATGGAGCATAAAGACTAAAGATGTAATAGTGTAAAAAGTGATGAGAGTTAACCTAGGGAAAAAATGTGTGTGTAGATGCCAATTTGTGTGATGTACCTACATGTTAGTATGTTGTGGGTGCGCTGCCAAATGATGTATTTGTTATTGTTGATTGTTTGCTTCCATACGGATGGACTTGTAAAAGAGAAGATGATCAAGTAGTCAAATATGCATGTATATGTGTAAAACCATGTGTAAAGATGCATGTATATATGTAAAAAGTATGTAATGAAAGTATGAAAATGAAAAAGCAACATGTGCACTGATCCATGATGAGAAAAAGGGTATAGAAAGGATCTTGTAAATGTTGATGAAGTGCGAGTTTTTTGGGTGATCTCACGCCACTATCTCGAAGAAGTGTAGGGAGGAAATATTGATGTTCCTCCAACCTATAACTACTTCCTAGGAGTGAATATATCTCTTTATTTCCTAGGTTTTGTGTGATCTGATGCCACTAGATGAAGAAGTGTAGGGAGAAAAGTCCCATGATCCTCAAACCTATAACTATTCTCCAGAATGTTAAGGACAATCTGCACTATAAAATCCACTATGTATGGAGTTCTATATACTGGTCTAAATCCACTTGTTGTATAACCCATTGTGTCATGGATGAAAAACTAAATGTGTTGGTACCATGTTATGTAGTGTGTACAAACAAAAATGATGCCCCCTCTTTGGGCGTGCATGTGACGTCATGGATATAATAATGTGGCCCCAAAAGGGGACCAACCTTGAAAAATGTACCCTACATGGGGAAGGGAATGCACTTGGTAGAAACCAAGGCACACTCAAATAAGTGGATAGGAAAACAAGTGTTAGTACAAACAAACATGCATGTAGAGAACAAGTGTAAGACACAAATACAATGTGTAAGCTAGGATGCAAGTAAACACACAAGAATCCAACATAGACTAAAAAACATGGGTTGCAAACATGATACATCACTGCATGATGTTGTAAAACACTCAAGCCGTAGTGGTTGCATCCAAACAAGCAAGTGTTCCCACAAAATAAAGGGAAAATCCCATATACAATAACAAACAAAGACAAGTAAGGAAAAACAAACAAATAGCCATGGTAGAAAATAGTCTGACAAAACAAATGTTGCACATGAAGCACCCATTAACATGTTAGAAATATAAAGTATATTTCAAAAGCATGTATAACCAATAAAGTAGCATGTTATGAAACAAAATGAAACAATAACACCTGTAGTGTGCAAAAATGGATGCCCGCAGGAGACGCTATGGGACAGATAGTGTGGAAAATATTCCCGATGCATGTAGAAGCATTGTATTTGTGATCAAAAATAGAAAAGTATGTGAACACGTATGTGTGTATGGTAAATATAATGACATACAAGAGATATAGCTAGCAAGCGTGATAAGATGAACATATGTAAGAAAATGTAAGAAAATTTAAATGCGGCCAAAATTCGAAGCATGTTATGGGTGGATGGAATGGAATGCAAAATGGATGATAGGAGCCACATGCCCCTGAGTGAATGGAATTGTATGCAATTAAGTTCATTTGTTTATGCTCCCTCAGTAGTCAAGAATGAACCATAAATGAAAGTCGGAGTTCATTTTAAGACCCTCTCCTAAAAAATATTATAGAATGGATGGAAAATATGACGAAAAAGGTCATTTTCTTTGTAGGTAAATGTATGAAATGAGGGTTTCATGAGAGTTGTGAATTGAGGTTTTTTCAAGAAACTTGAGTGTGGGAAGTATTTTTATTGTTCCCGGTCAACAATACGAAGGTTTATCGACCAATAAGTATGGTACACTTTCAGAAAATAAAAAAATAACAAAATGTTATTGGCCAAGTAACACAAAGAGTGTTCCGGATGTCAACACAATGCTACCGCCTAGTAACACAAAGACTATTCTGAGCGAAAACACAATGTTACTAGCCGGTAATATATTGTTGTTGTTGTTTGACATTGTGCGTTTACCTTGTTGTTTGGCATCATGGATTTTTATTGTTGGAGAGTAACACAAATAACTATTACCTTCCACTAACACAAAAAATTGACAATATATAGACAAATTTCTCTTTTTCGCTTACCTTTTGAGTCTTTTTCTTATTATGAATCCTTTGGATTTTTGTCTTATACTTTCAAAATTTTCATAGGCTTATAATGTAAATAATATGACTATATTATGGCGAATTAATCCTATATATAGTATAATGTTATAACATGAAGGAGAATATACTAAAATTGGTTGGCCCTTAGTGGAAATACAAAGGTGAAATTATATTTAAAAAAATTTAGGACTGTAAAATTTTGGCTAACGTCTACCGCACTTGAGTAGTAAAAAATTTGTGAAACTCAAAATTCAAAATTCCTAATATTCACCTATTCACGAATATTCACCCCTAAAATTTACCCCGATGAGAGTGCATCATCGGGAAATGGTCAAACTATGTTTTGTGTGTAGCGCACTAATTATATATGTGTGGTGATGATATGTGACCTAGAGTTGATAAATGGAAACGCGTGATGATTTAGCCTAAAGTGTATATCATGATGAGATGAACGAGAGAGGTGGTGATGAAGCCTACGACATATACCACTACAAGACGATGGAATAAGTGATGATTTATCCTATATTGTATGTTACTAACCTAGGAATGTCACATGATAGAAGGTTGAATAATGAGTGTGGGAATATGATGAGGTCCATTTGTGATGTATACCCTCAACAGTACCTCATGACTGAGCTCTTATTTTGTTTTAGTCTAACTTGATTTATCTTTAAGTTCTAAACTAAATTATTTACTAGGATCTGTTTATTTGATCAGAAAATCATTGAGTTTTCTTGAAACATGCTCTAACTCAACCCTCAAAGTCTCTATTTATTTTTCAATTTTAAGACAAGCATCACCTTTGTCTCTCAAAGCCTTTGACACATTTTTAACATATGAGGACATCACCTTCAGTTCATGACCATGGTTAGTTTTCTTAAGCTTGATTTCTATCTTTAGTTAAGTTATAAGAGCTTGAGAAATCTTATACTTCTTTTTCAACATTGATTCTAGTAAATTACTCATGTTTGTGTCTTCACGATCGCCTCCAATCTGTTAGGCTTTACTCGTAGAACCAAGCTACGATACCAAGCTGTTGGAAACTTAAACACTAAGAGGGGGTGAATCAGTGTCTTATCAAAAAAATTCAACAATTCCCATTCCTTAGTCCTGCTTTATGATGAACATAACAAGTCACACACAAGAAAAATATAGAAAATAATACACAAAGACACGAAATGGGAAAAAACCCACTGAAACCAAGAACTAGGCTTAGGATTAAATTGTCCCGATTTAGTTACATTGATTTCAAGGTTGAGCTTATAATCAACTTGGAGTTGCATCTTCAAAATTTGACTAAGCTGCTACTTTGTCTAGAATCTTCAACTCGCACAATTTAACCAGTTCTGTAATGTGTATAGGATGCCCTCAATAGTCAAGTGTGAACATGAGCACAAGATTGTATCATCGGTAATGATGATACAAATTTATTAAGAGGTTTGTAATAATTCTTAGAGAAGATTAGTCACTAAGAACAAAGCGTCAAATGTATGAGATGATATCAATAGTTGATAGAAATGAAAAGGGGGTGAGCTATGATGCCCCAAAGTATGTAAGTAGTGGAGATCACATGAGAAGTGGTAGCAGGATGCTCATTAGACATAGACGAATCAGATTTAGGAACCCATTGAGATGTAACAAGTGGAGAGGACCATGTAATAGAACGTTGTGTAGTGAATGAGATAAAACCTTGATGCTCAAGATGTTTGATTCTTCATTGTAAAGTATAGCAATCATTGTCATTATGTCCATTGATTTGATGATAATTACAATATGGAAAACCTTGGTATTTTGTAAGCTGGTAAGGAGGATAATAATGAGTAGATGGCAAGGTGATTAATTGACAAGTTATGAGTTTTGGAAGAATGTCTTGTTTCTTATCATTGATTGTAAACTTGAGAGGTGTGGGAAGCGGAAAGATTTGAGGTTCACTAATATGAACACATGTAGAAGACATAGAATGAGGATGAGATGGAGAGGGAGAAAAACATGATCTTGAGAAGCATCCTTAAGATGTTGGATTTCAGATTTGAGAGATGTAATTGTGGATTCCATAGCCTTAAATTTGTCTTGAAATAAATAATAGAATGTGTGAATTGAGTCCAACATAGATGAATTAGATCTATAATGGAGGATCACGAGGACTAGGGTCGTCAAATAGATGATAAAAAATAGGGCTTATTTCGTGTGGTAGGGTATATTTAGGAAGATACATGGTGTCTAGGGATTTTTTTTTCAGAATAGCTGGAAATTGGGATGCATCTTAAGTAAATTAGACAAAGAAATTTGACCCATGATATAGGAAAAATGAAGATCAAGTTTAGGTTCACCAAAATGATCAAACTAAAATGGAGATATAGTAGTCTAATCTAATGTTATATAGGCAATAAATAAATGAAAATAAATATACCCAAGTATTTAAGAAAATGAAATGTGAAACCCTAATGTGAAAATAGGATTAATAAGGCCTTAGCTTATTCATTGAAGTTGCGGGATTGTTTCATAGTGGACTTTGGCTGAATATGAGGAGGAAACCATCACACAGGAGCTCGAGAAAATGTAGTTATGAGTTTTCTAACCATAATGGGGTGCTTGGAGAAGGATAGGGGCACCTTGGTCGAGATTTGGGCACCACGATATGAGATCTAGGTGCCCTAGTTTGTTGATTAACTAAAATAAGAATTATATAAGTTAATCTAAACTAAGAACAACAATGTAATACCTGAATATGAACTGATGTAAACTGAAATGTGAATGCTAAATAATCTTATTTAATGTGTAAATGAAATGAAATAATTTAAATAAGAGGGATAAGGTACTTACCGAAAATGACTTACCTCATTTTGATTTGGACTGAAAATAATCTTATGCGGATGAAGCAGTATAATGGTACAACCCAGGATATTACATTTGATAAATATTTGACGGTGGGGCACCTAGAGGAGGATCAAGGCACTGTGGGAACCTTATTCTAAAGTATGGGCATTGTAGTACGTAGGATAGCTTAGTACCTAAATCTAATAGTGTGTCATTTAGATCTTTGTAGTGTCTCGATTTTTTTCATGTGTGTGTCTCAATATCTTTGCTGATGATGCCACAAACCTACAATGAAAATTCACCTACAAAACCCCATACAAAGCATTAAACCACTAAAAAAGAAAGATGCATATGAAGGTGTCAAATTGTCCTTAGCGGCCACAAGGGTGGACTTATAACTAAGCACTGCACTACATCTCAAACCCAATGTAGTTATATGTGCTTGTGTATGTCATTGTGCCTAGGGTTCCCTAGCATCGATTACAGAGATAGCGGGAAATAACTAGATGTAAATGCAATATGGTGGATGGAATAGAATAGACTTTCTTTTCCTATGTAGTGTGTGTGATGGAATGATGCCCAAATGCAATCCATTGCCTTAGTAGATAGCTAGCCCTTGATGGTAGATAGTACGCCCATAAAATAGTGAGCATGTTATGTTTATATAGGGATATCTTGCTCAAATTTTGACACTTATGACCCAACATGCTGACTAGTACTTAGGGGAATGAGAGGGAAAAATAGAAATACCAAACTCAAAACTCTAAATTAGATGCAAGTGCTTTGAGACTAGGGCACATAAACTAAGGGCCAAGGTGCCCATGGGTGCCCTAATTCTACCCTAAGCACCCTATTCAAATACTAGAGATGAAAAATGACCAAATAATCGAGACTCCCGAGAGATGACAATAATTGTGTAAACAAATGAAAAATGTGCAAGACAAATGACAATGACAATCGACTAACTAACAAAAGGACTAGGGGATGGGTCATTATTGAATACTTTTTCTTACACAAGATCCATACATAAAAAACATACTTTGTGGTATAATTTTAATAGTAAGTGTGTTATTTTGTGACTACATTTTCCCCCACTTTATGTTGGTGAGTAGAAATCTCGGTAACATAAAGCAGATAGAGATGCATACCTGAGAGAAGTCCGGAGAATTCCATGTTGTAGTAGAATTCAAAGATGTGGTAGCAAAGTCATGTCAAAAGAACCATATAGTGTGTCAAACCATGGATCAACATGTTGATCCATGCAACGGAGTGAGAAACATAATGTCATGATGAAATACACTAAACACGAGTGATGATTATAACATTAGATGATTAATTATTTGGACATTTGTATGCGATAACGATGAGATGCGTAGGGAGTGATCATTTCCCAGCTCAATTTTCATATATACGAATAATCGAAGCAGAGGATTTTGGTCTCCTTCCACTAGAGGAAGAGTGTAGGGAGAAAAGTGTGTTACTCTCCAATCTCTAACTACATCCTCAAGATCTAGTTGTTGCATAGGGACTTAGATCAAATTGTGTGGTTTTTGGATCCAAATAATTTTGATCAAATAGTTGACCCATATAGGAGTGGTATAGGAAAGACACTCTTGCCCCCACTCCATGTGTGTCATTGAAATGCAATGGCTTTGAGTTAGGTCATCTACAAGCGAATGTGAAATGTATGATGGCTTCCAAGTTAGGTCATCTGGAAGAAAACATGAAATGTATAATAACTTCCCAAGTTAGGTCATCTGGGAAAGTAACACATGTAACTCCCAAGTTAGGTCATTTAAGAGGCCAACTATGTTATATTGAATTGATTTGAATGATATGATCTCGATTGTTAGAGGTTTGAATTCATTGATTGATTGATTAACTAGTTGGTTACTTGTAGAGAGTTTTTTGCTATTTGCCCCCAAGTTAGGTCATTATGGGGAACGGATAAAAGTTGATGAATAGTCACAAGGAAATATTTTAATGCTTGTTGCCTCCAAGTTAGGTTACTAGGGGGAACTGATGAAATGTCACATAGAAAATGTGTATGTTTGTTGCCCCAAGTTAGGTCATTAGGGGGAATCGATGGTGAAATGTCACATAGTTGATTAGTAAGTGTTTTAAATTATCGAATCGGTAGTGTTTGTTTGAATGCACAGTGATATAAGGGGAATTATAAGATGACCTGAATTGTATTCCCCCCGTTCGGTGAAAGGGAACGTGATTAAATGAATGCACGTTGAGCGAAAGTTAGCACAAAATATAAATAATGTGATAGAAACACCAAAATGTGTATAGATTGAGTGAAAAATATATCAAGGAGAGATATAATTCATGTATAAGGTGTATATTATAGTGGTAGGCATATTTCTAAAAAGAATGCCACAAACGGGGTGTAAATCGGAGTAAAAATGCTCAAGTTATGATGAAAACGATGTGATGTGTATTAGTTGTAAGAATAAGTGTTAAATAATGACTATAGTAAAGTAGGTGATGAAAAAGTAACTATAAGTAGTGAAGTGAAAAAGTTTTAGTCACTTCATTTGTTGTTTATGTGATTGTGATGTTGAGTGCAAAGTGAGTGAAAATGTTGCAAGTGAGAGTGGCACGTCCTAGTTAGCTTGAGAGGGTGGTAGCCACCAGTAGCATCACGCATGACCGCATGAGTTGGTAAGAACAATATTTTTAAAAAAATTGATTATGTAGTAGTTGTTTATATTTATTTTTTGTAAATTAGATATTTTTAATTTTCTTGGCATTTTAGACAGGGACAAGACTGGGAGGATGCTAGTGATCCCTCGGACAGAGCACCCGGAGATCCGGGCGCTAGTGTCCTAGTCCTATGCACCTCATTCCTACATCTGGGTGCCTTGGTCAAGATTGCATTTTTTCTAGGATGATGAAAACGTGATTTTTAATGGATATTAATGTGATGAGAAAGTTTGTTTGCATTCGTATTATGCTCTAACATTGTGTTGTGCGAGAGATACATTCACTCAAGGGAGTTTTGTGGGGGTCTTCATATGACTACTTTGCTTGGGCTAAGGTTTTCAGATGAGGATTGGGATGTTATGGATCATGTCATCTGTGGAACATAACATGGATGGGGGATGTGCCCCATAATAATCCCATATTGACTGCATTGTGCAAGAGGTGGTGTGCGAGATATGTGTAAATTTTGGTTGCCTATGGGCAAGATGAATGTTACGTTAGAAGATGTGTATCGTATACTATAGTTTCTAGTTGTTGGGGAGAGAGTATAGGTTATGTCATTGGAGGACATGGAGAGGAAGATGCGAGCTACTAGATGATATTTTATGGGGACTTGAGTACCTTCTAAGTTCCATAAGCTGTTTGGATGCTATATTACGGTCTGCAGGGTTTTGCATTTGTGGAAGTTCATAGCATTTGTGATTACTTCATATATTGCAATGGAGGGAGGAGGAGTAGGAATCTTATATAAGATGCATGAGATATGTCATAGGATATAGGAAGAGATAACTAGATACACGTGGGCATGGTGTGTGTTGGCCCACCTATACAAATATCTATATCAATTTACTCATGATGAGCATGGTGGTGGGATATGAGCTACTATGATTTTACATGTGTGGGAATATGAGCATATAACCATGTTGAGACTAGTTAGAGGGCCACGAGGAGAGTGAGATAGCCCAAAAATATATGTGAGGAGATGGATTTATGTGCGTCGAAGAAATATGGCCATAGATACCTACGGGAATTGGTAGATAGGATGGGCCCGAGGCGATTACATGGAAATCATATCATGATTATGGAGGGTGGATAGAGGATAATGTAGAGTTGCGGTGTATACGTAGGACTATGTGGCTAGAGAACTAATTCCTAGGTGTCACTAGAATTTTCAAGTGGAGAGGATATCATGACAGGTTTAGTATGACTCAGGATGTGCCCCTAAAGAAATATATATGGTTGAGAGCTATGAGAGCACCAGGATGTATGAGTGAGGCTAGGGCCACGACAGAAACTAGTACCTTCCGGTCTAGAGGAGGTAGACACAACGATAGATCAATGAATGTAAAGGATGCGAGGTTACACAAAGGAGTAACGTGCATGGTGGGTGGCACATCGGTGGTATTATTCCCATTATTTGTAGGTGTAGCGTGGTTACCGTAGGGAGTATGAGGATAAGGGGAGGCCCATGCCCTCAACAATTTGGCATCGTTTTAGGCGAGCGTCGGTATTCTAATAGTTGTGTTTTATACTTGATTGTTTTCCTATGTTATAGTGATGGTTTTTAACACATTGTGTTATGTGTTTTTGTAGGTGATGCATATTGGTCGATGATAGTAGATATGTCCATCTACACATTGATGTGGAACGTGCCTACTAATGTACGTGGTGAAGGTATACTTGAGCGTGTGGATGATATAACAGGTGAACATGCCCATATATTTGGGCTAGTGGTCATAGCATTGGAAAAATGTATTATTCTACTATGCGAGAGGGACGAGGCATGCGAGGAGACTCGGTGAGCTAGACAGGTAGTGGGTGGTGGTCCTCTAAGCACAATATGTGTTCACATGATATGTGGATTTACTACAACAATTTGGAGAGTATTCTAATGATAATACATTATTGTGGAGATAGATTGAGAGGTATCGAGGCCGCGAACTATGGTGTATAGCTAGTGGAGAGGAATCTAGTTCTAGGGATCTCGATGTACTCGAGAGCAATAGCGAAGATGAGACTTGATTTGTACTATTGTATATGATGTAGGGGAGTTGCCCCCAATGATGATTTTTTTGCAATGATGATTGTATGTTGTGTATTGATGTCGCATTGTGATTGATAATATATGGTTTGGTGGTTATTGTTGGAATTTATGTGTTGTATTTGTATATTTTTGTGTTTATTGAAGTAATATTTGTAGTATGATAACCAATAAAATGTGCAATGTGGATGATGATAGATAACATATGTAATGTGAGTGATGAGCTAAGTGAAATGTTTATTAAATGGAATTTGTAATGCGTAGTTAGTGTGATGATGATAGTAGAATGAATGTAAAAATAGATAATGTATGATTATCGAACTAACGTGTTGTGATGAATGTGTGTCGTGATAATGTAATGTAATCATAATATGTTAGTGTGATGAATAGTAGGGGATGTTATTAGCGATGCCCCTAGCATTTGGGTGATTAGGTTCATTGATTTAAAACCCCTTAGCAGTCAAGAATGAACTAAATAAGAGAGAGTTCATCATCGGGAAATTATTGAGTGTGCTAGATGAGACGAAGAAGTATGTGATGAAAGGCTCTTATAGAAAAATCCTCAATGATCATGTAACATGTAAGAACCGGAAAACACAAGTGTGTCATTGGGGGTAAGGTGATAGTAATCACCTACTAGAGACCAAGGTGGCATGAAGTGGTAGAAGCATGTGGCATGGAAGCAGTGTGAGTATATGAACTGAATTGAATATCATGTGGAGGAGAAGCAGCAGTGGGATGCATGAACACAGACGGCCATGGAAGCCAATGTGAAGTAGTAGCATGATTTGGTGGATGAGATGGATGTAGTGGATGCGATGGATGTGATGATGTAGTTGTGTATGGATGAAGTGGATAGTACATGTGAGTAACAAATTGTAGTGGTGGATGACCAATGACTAGAGCCCGAGATGGAGGAGATGGATCATCTGCATTAGAAACTCTCTGACGAGGTAGAGGAGAGATAAATTGTTCATGAGATCAAGAGCCAAAGGAGATGATTCCCTTGTCCTCTAATTCTAGAAATATATTGTGAAGGGAAAGGAAATCATTATATGGATGGTCATTGATTCGATGATAATTACAATAAGGTTGATCATCCGACACTACTGCGATAAATGTTGTGGATGATATTAGTTGGATGGTAAGAAAATGAGATACTTTTCAAGTAAGGAGAATAACACATCATGAGGTCTAGCATGATGAGATAAATGTAAAGGCTCACATGACCTAGGTGGAGTGGAAGGAGAAGTAGCTTGTCATGGAGGAGGAGCAGAATTATGTTGTGGTGGTGGAGTAGGTTGATCATGTTTTATTTGCTTGTGAGGAAAATGTGGAGATTGTGTAGGATGCTCAATCAATTTTGATGTAGGAGGACTAGATGATATAATAGAAATATATGTATGTGGAGGGTCAATGACATTTTATGAAAGAATATCTTGCTCTAGGTCTAGGAATTTGTACCATACTGGTGAGCGACTCACATGTGTCATACTATAATTTTTTAGAACATGAATCAAACCATGATAGAAAATGAATTGCTTCTCAAGCTCTATAGGTTAGAATACTAGCTGATGTATACAGACATTAAATCGTAAGATATAATCCTTGATATATTCAGATAAGCCCTGATGTAAAGTAGGTAAGTGGTCATAAGTAACTCTAGGGCCATTGTTGATAATAAAACGATGGAGGAAAGTGCCCTCCATGTCATAGAAATTACTAATGGACCCAAATGGAATATGATTGTACCATTGCAATGCCTCATCAGTAAGATTATGTTAGAAATCCTTAAGTAATATCCTACCATTAGAATAAGAGGTCATATCCATGCGGTAATGTAGAATATGATCATGAGGATCATCGGTACCATCAAAGTAAGTGAATATGGGCATGATAAAGTCCTTAGTGTAAGCTATGAAAAACTACACTAAATGAAAGATAAACAACAACAACAAACCTTCATGTAACATTCCAATGCAAACCTCGGTAGGAGAGCTTTTGAAGTTGTATAACCTTGCAAAGTGATTGATTTGTGGGTGCTCTTGAATGACCTCCAGAATGGGTTGACCAATGCTACGAGAAGAGATTTTTGGCTTGGATTATTGCTTCCAAAATAGCAGAAGTTGGAGCAATTTAAACATATTTTTGTGCTTAAATCCAAGATGATTTGATAGAGAGTAGGATTGCATTTTATAGAGGCAAGAGTAGTTAGAAGTTGGTTGAAATGGGTTGAATGCACATGCTAAAAATAACATTGGAGGAGGTTGCAATAGTTCCGGGAAGTTTAGGGGCAGTAAATGAATTAATTGCAGAAGTTACATCTAGAAAGGTGGTTGTACGTGTAATTCAATTGCCCCCACATTTCTAAGATTCTATAAGTGTAGTTAACTAGGATGAGGATGTGGAGTCCAAGTGGTCTTAGTGAGTGTGAGTTGATCGTAGGATGTGCACACTTAATTAATTAACCATTTAATTAATAAATGATAATTAACTTAGCTAAAATGGGTACTATGGGTAAATGGAATTAATTTAATTAATCCAAAGGGTGCAATGTGTATGAATTAATCAATTAATCAAAAATGGGTGAATAATAGGGTGTATTAGGATAACATTGGGAACAAGTGAGTAATTTAGGGGTGTCTACATTTTTCCCTCTTTAAAGTGCTATTACAAAGTAATAGTGCTTTAAAGATAGTAGTCACATGCAGATCAATGAGTGGAAAGCGTGAAGCATTTGGATGCCCCAACATGCGAGGATAGTAGAGGAATGTCCCCTCAAGTGGGTGGATGACCGCTTGATAAGAAGGAAAATAAGGGATTATAACAAGGATGAGAAAGGATTGTGCTCGTAGCATGAACATTATTTGGAGGATAAATTTTGAGCAACCTTATTTTTTTGTTGCACAATAGATTTTTCACCATTATTATAAAATAATCAAGATGGTTAACCCGGATGCACGTAAAAAACACACATAGTAAAGAAAAGATTAAAAAAGGAAAACAAACCCAATATATAGAGTAGGTTCCAACATTAGGGTTATAAAGTAACCAAGATGTAACCACACTAATTGCAAGTTATGTAAAAATGAAACATCAATAATGCAACACAAAGTTAAAAAAGAAGACAATCGGTTGTGCCCCTAATGTGTGCCACAATGATTATTAAGTAGATGCAAATGCTCCCAAGTGGAAATAGGATCATACATCGTAAGAGCGGAGTTAAAGCCACTCCTTATAACACTCTTGTTGGATCCATTGTGCAAATGATAAAAATGAAATTGCACAAGAGAAGTTATATCACAAAGGAAAAATAATTTTGTAACTTTCCCTAAGTAGAGTTAGCATATAATGCAAAGGGAAGAAAGTGATAGTTGTAAGATCATAATGATCACTAGGGTAATAGATAAAGGTATGATGTTTATCAATATTATGTTGAAATTTTGAATGATTCACTTAAGGGTTTTCCAATTGTAGGATTTTGTGATAAGTGAATGTTTGTTCCAAAATTTAATAATTGTTTTGATTTTTTTTTATTTTTGAATTTTTTTTTTTTTTGTATTTTAAAATATTTTATTTTATTTTTGAAATATTTGATTTTTTGGGGATTTTTATGAGTTTTGAGAAATTTTGAAATACAAATGCAAAGAAATATGAATACACAACAGAAAAGAAAACATTTCATGGCTTATATAAACTAGGAGGAAAGCACAACATGTGCAAGCGATAAGAAAACACAAAACAAGTATTACAAACAAACCCAATATGAACAATAAGGAACCACACCAAAGTTATGTGTGAACTAAGATGTGAATAAATTTCCTATAATTGGTCTACAACAAAGGAAAACAAAGTACAAAAAAATAACAAACTGAAAGAAGCAAAATCATCATCACAATGTTGACAAATTACAACATCACAACACAACGTGCAAAAACGACGTCTAATGACACTACAAATGTGTTCCACATTAAAAAAATGGATAGATTTGAATTCCCCAAGTGATATATTAGAACGCAAGAGAATTGGATCGGGTCGAAGAGTGGATTGATACTTAGATACTCTAAAAGATACTCTTATCGGATCGCATTAAATTTTGATATGTATTAGATTAATATATAAAATCCAAGTGTGCCCCAAGAAAATTTATATTGCGAAAGGGAAAATTATTGCCTCATGCATACATATACACCATGAGTAATAAATATGATTATCAAAAGATGATCTAGAATGATCATGAGAAGTGTCGTCAAAAGGCGAAATTGTTGAACTATGTTATCCAGTTAATGAAGTTGGTCAAACATTCTCACGGATGCTTTTTAATTGTGACATTTTAAACTATTTTTGGTTTTTTGGAACAATTTTATATTGTTTTTGTATTTTGTGAGTCATTTTTAATGTTTTTAGTATTTTTCAACTCGGTAAAAAGGGTGCTTTGCTTGAAAGAAAGTGCAAATAATTAAAAGCATTACAATCCATTGGTAGAAATATAGATGATAGGATGATAATGTGTTTCACTCCACTCATGGATCTACACAACTAGGAAGATGTGAGGGCTCATCACCGAGAGCCAAAAAGGACATGAAAAGGAGGTGAATAATGATATGAAAGGTGAAGATAAAAGATGTGACAACATAAGGTGTAACAATGATCCATATGAGAAAAATGCAACTCATCTCTAGTCAAGATTATCTCGGACCGATTCCCGAGATGATTCCACTTTATAATTTTTGACTCAACTTAGATTCATAGATGGCCTACAAATTGGCAAAATCTGGTTGAAGGACTTGTTGTCTCTTTTTAACATGAGCAGCTAAATTACTTCTAGGTATTTAATTAACTAAGCACTTTGATTAAGATTTCATAAAGGATTTATTGGTTAACTATTTTTGTGAAGGACCCCTACATGTTGCCCCATGCAATTAGTAAAAGGCAAGAGCTCAACACTAAAGACAAAATGTAGGTGAGTAAGGGATTTCTTTGTTCCCAGTCTCATACTTCTAGTAAGAAGTATGGGCTTATCACCGAAGACTATGAAGGATGAAAGTTGTAATGATTTTATATTTTGTGTATTTTTAGATTGATTTAATTTTCCTTGTATGTTGATAGTGTGCTTATTGGGAAGGACCATTTTGTCCCCAAGTGTCAACCTCATGTGACTAGTAGGACACAAGGTTTCAACACCGTAGATTGAGATAGGCGGTCAAAAAGGACCGAGTAAAGAAGTTTAGTGCTTTCAGTTAAACAAAGAACTTATTTAAAAGGAGGTTTTTTCCATTAGTAAGATTTGAGACTAAATTGTAGGTAAAAAGATCTGAAATTGTAGAGACCATCATAAAACCGAGACACACAATGCCTAATAGGAACAAGGTTAATATGTGACGTAATAGGTGAAGAAAGTGAATATATGATAATGGTATGATTAAATATATTCCAATAGATGGAATTTTATCATTATTTGTACGTACTTTTCCATTTCCAATTGGAAAACATTTCTCTAATATGGAGTTTTATTCTCTTTTTATGATTTTTAAATTTTCTAAATTTTGGTGGATGAGGATTTGAAATGGACTCATCAAGAAAAAGGTCCATGTTTATTGAAGTTGAAGGGTCCTGAAATATAAGACTTGTGTGGAAGAAATCCAAGTCAAGAGGGGGAATCGAAATATTTGATAAGTCTGAAAATACGAGACTTAGGCGGACAAAGTCCAAGTCAAAGGAGGAAATCTGAAGATTTTATAAGTCCTGCAATACGAGACTTGGGTAGACACGTTCCAAGTCAAAGGATTCAATGAGTCCTAAATTATGAGACTTGGGTGCACGTGATCCAAGTTAAAGGAGTGAATCAAATGATTCGATGGGTTTGGAGTACGAGACTTGGGTATACATGTTTCAAGTCAAAGGATGTGTGATTAGTTAAGTCATTGATGAGATCGAAAGACTGTGTGACATTAGGGAAGAATTTTCAATGCGGGAATATGTTGAGATTCATATTCACATATGAGTGAAGGATTGTGAGGAAAGAAAGATTGATCTATAGAGGTATACCTAGGGTTCCTTGTAAGCCATAGAGAGGAAATAATCAATGTTTCTCTTTCTCGATTGTGAATTATTTTATTTGGCAAAAGATTCACAATTAAAGCATGAAAATATTGAATAAGTATATTCCTGGGTACACATACCTCATAGAGTGTACGAATGTAAAGTTCTTGATAGGTAGGCAACATCGTTGATGATATTCCTACAAGATTGATCACTTGAGGTGTCATGGACATAGAAGGTTGCATTGTTGCATGTGTACAAGCTTGTTTTGGTTATATTTTGAAAAATTACTAGAGATGTTAGGCGTAGGATCCGGAATAGGAAGAATATAATCAAGCTCTATGGTGCTTGATGAATGACCCTCTTTTGTAATGTCATGGGCTGAAAGAGAGTCTTGGAGAAAATTCTAGGTCTCGTTAGGTATTATAAGATTGTCTGAAACATGATCAATGTCTATTTGGACTATAGGAATAAAATATGTAGAAGAAATAGATTGGTTTCAAGGGGGTATACTTGATCTTCATCGCAATCTCATGGAATTTTGATATGTACAGAAGTTGGTACAACCCTCAACTCTTCGTTTGAAGTTATGGAAGTTGACATGTCATCGGTTGCAAGATTTTTGTCATTGAGCTCTATGGAAATGGTTCCATTGTCAATTAATTCTTGAACATAATGATGAAGAGGTGTACAATTATCATTAGAATGACCATCCATGCAAGTGGTATTCATAATGTTCAGATGCATTGTATGACATAGGAGTGGGTTCCCCATTAGAAAAGGGTCTTGTAGGTAGATATGTAATTATGTTAGCCTTTACTAGTTATTGAAAGGCACTAGATATAATCTCTACGAGACGTGTAAATTAAAGTTCAATGGTGTAAAAGTAGTAGTGTCATAAATATAGGATATTATGGATTTATAATCAACATTGTTTGAAGATGCACCATGTTCATGACATTTTCCCCTTGTATCGGGATTAGGTGGTAATTCTTCAGCCACTATGTCTTCGTTTTCAATAAGTTATTAGATGTAATTGTGAAGTTTTTTGCATTTTTCCATTTGATGACCATTAATGTGAAGAAAATCACAATATGTGTTAGGTCTATACCAACCTAGATTAGGTTTACCTTTAGGGAAGGGTTGTGTGATAGGATAAGTGACCATATTCACACTTACTAGCTATTTTAAGACACTTGAAAGAGATTCCCCTAAATACGTATATTATCTTCGATTTTAATCATGAGGAAGAGGAAAAGTCACTCTTTTTTAGATGGTGATAAATGGTCTAGACTTAGTTTATTTTAATTGGTTTTTGTTTTATTTTTACACGTTACGATTATCTCGTGACACTATCATTGACAATAATACGGTTGCGGTTGATATACCTATATTTTTGTGAGAAGTGTTAGGGTTGTTATTATTGTGACAATTATGATTGTTCCCATTGTATTTATAATGAGGCTTAATCAAGCCTTTGGAAATGAGGGATTTTTTTATTTGAGTTCCCTTTTCGATAACTTCCTCAAACTTGTTGAGGCAGTGCGTCTGCATGTGAAATAATAATTTTTCATTAAGGTTATGGATGAAGATGTTAACCATCTATTTTCTAGTGAGTGAACATGGGAATTGACTTAAGATTACTTTCCATCATTGTAAGAATTGTGAAAATCTCTCTTTTGTCACTATTTGACATTGCACAAATCCATCATGGTGATTTCAGAATCAAGGTTAAAAGAGAAGTTTTTGATGAACTTCTTAGAGAGGTCTACGAAGGTAGAAATAGATCCCTTTGGAAGGTGTAAGAACTAGTCCAAAGCTTTTCCACCTAGAATCTTAGGAAAAAGGTGTAAGAGAAATATTTTGTCATAAGCCACCTCTTGGCATGCCATGCAAAATTATTTGACATGCTCTCTAGGATATTATTTTCCCTCATATTTGTCAAATTTGGGTGTCTCGAAAGAGCATGGGAAGGGTATGCATAAAATGTCCTTATCAAAGGGGTAAGGATACAATTATTCAAATTTTAATTGTTTATTTTGTTTTTGCATGCCTAAAATGGTGTCCTTCATAATTTTCCACTCTTGAGAAAATGGTGAATTACTTTCTAGGAAGAATGGTGATTTATCTTTCATATGTTTGTTATACTTGTTATGAGTCTTAAAATGATTTTTGAATGTTTTGTCACTTTTCTTCGTGTGTTCAATACCTTGGGCATCATTTTTAGTGACTATGTAGATGATCAATGAGCCAATTGTTTTACCATTACATTGATTTGATTGAACAAGGATTGTTTTGGATTAGAGGACGTGGTATTAGATTTGCCTTTATCATTGGCATTTTATTACTTGGTCCTTCGTCGTTATGTTTGTTTGACTCAGGTGGTGGAACTTTAGGGGATTTAGGTTATCCCTTTAACAATTTCAATTCATCCTCATCAAAGTTTGAGGGAAATATTTCTCCCATTGTGAGGAGGTGAAGAAGGAATTGGTCTTTGTTTTGTCGTAAAGTGGTGTCGATAGAAAAATTTTGAATTTGGTCTTCGTCCTCTTCATCCAAGCTGATATGGAAAGGATTTATTTCCTCCCATCGAAAAGGACTATAATCATGATGTCGTGTTCCCACCATTATTGAAAGAGGGGAGGAACAAGAATATGTGTGATGGAAAACTCAACCTTTAGCAAAGTGTATGCTAATATGGAAGAGGGAAGAAGATGAGAAAGTTTGACCCTTAGCAAAATGAGTGCTAAGAGGGAAGAAGTGAAAAATAGTAAGTTGACTATCCGACTCTTATAAAAATAATAATTAAGAGAAACAAGGATGAAATAAAATTAAATGTGCTCTACCCGATAACAAAAATGGGTTTCAAGGGAAGAGAGACCTGATGAGGTGGAAACGATCAAATCTTAACAAATGAGTGATAAGAGTGACGATGAGATGTGAAAAGGTTAATTCCTAACATTATGAGTGCTAAGAGAAATGAAAAGAGGAACTTTGCAACACTTAACAAAAGGAATGATGTTAAGGTGGAAGAGAGATGAAAGTGTGAATGCAATCAACTCTAATCAAAATGAATGATAAGAGTGACGAAAAAGTGGACTTCACAACACTTTAAAAAATGAATGATGTTGAGGTGGAAGATGGGTTGAAGTTTGAATGTGATCAACTCTAATGAAAATGAGTGATAAGAGTGACAAAAAGATGTGAAAAGGTTTAAATCCTAACAAAATGAGTGTTAACATAAATGAAGAAGGGGTGAAAAGTTAAATGTTTTCAATTCTTAACGAAATGAATGTTAAGGGAGGAAAGACTTAACAATACAAAACAATCAACTCTTACCAAAATGAATAATAAGAGTGGCGAAAAGAGGGAGACTTTGGAACACTTAACAAAATGAATGATGTTAAGGTGGAAAATGGATTGAAATGTTAGTTTATATGATTCTTAGCAAAATGAATGCTAAAAAAGATGGAGTTTGAAAGATGTTGCAACCATTTATAAGGTGAATGTAAAGAGGTAAGAGGCAAAAGAAATGAGTGTGGTCAACTTGCAACAATGTGAATGCAACAAGAGAATACTTATAACATGATGAAATATTCTCGGCTCTTAACAAAGATGTGTTAAGAAATATGAAGTAGGAATTAAATGGATTCATGACACTTTACAAAAGTGAACGTAAAGAGGGAAGAGATGAAAGGTTAGCATTCTCAACTTGTGAAAATGTAAGTGTGACAAGAGGAGACTTATCTTTGCGATGAAAGATGCTCAATTATTAACGGAAATTTGTTAAGAGAGACACAATAAAGAAGAGTGAACACCTAAAGAATGACAAAGTGAATGTCATCACAAGAAGTGAATAAACAATGATGAAAATGTTTGAATCTCGCAAAAGTGGAGATAAGATCCAAGGGGAAATAAAAGATTGATTAATGATCTCAAATCAAAGCAAAGTGGATGCTTTAAAGAGAGAAGTGAAGAAATAATGACATTTTTGACAATGCAACAAAATGATTGCAAAGTATGAAAACGTAAATTATTGAAGAGAGATAGAGAAGATGTTGTCAACTCAACAAAGTGACTATGAAATGTGACAATGTAAGAGTGATGGAATAAAGAGAATGAAAATTTTGACAAGTCCACAAAGTAAATGTGAAATGTGACGACGTAAGATGATGGGAAAAACAAATTTAAGAATGTCATCAATTCAACAAAGTGAATGTGTAATGCAACGAGGTAAGAATGTGGAATTTGTAGTGTTAAGAAAGATAACGTTAAAATTAAATACGTACAAAAATGAAAGATTAAGGTGATCAAGAGGGTTATTGATGTGATAAAAGAAAAGTATCACGATGTTAAGACTTAGACAAAAATGAAAGTACTCAATTGCAAATATGGATGATGTAACCCAAGACTTATACACGTTTACAAAGCAACAAGATGTATGAGAGAGAAAACATGAATGAAGAAAGTGAAACACAAGTGTGTAACACGTGAGAAAATGCAAAACAATGTAGTGAAAGTTTTGGTCTCTACCTTAGATTGGCTTGGATAAGGTGTGGCTTCCTAGGTGGTTCACTCAACTAGGTGTCAGCAGTATACCGAGCAAGCGTGATGCTATTTATAGCTGATGACTTTACTTTACCCCCTTTGAAACCACGAGAAAAGATCTTACCGAGAATGAATTGCCTTTGGGGTTTCCACTACTAGATATATGTGACTCTAACTCACAAGGATTTAATAGTCAGTTGGGATAAAAGGTGCTTGTTTTGTCACGGTTCCACACAGAATGTCTTTGACTACTTTGGGGTTCTTATGGTAATCCTCAAAATATTTTTATGGCTTATGTAAAGGCACTTCCACAGTTATGCGGATGGGTTTTAACCCTTATCCGAACCTGCAAATACAATGTGTAGAAAATGTTAATTTTATCTTATTTATCTATAATTTCCTACACACAAGAATTAGTAGTTTGAAGCACACGAGTAAAAGAAACCTACGGTTAGTAGTTTTCAATTTTTTAGCCACCTTTATGGGAGTAGGTCTTGCAAGAAAAAGATTAGAAATTTTTACGAAAGAGGTAAAAGACAAGACAAATGAAGCAAACCAGGTTTTGATTTCTAAAATCACTTAAAAGCGCAAGAAAATAGCATACATGTGGGTTGGCTTTGATTAAGAAAAATGTTAATTCCCAAACAAAAAAATGAGAAATGATCACGTTTTTAATTCCCAAGATCACTTAGAAAAGCGTGAGGGAAGAGCATACACATGATCATACCTTGATTAGTTTTACCACCAAAAAATGACAAAGGAAACACAAGCCAAAAACACATTCCAAATTATTATCTTAGGTATGAAAATGATTAAATGTGTCAAAATAGCTAAAACAATATTAAAAATGTGGACCGAAACGTCCAATAACGCTAAAGTTAGAACTTTCACGATTGGTCTAGATTTGCATAAAGTATGATAAATTGAAAAGAAGAGGGATCCATAACGAGGGTATGTTGATATAATGTCTCAAAACAATGAAGATATATTGAAAGGGAAACATCCAAGAATCCTACAAAAGTAATGGGCACAATTAGTCTAAATTAATAAAAAATAATGAAAATAAAAATTTAAAGGTCTTATTTTATTATACAAGGTCTAATGAAATTAAGTAATGTAAGCAATTAAATAAAAGAAGGAATAAATAGGTTAAATAGGCTAGTGAGTTCTAATCTAAGGAAGTTAATAGGAAAACCTAGCACATACTCTTAAACCTCATCTAATAAAAAAATATGAAATATAAAAAAAAACCTAAGTTAAACTAAGTGTAATGCTAACGAAACACCTAGTGGAATAAACACTTAAAAAATCTTTAAAAAACATTAACCTAAAATAAATGTAACCTAAGTTTCTGTAAACATAAAAACCTGAAACAATGTTTAAGTATAGTTTAAAAAGAACCAACACATTGAAAATGAAAACAAAACCCTAAACGAAACGAAAAATGCAAGTTCTGGTGTGTTGTTTGTGCGTATTATGTAGGTGGGCGATTGGGAGCACGACGTGGTGAAATGTACGAGGTTGGGTGTGGTTGGGATCTTGGTACAGACAAGGATTAGAGGGAGGGGATGTGATAAGTAAATGAAATGGGCTTAGAGGTTTACGGGGAAGGGTGATGTCTTGGATCGGGGGACACGGTCGGGGAGGCAAGGAGATCGTGCATTGGGCTCAAGGGGTAGGTCGATTTGGGTGAGGGATTCATCCACGGGGTGGGGCATTTGAGCCGGTGTAGTTAGGATGGGAGGTATTAGCAAGTTAGGGAGAGGGATTGTGTTATGGGCACATAGTGAGGGAGAGGAAGGGCAGTCCGGATCGGGAGTTCGTAGAGTGGCTCGGGTAGGTCCTAGGGTATGGGGAGGTTATAGGTTATAGGGTGGCTCAAGGGGCGGTGAGTTGGTTCGGGGATCCTGGCTCGGTTTGAGGTGTAAGGGGTAGCTAGGGCTTTGAGCTGGGGTGAGGGAGGTGAGGGGGGGGGAGACATATGGTTTAGCTTAGATTAGGGTTGTAAAATTTTTTTTATCCGAATCTATTGTTATTTATAAAAAAATTAACAATGTTTTTTTTTTTGTTTTTAGTTTTTGTAAATAAAAGCTAAATTTTTCTCTCTGTTTGTGTAGGGAGTGAGTGTCATTACATAAAAATAGAAGAGACCAAACACAAGTATTTTGTGAAAACTACAGAGTTTTTTAGAAAACTACAGCGATGAGGATTGTAAAAATTAGGGAATGACACAAGTAAAACATAAAATGGTTAGATTTGCCACTAAAAATAGAAAATATATCAAAAGTGCTATCTATTTTTGTATCCATATTGCTACACCTTGTCCAACTGTAAATACGTAGAAAGGTTGCACAAATCGAAACTTAGAATGCAACAAATGCAATAAAACAAATGAAACTAAAAATGAAATAAAATGGCATGCGGCTCCGGTGGGCATGTCAAAGCATGTCAAAATGTAAGTTATGAAAAACTACAAGTAAATAGAAGATTAACAATAACAACAAACCTTTTTGTAACATTCCAATGAAAACCTCAATAGGAGAGATTTTGAAGTTGTATAACCTTACAAAGTGATTGATTTGATTATTACTTCCAAAATAGCAGAAGTTGAAGAAATTTTAATAGAGTTTTTGTGATTAAATCCAAGAGGATTTGATAGAGAGTAGGTATGAATTTTATAGAGGTAGGATTAGTTGGAAGTTGGTTAAAATAGGTTTAATGCACATCCTAAAAATAACATTGGTGGTGGTGGTGATTATACGTGTAATTCAATTGCCCCCACATTTGTAGGATTCTATAAGTGTAGTTAACTATGATGAGGATGTGGAGTCCAAGTGGTTTTGACTGATTTATAGTTACTAGGATGTGCACAATTAATTATTTAATCATTTAATTAATAAATGATAATTCACTTAGCTAAATAGGGTACTAGGGGTACATAAGATTAATTTAATTAATCCAAAGGGTTCAATGTGTATGAATTAATCAATTAATCACAAATGGGTTAATAACGGTGTATTAGGATATCATTGGGAACATGTGAGTAATTTAGGGAGTCTAAACTTAGGAATGCCGCATTGTGAATCTTCTTGGGAATATAGTTACCATGTAATGAGTTTTTATCAATAGAATCATAGTAAGCCTTACTTTTTAGAGTAAGAGACTAAACCTAAGATTGTAATTGACCTACAACATGCATGAGAGAGATGATATCCTGTGAAGGAATAGTGGAAGATGACAATAATGTATTAAGAGGTTATAATTTTTCATTTTGAGTGATCATAGGAATATCAAGAGATGATAAAAGAGCTTTTGATGCTAAAGGCACACTAGGAGTAGGTGTCGAAGAAGCTATAGTAGATGATGTAGATGGAATATCCATAGTAGTGGTAGGAATAGCATCAGAAAAATCCCTAATAGGTGAGGTGATTGATGGAGATACATCTATATGAGTGGAAAAAATAATGGGTATAGATGATGTAATAAGAGGAGATGAAATGGTAGGAGAAGAAGAATCAATAGATGGAGGTGACTCATGCATAGTGCTAGATGAAATCTCAGGGGAAGGTAATGATGGAATAGGAGATTCACACTAAGCAAATGAAAAGAAGGAGAACTATGGATATCAATCGTGTCATCAAAATTTCCTAAAGATTGAGATATGAAAATATTTCTAAGAATATTATCAATATGATCATCAACATAAAATGAAGATGCATGAGAATCAACATGTGATGAAAGATGAGAAGCAATATAAGAAGTAGGTGAATC
The DNA here is from genome assembly GCA_018340775.1 of Taxus wallichiana var. yunnanensis. Lineage (NCBI taxonomy): Eukaryota > Viridiplantae > Streptophyta > Pinopsida > Cupressales > Taxaceae > Taxus > Taxus wallichiana. Next base: position 557,729,420 of record CM031242.1, on the reverse strand, counting down.
ATGAGATGGAACTAAAGCGGTGGCATGACTAGTGCGGACATAAAATCATGCATTTTAGACATATTTAGTTTGGAACTATACTACTATTTATAAGGTTCTCAAGTGCACAAAATACCTATTAATCCCCCTTTTTCCCATCTTTGTTTTACATTTTATTTTGTCATTCCCATGTATTTAACATTACCTATCTACCCATCCCATAACTTCCCTAAAATTATAGCTCTAATTTTGGGCACCCACCTGTCTTGGGGTGCCAAGGCACCCTGGTCCCACCCTGGGCACCCTGATCTAGGTTAACCTCTTTTGCTCCTTTTTGGGTCACTTCTAGTCGTTGGTCTTCTTTATCTTTTTCTCATTCAACATTGTCGAGATTAATTGTGAAAGTATACTTGAGAGCCCTATAAATATAAAGCTTATAAGACCATATTGAGGGTCCTAGGTCTTTGCATTCTATCACTACTATCACTCCATCTAGGGTTGCATCCATTACACCATCTTCATCCACATAGTTCCATACATTCTAGCTAGAAAAGTCTACATCACATCCATTCACATAGGAGGGAGGGATTCTATCTATTCTATTCTACATACTATTCTACATCTTCTATAGCTACTATAGCTCGCTACTACACAAAGTGTAACTGGCACGAGAGCACCTAGGGCACCATTCACACACACTCACTATAACTACATCAGGTTCGTAATGTATTGCACCACTTAGTGATAAGTCCACTGGTTTGGCGGCTGAGGTTAGTCTGACCCATTATTCCTCTTCTTGTGTAGGGTGTCATTAAACTCATCTAGAAAATCTGGTATGACGGGTAGACAAAGTTTGAGACCTAGTTGCGACACTACAAAACACGTTTCTAAGCTTCTACATAGTTCACAACACCTAGAATCCAAACCAAGGTACCTCGAGGTGCTCCAAAGTACCCTCCCAAGAACTTTTGTCATCTTAGATAGTCCAGATCTACTTTTTGTAGGGTTCTTGAGTGGTGGTCAACAATCGGTTTCCATTTTAAGCCTTGTGACCATCTTCTTCAATCAGCTACGCTATTTCTTTCTCTTATCTTGCATACTTAGGGTTTTATTTCACTTATAATAATTAATTACATTTATTCCATCTTGTTTTATTTTATTTATACAACATTTTATGTCCTCCTATTTGGATTAACTATTGGATATACTTCCCCTTAGTATTTTCAATTTTAATTAATCATTTTGATGAACGACATTTCTTTATTGCACTTTCGACGAGTAGTTTCCCCTTTTCCCATGGCCCAAACTCATGAGGATTTTTTGAAGCCCACCTTAAAGCCATAAACGATCACCTTGCTAAATGCCCATAGGATTTAGATTTTCTTTTGCATTTAGCTCATGAAGAGGCCACTAACATCACCGAGCTCGACACTTCTATATCCTTTCCCACCCAACCTCCCACCTCTACGCTTCCACCCATTTCTATTGTTCTAGTTTCAGTTCCACTCCCACTAATCATTTTACCCCTCTTTTGGTATCACATCAGCGACAAACATCCTCTGCTAGCAATCAAGATTTAACTTCCTTATATCATGATCTCCAGGCTCAAATTCACAAGTTGCAACAGGCCACCATATCTCCCTCTTTAGATTCTACCTTGTTGTTGCATACCCTATTTTCACCTCTTATTTCTACTTACCCTCTTCCTCCTAAATTTTTCACCCCTAAATTACCCATTTTTAATGGACATTGTGACCACAGAGCATCTTTGTGCATTTCACGTTGCTTGTCTCGATTTTACTTGACAATCACCACCTATTAGCCAAAATTTTTCCTTGCAATCTCCAAGATTACACCATACATTCATTCTATGATTTACCTATTCATTCCATCACCTCCTTTACTTATCTCATTGATGCTTTTCTCACACAATTCTCCATCAACATCGATTCTAAGATGACCTATGCCCAATTAGCGCAACTTAAACAAGGACCCAATAAGCACTTCACTAATTATGTTTTGCGCTACAAACATAATCTTTCCAAAATGACTAATGTCCTTGCCGATTCGAGTTACAAGATTTATTTATACAAAGCCTTTTACCGCCTCTCTACGAAAGTGTTCTCTTTGAAACCTTTTCTTCCTTTGACCAACTATGTCATACTCTTAAGCTTTGCAAATCTAAGATTATCTCTATTGGAAAACTAAAGTATCAAGAACAATCCTCATCCTCCTCTCATTTTCCAACCAAGACACCATTTAAACCTTCTATGTCTAATCCTATCAACACTAAACTCACATAGTCAACACTATTACACCTTATAAGGAGACATTGTCCTAACCACCTCGGCATACATTTACCAACCTCCCTATGGCACCACACCTCATCTTACAACAAATCCTCGATAGCAACCTCATCACCCTCCCGCCACCACTCAAGTTAGACCCATCATGGCCCAAAGGACACAACTACAATGAAAATTCCGTTGTGATTACCATCACTATGTAGGCCAATCTACTAACCACTGTATGAAACTTCAGGAACTTATCTAAGATCTAATTGACAATGATCAACTTGAAATTCCTGCACCTTCTAGCCCTCCTCCTACTAAGGACAAGGGTAAAGTCAAGCTTTTAAACAAATAATCCAACCAACGCGATAAAAATGCTACATAATCCTCCACTAATCATTCATAGCATGCCACACCACATCACGATATAGGAGCACTTGATTTCTTAGTCATCAACGCCGATACAGCCCCACCTGTTATTTATTTTTCTCATGCTGACTATCACGCTACATTTTTATCTAACCATTTATACATATCGCCCTTATCACCTCAACCCCCATCACCAACATTAAGGTTGACATATCCTCTCCTATTAGCACATGTTTTTGTCTCTTTTATGATCTATTAGTTATACCCTCACAAATCAAATTTTTATTCAATAGGCCTTATGGTGTCGCTAAGTTACCTATCACCATTGGCTCTCTCAATAATCTTCTCCCTTGCGTCATTAATTAAGCCATCAACCACTATGACCTACTTCTCGACCTAAATTGGATCCGTAAATCCCAAGCTATAGCCTTAAGTTCATCTATGAAAACAAATTTGTCTCCATTGATGACATCCCTCATTCACCTCCACCATCATCACATTCTCATTCCACTTCTCCTACACCTCTTTCTCTCCCTCACAAAACTCCTTTATTGTCACCACCTATGTGTCCTATTCCTACTTCACCACTTCGATTGGCCCATACGCGTCCACTCCATTCTCTTAGTCCTACACATCGACATAGGCCTATTCCTAAGACCATTTCTGCATCTCGTCTCCAATTAGAGCCTCATTTTATCCCCCATGGACCACTCTCCCCTCATACAGTGCCAATGCCTCAATCTTCCTCACTTACACATTTTACTATGCCACAATGATCATCTTATATTCACCCTTCCCATGCATATCTACATCATTCTCTACGGCACAATGATTATCTCCTATACCACTATTACTAGAACATCATTTCTCTGTCTATTCCTTCTCGAGCATGGGTCGAGTGAAATTCCTCCTTTGATCTTATAGGTTGATTCTTCTTTCGTAAACACTTGGGGAGCATAACACTTACCTAATTTCCCCCTATACATTCTACCTGCATATTTTCTCTTATCATACATAGTTTATCTTCTACATACCCTCACCACCGATGAAGCACCCTAGTGCTTCCATTCACACCTGGATTGTTGAGGGATTACCATTACACTTGAGTCCCATCATTGCACTATAGAACCTACACATTTACACTCTACCATCTTACACCTATCCATCACATATCTTCATAGCATTCATCATCCATATACTACACTAGTCATCATATCATCTTCGTCTATTTTTACATCTCCTTTTTCCATTCCATATTTATGTTAGGTCACATTATTTATGAGTCTAGCTTTACATTCCATCACATACACACATCTTGCATCATCATTATCTTATACATCCCTCATCCATTAGTCATTTATGCATGCTACACTAGTCATCATTATATTTGAGTCTAGTTTCACATTCTATACATACATTCTACATCTACGCTAAGTTACATTACATATGGATCTAGCTTTACATTGTTCTAAATACATATTCTATTTCTATTTACGCCTATCATTAAATTTTACATACCCTACACATTCACACCACATTCATATACCTTACCTATTCTACACGCTACGATAGTCTCCCTTATACATCGGTCTAGTTTTATCTATCATCATTCTCTTATTCCATTTTTATACATTACTATTATTACATTTCTACAGCATACACCTATTCCACATGCTACACTACATTTCCTTATATTTGATTATATTCCTTATTACCATTACACATTCTACTTCTATCTACATACGCCTTACCTTACATTCCATACTTATTTTACATTCTAGATACATTATGCATTTACACACACTATTAATTTATACTATGTTTTCTTCTAGGTGATGTACCCACTACCCTATGATGCACTCTAGTTCCTTGATCCATACTCGACTATTGAGGGTTTACCAATCAAATGGACCTTACCTATATGTGACATATCATCATACCACATTCATTGGACTAGTGACCAACGCTCTAGGCTATATCGTCACCCACACCCATCATCACATAGTGGTATACACATTAGGTTAAATCACCACCCTTTTCATCACTTCTACATCATCCTATGACATTCTATCATCTCCTATTATATCATCCTATACATTTCACAATTCCAAATTATTCCATTACATTATCACACCTTCAATCATCTTGTAGTGGTATACACCTTAGGTTAAATCACCACTTTTTGCATCAATCCTACATCATTCTATTATATTTTATCATCTCCTACTATATCATCCTATTACATTGTCCTTTTCTCAATTCCACACTTATTCCATTACGTCATCATGCCTTCTCTCATCACGTAGTGGTATACACACTAGGTTAAATCACCACTCCCTTCATCCATTCTACTTTATCCTCTTACCCCGATTATCACCTATTCTATTATCCTTATATTATTTATCCCAATCATCACTTAGTGGTATACACTTTAGGCTAAATCACTTCCCTTGCCTTCTTTATCACTTAGTGGTATATGCTTTAGGTTAAATCACCACCTTCTATTATCATATACCCTCATCACTCATCTTGTAGTGACATACATTATATGCTAAATTGTCACCTTCCCATTTCTTAGGAGATATCATCACTTGTCCATCCAACATGTCATGGTATACACTTAGGCTAGGTGGTCCACGCTTATCTAGCTCCTCACCATGAACTTCTTCCATAGTGATATACGATTATGGATAAATCATCACTCATATATTCAACAAAGTGTTGGTATACGCTACGCTATAAGGTCCACACATATCATCTCCTTATGTCGCATTTCATCACCACTACCCATACACATTCATCACATCACGCTATACATAACCTACCCTACTCGACCATTTCCCGATGATGAAATATTGTTTACGTTTCATTCTTGACTATTGAGGGGGAAAAAAAAATGAACCTCAGTACATACACTTCCATACACTCGGGGGGCCATGCTGCTCCTATCATTCCATTTGTATTTCATTCCATCCATCCACAACATATTGTATTGTCTTGGTAGCATTTACTTTTTCTTACTAGTGTTTTGCATGCTCATTCTATTACACATGTTAGCTTGATTTCCTATATGTCATTATCATACACATGTACATTCACACCTTTGTTTAGTGTGATCACAGATACATGACATTTCCACATGGCATGGATGCTCACCTTCTACCCTTACTATACTAGTCATTGGGGGCATCCACATTCGACTTATATAGGTGTTATTGTTTCATTTTGTACTTAGCATCTTTTACTACTTGCTCATACACATTTTTGACATATTGGTTATCATCCTAACATGCTAATGGGTGTTTCATGTGCAACACTTATTTTGTAGGATTACATGTTTCCAAGACTACTTATTTATTTCTATTTGTCTACGTTATTTTCCATTGTTTGATGGCTTTTCCCTTTGTTTGTATGCATAGTTATATGATATTTGTAGCCATGATGACCTTGCATTTCTTGCGACATCATGAGTGATGTCCCATTTTTAAAACCCACTTTGTGTGGTCTATTCTGTCTTCTTGTGTGTTTACACTACTAGGTTTGGTGTTTTTCTACACTATTTACATTTTTACGGGAATTACATGCATGTGATTGTGGACTAACACTAGTTTTGGATATCCATCCCCTTTTATGTGTGCCTTGGTATCTACTAAGTAATTTCCCTTTCCCCCCTACAAGGCTGAGTTGGTTACAAGGTCAAAGTGCGGTAGGTCCTCTTTTGGGGCCACATTCTCCTTCCAAAGTGTTGTTGCATGCACCCCAAAGAGGGCAGGAATCATTATGATTTTTATACTAACACAATGTATCTACACTGATTCAAACACAATGAATGAGTTCAAATCAGACCAAAATCCTTACACATCAGCCTTAACAGGACATGGTGTCCTTCGACAATTCTACAGAGCGGTTACAGGCTCAAGGGTTATAATGGGTGGCCTCTCTACAATTCTCCACCTAATGGCATAGGATCCCCCAAAAAAATAGTACATAGATCTCTGCTTAGCATTTGCAATGCGTAAAGTTAAAGGTTGGAGGACATAGTCGAATTCCTCCATATACTTCTTCATCTAGGGTGGCGTATGATCACCCAAAACTCGTGATAGTACACCATATCAATTTACGCCCTTTCTCTTGACATGGATCAGGTACACATGTTCCATTTTTCCATTTACATTCTATTTCAACGTATTTTACACTTTTATATATACATGTGTATTTTACACAACATTTTTACATACATACATATTTGACTACTTGAGCATTTTCTCCTTACAGTTCTTTGTATGAGAAACAAGTAGTCAAATTGGGGACAACAACAACAACAAAATGACAACGACAATGACAATACACCACTATAGGAACTTTCCTTTACACTACAACAACCACACACGCATTCCACCCTAGGTGTAATCTCATCACTTCATTTTACATTTTTATCTTTAGAATCCACACTCCTCCACATTTGAGTCTAGTCCATTGGTGTGCTTTCTTCTACACTCTGCATGGATTCTAGGTATGCTTCTCTAACTACTTTATGTTACCGAGTTGTTCGCTCACCAACATAAAGTGGGGGAAAATGTAGACATAAAATCATGCATTTTAGACATATTTATCTTGGTCTTATACTACTATTTAGAAGGTTCTCAAGTACACAAAATACCAATTAATCCCCCTTTTTACCATCTTTGTTTTACATTTTATTTCTTCTTTCCCATGTATTTTCCAATACCTATCTACCCACCACATAACTTCCCCAAAATTCCAGCCCTAATTTCAAGCGCCCCAACCTATATTGGGGTGCCTTTGGGGTATCTTGGTCCCACCATGGGCACCCTAATCTAGGTTTAACCGCTTTTGCTCCTTTTTGGTTCACTTCTAGCTGATGGTCTTCTTTATCTTTTTCTCGGTCGTCATTGTCGAGATTAATTATGAAATTATACTTGAGTGCCCTATAAATATAAATCTTATAAGACCATATTGAGGGTCCTAGGTCTTTGCATTCTATCACTATTGTCACTCCATCTAGGGATACATCCATTGCACCATCTTCATCCACATAGCTCCATACATTCTAGCTAGAAAATTCTGCATCACATCCATTCACATAGGAGGGCGGGATTCTATTTATTCTATTCTACGTACTACTCTACATCTTGTATAGCTACTATAGCTCACTAATTCACAAAGTGTGACCGACAAGAGAACACCTAGGGCAGCATTCACACACTCTCAGTAGAACTACATCAGGGTCTGTAATGTAGTGAAGTGCTCAGCGATAATTCCACTGGTTTGGTGACTGAGGTCAGTCTGACCCATTCTTCCTCTTCTTGTGCAAGGCATCATTCAACTCATCTAGAAAATCCATTACGATAAGTAGAAAAAGTTTTAGACCTAGTTGCGACAACTGCAGAACATATTTTTGAGCTTCTACATAGTTCACAGTGCTCATAACTTAGACCATAGTGCTCTCGGCATGCCCCAGTACCTTCCCAAGTGCCATCTTCATCTTAGACATTCCATATCTACCCTTCGTAGGGTTCCTAAGTGGTCATCTGCACAGTCAGTTTCCAATTTCATATCTACGACAACATGTGACCATCTTCTTAAATCAGCTACACTAATTATTTCCCTTCTCTTACATATTTAGGCGTTTATTTCATTTAGAATAATTAGTTACATTTATTCCATACTATTTTATTTTATTTATATAATGTTTTATGTCCTCCTATATGGATTAACTATAGGATATACTTCCCCTTAGTATTTTCAATTTTGGTTAATCACCTAGAAGAAGAAGAAGAATGCACATCCGAGTGATTATCAATACCAATAAAATAATCATAAGAGAATCATCTAAAATATCCTTAGAAAGATAAGGAGGATCATTAGTATCCGCATAACAATGTGTACAGTGAAGGCTATCGGATCCTCAACAATATCGATGCAAATTGTAGAATATTCAAATCAAGTAGGAACATATTGTTGACCATATAAGAGTTGATGTTTGATATGAATTGGCACATGAATAGGATTACCATAGAGGGTTGTGATCTCAGTGAATGACAGTCTCATCATAGGGAAAAAGAAGATGAACTATCCTTAGTCATTAAGGTTTGAGACGGATCATAGGGAAAAATATTCTAAAGTATGGATTCACTAAAATGATTAACTAAAATAAGAATTATTTAACTTAATCTAAACTAGGAACAAAAATGGAAAAACAAAGTATGACTAATGTAAACTAAAATGTGAATTCTACATAATCTTATTTGATGTGTAAATGAAATGAAATAATTGAAATAGGAGGGATAAGGTATTAATCTAAAAACGAATTACCTTGTTTTCATTCGGACTAAACAAAATATGATGGTACAACCTAGGAAATTGGATTTGATTAATATTTGTGGGTGGGGCAGCTAGAGGAGGATCGGGGTGCCTTTTGGTGCCCTAGTCTGCGAGGATGGGCACTCTAATCTACAGGATAACTTAGGACCCAAATCTAACAATGTCTCTAGAACTTCTCAATGTCTCGATATTTGGCACATGTGTGTCATAATATCTTCTTTGATGATACCACAAACCTGTAATGAACATTCACCTATAAAAACCCATACAAAACATCAAACCCATAAAAAATAAATATGTATATGAGGGGGTTGGATTGTCCTTAGCGTGCACAAGGGTGGAATTACGACTAAGTATTTCACTATATATCACACCCAATATAGTTCTATGTGCGTGTGTGTGTAATTTTTCCTATGGTTCCCTAGCGTAAATGACGTAGAGATATCGAGCAATAACTAGATGTAAATTCAAAATGGTAGATGGAATAGAATTGACTTCCATTTACTATGTATTGTGTGTGATGAAATGATGCCCAGATGTAATCCCTTGCTTTAGTAGATAGCTATCCCTTGGTTATAGATAGTTCACCCATAAAATAGTGAGTATGTTGTGTTTATATAGGAATATCTTACTCAAATATTGACACTAATGACCGACACACCAACTAGTACCTAGGGGAATGAGAGGGAAAAATACAAAGACCAACCTAAAAATTCTAAATTAGACGCAAGTGTTGTTAGGTCCAAGGCACCTAAAATAAGGATCGGGGCACCCATGGGCACCCCAGTTCTACCCTAGGCACCCTAGTCAAAGACTAGAGACGACAAATGACCAAATAACAACACTTGAGACTCCTTGAGAGACGGCCATAATTGTGAAAAAAACTAACAACTATATAAGATAAATGACAATGAAAAATGACTAACTAAAAACATGATTAGGGGATGGGTCATTAGTGAATAATTTTCTTGTGGAATATCCATACATAAAAACAACATACTTAGCAGTATAATTTTTTTAAGTAAGTGCATGATTTTGTGACTACATATGTGAAAATGACCAGAAACCTCCTTTAAGATGTCACTAAATGATCACCTACGTTCACTTCCTATTGAGTGAATGTCATGAAATTTGTTAAATGTCGTTGTAAATTAGAGATGGAGGAAACACCTACAAAACCTTAAAACCTAAAGATGCATATGAAGAGGTTGGACTATCCTCACTGCCAAATGGATGGACTTATTGCTGAGTGTTGCACTACATCTCAAGCCTATTGTATTTCTAGGGTGTGTGTGTGTGGAAATCATTCCCTAGGTGCTCTTGTGCAGTTTCACTTTGTGAGTAGTGAGCAATAACTAGATGTAGAATGTAAATAAATGGTGCATGAAATAGAATGAACTCCCCTCCTATAAAGTGTGATGCAGATGAACCAACCTTTGTCCCTTGTGATGGAGCTAGATGGATGAAAATGGAGTAGTAAAATCCTTTGATGGATGCAACCTTAGGTGGTGATACTATTGTTTAGTGCTTGGTCCCTCATTATGGTCACATAAATTTATATTTATATCGTTCTCTCGCTTTAATTTAGTAATTAACCCCAATAAGGCCAACCACCAAAAAGATAGAAATCTAAAATGGCTAGAAAGTGTCCAGGAAGATGAGAGTAAAGTGTAAAGATGATTAGGGTGCCCTGAGAGGTGGTGGGCCAGTCAAGTAATAGAGAAAACAAAGTATGAAAATACATCTTTGGGAAAGTGCAGGTGCAAGATCAAAGGTAATGACAGAAAGTAAAGTAAAATGGCTAAAGATTTGGTTTAATTAGTACTCTTTTTCACTCAAGAAACATATGAATAGTATTATGATACTGGGACTAAATATTTACCCAAATTACGTAATTTTATGTCTACATCTGTGTCCTCCACCTAGCACATCTATCGTCACATCATCTCATATGCCTCACAAGTACTAATACATCTCATTGGTTGCATAATCCATCGGGATATGTGATTCCTACCACTACATCTCTTATCATTGGTAGCATTTCATTTGACATTTATTTTGGCTCTTACACACATGTTGCTACCACTTCACATGCTTCCACCATGCCGCACAAGCCTCTCCATATTTGGTAGGTGATTTACGTATGATCACTTCATTACCCGATGATGCACTTGTGTTCTTAAGGTTCTTACATGACTATTGAGGGACATGTTATAATAAGAACATTGCTCTATCTTTATACTCTATGCTTCATTGATCTATTTATCTAGCGCATAATGTTAATCCATTTCTCGGTGAAACACTCTTTTTGTATGGTTCATTACGGACTACTTATGGGTGTTATTTAAATGAACCTCATTTTTGTACACGCACACGGGGGAATCACTTTTCTTCCCCCTCTTCATTATACTTACACATGCTTACATACATCATTTACATCTCTTACACTTAGTAATGTATCAATCTCCTATATCATGGCTCATTCATTTTATCTACTATACTACATCACATACATCTATTACTATTTATCACATACTATCCATCTTCATTCACATCAATCCAATTTTCAAGCATTACTACATCATCATCTATTTCAAATCAACATAATCATTTATGTAATACAAATCAAACATCACAAACCAACATATGAACAACAATCATCACATCACATATCAATGAACATCAACACAACACAATAATGCCAATCATCCATCTATATATATCATCAAAAATCATAGTTACAAAAATACAATTACTAGGGGCAAGCCCCATACATTGTTACATCCATATATGTCATACATCATCATCATTGTCACTATACACAATCACGGGAGCTCTAGAACTAGATGCTTCACCGATCAATCTACGCTTCTAGTCGTGACCCTATATCTCTCAACCTGTCTATGTAATATAGCTACCTTAGCTGATTTCTCCGTAAACTAGACCTATAACTCCATATATTTTGTGAATACATCACGAGCCAAGGCCCTCCTCATATGGCTTGTCTAGCTCAAGCTTTCGCTTTGTCTCTGCTCACGCCTCATCACACTCACTCAATAGTATAGTACATGTGGAATTTGTGAATGCCACTAGATAAAAAATGGGCATGCTCACCCACAATAGAATCCACTCCCTCTAACTTCCCACCTCCCATGAACACATCTAGGGGTACATTCCACGTCAATTTTTGGATCAATGAGTCAATGATCAAGGACGAATAAGCATCACCTATAGCCATATGAAACCACATTAGTCATTACACACATTTTACAAATATACAAAGCGACATAACAATCCAAAAATATAAACAAACAATATTTATGCTCAACTAATTCCACTACAAGGTGATATCCATCGAGCGGGGTGCCTACCCCACTACTCCTTCAACCGATGGTCCACTTGCCAAGTTAATGACAACTAGAAATAATATCACACATCGATGTGATTCCCACCATGCATTATAGTCTTGGGTAAATCCTACATCGTCCACCAGTATTGGCTCTATGGTTGCATCCACCTCATCTAGACCAGGATGTACTAGTTGTGCTCCTATTAGGCATGGCCTCACTCTAGGGAAACTCATTGATCTAGTAGATCTCACCAATACATATGACTCGGGGCACATCTTAAGCCATATTGATCTGCCTTGACACACGCTCTTAGGAAACAACTTGGTCTCTCCATGAAACTAGTCCTCTAACCACATGGTGCATCAAATGCACTACAACTCAACTACATCCTCTGCCAAACCACTGTAGTCTTTATACGGCCTCCATATGATGGCCCCTAGTCCCATATAATCAGCATAGATCTATATATAGTTGTGTCCAATCTCCTACTATACGTTCCTATCCATCTCGTTGTAAATATCTTAGGCCTTGCCCAATCAGCCCATGGCCCACCAAGTGGCCTCAATATCACAATGTGCTCATAGGCCCACACATGTAACAATGTGGTGGATCCAAGTCCACCCCCATGATCCTCCTACGTGAATATGTATAGATATATGTATAAATGAGCCAACATACACCTCACCCATGCAATTATGGTTCCATGCTCCTCTATGTGCTGACAAATATCATGCATATTATACAAGATTCCCACTCTGCCACCCTCTACTACCACAGATGAAACAATCACAATTGTAATAAAATTCTACAACCATGGAACACCTAATCTCAATATGGCATCTAGAATAATATGGGTCTCTATTTGTACCCGTATCCTTGTAAAGTATCACCTATCTTCTCTCATCTTCCTCTGAGCATCCACTACATCTATATCCAGAAATCTCTCACCCATAACTGGTATGTTAGGAATTAATAGAATCTAATGCGGAATAATTCCTCAGAATCGCAATAATAAGAAGTATGAATAGAAATTACAAAAATGAAATATGCAAAACACGAAGACAATATTTAACGTGGTTCACCCAATGTGGGCTACATCCACCAAGAACACTTGCTCAGATTTTATTACAAGCCAATAGTCTTCACAATTACAATAACCAGATCTTGTTTGGAGCTGCGCTCAACAAACCCTCCCGAATTCGCACTTGAATTCACACACACTATTCACCTTCACAAAAACACTCATATCAATCCTATTGTATGTCCATCTATATATAAGTACATCAATAGGTAGCCGAAGAGGTGGTTTTACAAAACAATGGGTACCGAAAAGCCATGGGCCCAAAACCAGCCCATAATGGTTACCCATTACCCATGGGTTAATAAACCACCCATGAAAATTTGCTTCGGGGGCTTCACCCCCGAACCCCCTTGACCCGCTCACCGGTGAGTGGGACCGCCATAAAAATATCGAGTGTAACACATGGAAGGTGTACCAAACTCTAACATGAAAACAGGCTCCACAAACATAACAATCTCCCACTTGGAGACTAATTTCCACTGAGCAAGCTTTGACCCTTCACTTTGTTATCCGTGAAGGCCAACCAAAGATTAACATAGCTTTAGTTTATCCTTGGGACCACCTTGGTCACCATGTTTGTAGGATTCTAAGCTGGTATGAATCTTCTCCAACTTCAACTTATCTTCCTCCAAAGTTTTCTGATGAAGTGATATCTCAACTGTATATGCTTTGTCCTAGAATGGAAAGCAGAGTTCTTAGCTAAGTGAATAACACTCTAACTATCACTATATAGCTTTCCAACTTCCTGCTTATGCCCCAACTCATCAAGCAATTGTTGTAGCCAAATCATCTCCTTGCTAGCTTCTGTAGCAGCAACATACTCAGCCTCAGTGGTTGACAAAGCCACAACCTTCTGTAACCATGAAATCCAGCTCACTATTGTATCACCTACAGTAAATACATAACATGTTGTGCTCCTCCACGATGTCCAAATCTCCAGCCATATCTGAGTCAACATATCCACACAAAGTAGTGTCTAATCCACTGTAACACAAAACAGTACCCATGGTCCCTCTCAAATACTGAAGTATCCACTTTACTGCCTATCAGTGCTCATTTCCTGGATCACTCATAAACCTACTCACTGCTCCCACTGCATGGGAAATATCTGGCCTAGTGCATACCATAACATACATCAAACTGCCAACCGTTGATGAGTAAGGCACCTTGGACATCTGGTTTCTTTCCTGCTCTATCTTGGGACACTGATCCTTTGATAACTTAAAATGGCTCTTGCCAAAGGATTCCCAACCGGTTTAGCATCCTACATGTTAAACCTATCCAATACCTTCTTAATGTACTCTTCTTGAGATAAAGTTAGCTTCCGGTCCTTCCTATCTTGAGTTATCCTCATACCAAGGATTTTTCTGGCTGCCCCCAAATCCTTCATATCAAAAGATTCACTTAGCTATTTCTTGAGTACTTTTATTTTCTGCATGTTTTTACTGCATGACCAACATGTCATCAACATACAAACACAGGATAATATAACTTCCATCCTCAAATTTCTTTGTATACACGATATGGTCAGAATGACATCTAATATAACCTTGCTCCATCATGAAGATATCAAACTTCTTATACCATTAACATGGAGCTTGTTTGAGCCATACAACTCTTCTTCGGTTTGCACACCATCTCCTCTTTACCTTTGACTTCATATCCTTAAGCTCTTTGCATATATACCTCCTCCTCCAAATCACCATGGAGAAATGCGGTCTTTACATCTAACATGTTCTAAGTTCAAGTCTTACTGCTACCACTATTCCAAGAATAGTTCGATAGAAGTTATTTTTACTATAGGAGAAAAAATATCAGAAAAATCTATACCTTGTTTCTGTGCAAACCCCTTGACCACCAACCGGGCCTTATATCTTTTCTTTCCTCCTTCTTCTTTAACTCTATACACCCACTTGTTCTGCAATGCTCTTTTGCCTTCCGGTAACTTCACCAAATCCCAAGTACGGTTCTCCATGAGATACTTATGCTCCTAATCCATGGCTTGCTCCCACTTCTTACTAACATCTACCTGCATTGCTTCATCAAAGCTCTCTGGCTCTCCACTATCAGTGAGTAATAAATAATAAAGAGAAGGAGAAAAATGTTTAGGTTCTTTTCTTACCCTAGAAGACCTCCTCACTATAGGAGTTTGGGGTTCCTATTGAGTAGGTTCTGAAACTGATTCATGGGTCACTTTCCCATCTGGAAGATCCTCTACCACTGCATATTATTTCTTGGATTCTTCCCTATTTTCTTGCAACTGTTTCTTATACATGAATTTCTCATTAAAGACCACATCCCTAGACCAAATGATTTTCTTGTCCTTAATACTCCAACATTTAAATCCAAAGTCATCACAACCATAACCAATAAAAGTGCATTTTTTGATTTAGCCTCTAGCTTTGTCCTATCATCCTTGTTAATATGAACAAACACCTCAAATCCAAAGACTCTATGAAATGAGTAATTGACTTTCTTACCATAACAAGCCTCCTCAGGTATGCCTCCATCCAAGGCACTTGAGGGTCCTCTGTTTATCAAGTACACAATTGTGCTCATTGCTTTTGCCCAAAAATAAAGAGGCGATCTGTATGTATCCTCATGCTCCTAGCATGTTCCATTATTGTTCTGTTCATCCTTTCTAACACCCCATTCTGCTGCGGGGTTCCTGGAACTGTCTTTTTCCTGCAGATTTCATTCTTAGAACAATAATCATCAAATTCATTGCTACAATACTCCCCTCCATTATCTAACCTGAGACATTTTAACTTAAGACCTGTTTCATTCTCTACCAAGGCTTTCCATTTAAAAAAAGTATCAAATACATCAGATTTGTTTCTAATATAATAAACCCAAACTTTCCTTGTTGCATCATCAATAAAAGTAACATAATAACTTGAACCCCAAGAGATGATACTTGAGCCAGCCCCCACACATCCAGAATGCACCAGCTCTAACTTATTCTCTTTCTTCATTGGTCAACCTTGAGAAACCTTACTCGCTTATGTTTCCCATACATGCAGTTCTCATAGAAATCCAAACCTATTTCTGTATATCTAGGCAAATTTTTCTTTATGATGTCCATACCCTTATGGCTCATATGACCGAGCCTATAGTGCCATAATGTTGTATCTGCATCTGAAGCCACAAGATTACAATCATTAGTACTATCAGTGGTTAAATACAAGGTTCCAACCTTCTTACCTCTTGCCACCACAAGAGCACCCTTGGTAACCTTCCAAGAGTCAGTTGTAAATATCACAGTATAACCATCACTTCCTAATTGCCCCACCGATATCAAATTTCTCCTTAATGTAGGCACATGTCTGACATCCTTCAATAGCCATGTATTCCCATTTTGCATCTTAACCTGAACATAAACTTTTCCAACTATCTGCTGAGGCTCATCATCACCAAGAAAAACATGCCCAAAATCCCCTTGAACATAATCAACAAAATAATGCCTATGTGGAGTAGCATGAAAAGAAGCCCCTGAATCTAAAACCCAAGATTTAGTAATATTATGCAAAGAAAGAATCAAAGCATCCTGGCATACATTACCCGATGCCACATTTGCCTCCTTGTTTTCTTCTTATTGTTTCTTCTTATCCTAAAGCTCCCAACAGTCCTTCTTTACATGCCCATACTTTCCACAATTCCAGCATACAATCTTGCTCTTGGATTTTGACCTTGCCCGATCTTTCAATTTTCCACGGTTTCCTCTATTCTTTTGTCTCCCTCTAGTTTCCACTATCAAAGCATTCCCTGAAGTAGAAGATTCCCCAGAGATTTTTCTTCACATTTCCTCGCTTAGAATCACCCCTACAACATCCTCAAACTTCAACTTCAAGTTAGTTGGAACCGAGTTGCTTACCGCCATTACCAGGCTATTCCAACTCTCAGGTAAAGAGCACAGAATTAATAAAGCCCTAACTTCTTCATCAAATTCTATTGTAACCGAAGCTAGCATATTCACAACCATATTGAAATCATTTAAATGATCTGCTACTGAACTATTCTCATACATCTTCATATTAAACAACTTTTTCATTAAAAATATCTTGTTAGAGGTAGAGGGTTTTTCATAAAACTTCCCTAATGCATCCATTAGATTTTTGTAGTCTTTTCCTTTGAAAAATTAAATAATACCGAAGATGCAAGACACATCCGAATCATACGAAGTGCCTTCCGATCAACAAATTCCATCCGCATCATCATGCTCGAGGGTTTGTTCACCTTCTCGAACAACATAGCATAAAGATCCTTATGATAAAGGTAATCTTCCATTTGCATCTTCCAAAGACTAAAATTTTGCCCGTTGAATTTATCAACCCTTGATCTTCCATCATCTACCATAGCTCCCACTCAAGCTAAAAACTTTCCCTGCGATTCAACACTTCAGCAAACCAAACCAGGCTCTGATACCAATTGTTAGGAATTAATAGAATCTAATGCGAAATAATTCCTTAGAATCACAATAATAAGAAGTATGAATAGAAATTACAAAAATGAAATATGTAAAACACCAAGACAATATTTAACGTGGTTCACTCAGTGTGGGCTACATCCACTAAGAACACTTGCTCAGATTTTATTACAAGCCAATGCCTTCACAATTACAATAACCAGATCTTGTTTGGAGCTACGCTCAACAAACCCTCCCGAATTCACACACACTATTCACCTTCACAAAAACACTCATATTAATCCTATTGTATGTCCATCTATATATAAGTACATCAATAGGTAGCCGAAGAGACAGTTTTACAAAACAATGGGTACTAAAAAGCCATGGGCCCAAAACCAGCCCATAACGGTTACCCATTACCCATGGGTTAATAAACCACCCATGAAAATTTGCTTCGGGGGCTTCACCCCCGAACCCCCTTGACCCACTCACCAGCAAGCGGGACCACCGTAAAAATATCTAAGTGTAACACATGGAAGGTGTACCAAACTCTAACATGAAAACAAGCTCCACATATATAACATGGTACTCATAATATATGATATAAATTATCTAGGGTCATTGTCATCTCCTGGTAAGAAACAAAAAAAGTACATGTACCTGCACACCACCACTCACACAATGCACGGTCACTATAGGCATATTATGGGGTACCTCCCCAATCTCGCTATGTTCCATAGGTCAAAGCACAATCTATTTGATTAACTAAAATATGGAAAATACAATAATTAATATAAGCTATAAAGAGTTGTAAATAAAGTAAATAGATGTAGTAAATAAATATGTAAATAACCCAAGTAACTATGAAAAAGGAAATGTTAACCCTAATGCTAGAGAGAAGAGGAAAGAACTTAGATGAATAGAGGATGCTTGCGGAGATGTGTCATAGAGGTGAATGTGGGAACTTGAAGCATGAATGAGTGTCCGAAGCCTAAAAAGGATGGATCTAGGCTATCTATCCGAAATTTGGAGTGCCAGAGAGAGGGACTGGGGTGCCTACGGGCACTCTAGTCTAAAAATGGTTGCCTTGGTTTGTGACATAGGTCGGAACTAGTTTTTATAGGCTCGGTAGATGGTTCAAAACCCTCACTTTTTGATGCATTAGATTCATTGTATTGCTCCATATGTCATTGATATTCCAAGATGAATACAAATACCAAAACCCTAAACAATCATCAATCCCTAAAAATAAAAATGCATATAATAGGGTTGGACTGACCTCAGCTACCACAATAGTGGAATTACTAACTGAGCATTGCACTACATTCTAGACCCAAATTTAGTTATGTGTGTGTATGTGAAACATGCCCTTGGTTGCTCTTGTGTCAGTTGCACTTTATGATGTAGTGAGCTAACTATGTGTAGAAAAATGTAATATATGGTGCATGGAATATAATAGAATCCTCCCCCTATGCTTGTGTGATGTAGATATCCTAGCCTTGTGCCTTATGATGGAGCTATGTGGATGCAAATGATCTCCCAATGCAATAGATGGATGTAACTCTAGGTGGATGATAGTAGTGACTAGTGCTTGGTCCCTCGTTATGGTCTCATAACTTTACATTTATAGGGTTCTCTTCATCTAGTTTCGTAATTAACCTAAAATGGTCGACCACCAAAAAGATAAGAACCTAAAATGGCTAAAAAGAGCACAAAAAGTGGTGGGAAAGTTCAAAAGAATCAGGGCGCCAA
Organism: Taxus wallichiana var. yunnanensis; assembly: GCA_018340775.1. Taxonomy (NCBI): domain Eukaryota; kingdom Viridiplantae; phylum Streptophyta; class Pinopsida; order Cupressales; family Taxaceae; genus Taxus; species Taxus wallichiana. Next base: position 557,709,845 of record CM031242.1, on the reverse strand, counting down.
TGGTGGGACCAGGGTGCCAATGGGCACCCCAGTACTAGCTTAGGTGCCCCAGTCAAGGCTGAAATAATGTGAAAGTGATAAAATAGACTTTGCATGTGTGTGGTAGAGGTCGGGAATGACAAAATAAAATAAAGCAAGATGGCCAAAAGATGGGGGTTAATTAGTAATTTCTTCACTCAAAACCCTCTAAATAGTGGTATGAGACCAGGATTAAATAATGTCTAAAGTGCATGATATTGTGTCTACACTAGTATGTCCCACTCAGCATCATATAGTCAATAACATGCTGAAATACTGACCTTCAAGGAAATCCCTTGAGTTTATATCCATCTACACATAATAAACACCATCACAATCTCAAACATTATTAACTCATATATACATAAAAATAGCCACTCAAACTACAAAAAGTCATCAAAATTCACATATTTCATAGCACACTGTCAAACCACCCTCCTAGATTGCCAACACCTAGGAACAAGACGTGGGTGTCTAGCAAGAGTTCACTAGTTCTGGAATTGGGTGTTGGCATCTAGAAGGATGTCAACGCTTTGGCTCCTCTTGCCCAGTCCAAAACACCCAAAAATTCAAATTTTGCAAAAAAGTGAGAAAATTGAACAAATTTCACCAAAATTTTCAAAAACAATCATAATTACCAACTCATCCATCATCTGCAACGACATGGCCACAGTTACTCTCTCAAACCTAGTCAGCCTCGCTTCCCTAATTTGCAGCATCCTCGTAAGCTCAGAGCTCAAATTATCAATCAATCATGGTTCAAATGAATTTACTATTCACTTTTTAATATCACTATATATAGAAAATTTCAATATTTCATTTACTATAGTTACTATTCACACTCATTCTTCCAACTAATACATGACACATGGTTTCGCTCATATCTTGAGCTTTGTGGCTACATTTTCTTACCATTTTGCGTCATTTAGTTCAGAATTTTTCATACCACCATATTATACTCATTGCACAATGTTATATCCCAATCTTGTGTGTAGACTACTTACAATATCCACATTCTTTCAACATATTCTATACTCTATCTTGGTCATCATTACATCTTTTCACCTCTACTTTTGGCTCAGTTCTCATTATATCCACCCCTCATCCTTTCACCGAAAGGGGGGCATACAATCAAGATCTCCCTATAATCCCTATCAGGATGTTATATGATCACTCTATACTCATAATGCATCATTAGAAAAAAATTCCATTCATACCATTCAAGTAAGGGAGAAAATCAGTCTATTCAAATACTTTCTATTTATTTCCCCCTAATGACCTAATCTAGGGGGAAGTGAAAATATCTCTATGACTAATTTATTGTGCACATCCAATTTCAAACCAATATTTCAACATTCGAATCAAATCAATCGATTGGTACAACATAGCATACTTTACACATCTCTCCCAAATGACCTAACTTGGGAGTTGCATCACTTCATTATCTTTCCCAGATGACCTAACATGGGAATCACTTTACATTTTCTATCACTTCTAGATGACCTAACATGGAATCCATCTAGAACTATACAAATCATGACAGCCATGGAGTGGGGGCAATGAGACGTCATTCTCTTTCCTATACTTATCTTATATGGGTTATTCAACACAGAACTAAACATGGATCAAAATGGAACTAAATTGGGTCTTAATATTTCTAATGCGGTTGGACATTTCAAGGATGTAGTCATGGATGGAGATTAAAACTAGACGTATCTCCCCAATACTCTTCCTTTGGTGGCAGGATGCCCAAATCTTCGCCCTGATCAAAATTTTACAAAATCAGGTTGGGAATTGATCACTACCTACTCCTTAAAATCTCCATCAGCGACATTGAAAAATCTCAAAATTCTTTAAATCAAATCATTAGTTTATCCAAGTGCTCCTTACAACGGTTTTTTGTCTCTATTTACACCACATGTGTTGACATGTTGATCCATGGTTCACCACGTTATATGTTCTTATTATGTGCGTCTTGTAACAAGGATTCTCCGAACTTCTCACATGTATGTTACTTACTTCCTTTACACTACTTAAATTTCATTCAAATAGCATAAAGGGGGAAATTGTAGACACAAAATCATGCACATATTACTATTCTATTATAACACTAAGTATGTTGTTATATGCATGGATCTTGAGTAAGAAAAGTATTCACTAGTGACACACTTCCTAGTATGTCTTCTTGCTTTGATTGTTTCTATTGTCTTTATCTCTTACATTTGTCGCTTCTGCACTCATTGTTGGTCAGTCACAAGGATTCTTTTCTATCATTTTTCTCACATTTATCATTAGATATCCAAGGAAATTATCACCCGTGCACTCCTGTCCACCCTAGGCACTCCTGTTCTCTTTGTTTTTGTTTGGATTTTTTTACATTTTTGGTCAGCCTTTTTGGGTTTTTTACTCCTATCTTGGGGTAATTGCATGGAAATGGGGGGGTAAAAGGGGGTAAAAAAGGGACACCATTTTCTTGAAATCAGCAAAACCTGAACTTCATTGAATAATTTGACACGCATATGCTCAAAACTTGACAAAGTGATAAGAATAAGTACCATAGAGCTCAGAATATAGTTTCTAAACTACTATTTTTTTCGAAAATGGTTGAGATTAAGAGGGTAAAATGTGGTGTACACACAAAGTATGTCTATTTTTGTGTCAAAAAGATAAGAACCTATTGTGTGTGTACCTCTCCATTTTTGAGTTTTATAAATTATTTTTCAAATCCCTTCAGTAGAAAGTTAGGTAATTCCATGTATGAGGTCCCACTAATTTTTCATAATTTTTGGATGAATATATAATTTTTATTAATTTTCAAAGTGCACACATCTCGAAAAATGAAAAATTAGTGTGTACACCCCCGTAACTTTGAGAAGATCAAATATCTTGGTATTCTCTTGTTTAAAGGTGCAGGTAAGGTCTCTTTGTGGAAATATTTTCTCTCCTCGTTGGATGCTAAATTAAACTCTTGGAAAGGTAAATGGATTTCCTTAGCTGGGAGAATGCATCTCATCAAATCGGTTCTCAGTGCCTCTCCTATGTATTTGCTTTTCTGTTCTCAAAATTCCCAAAAGTGTGTTGGAAAACTAAAGGTGATGATGAGAAAGTTTCTGTGGCAAGGTCTCTCGGGAGAAAAGAAAATTCCGTTGATCAGATGGGATGCTCTAACTAAACCCAAGGCACTTGGTGGTGTGGGGATTCTTAATCTGGGCCTGCAAAATTTGGCACTTTAGGTGCTAAGATGGTGTGGAATTTAATTTCAAAACCCAATAGTCTTCTCAGTCAGGTTTTTGAAAAGAAATACCTGGGAGCCCCCTTCAGAATCTATTCTCCGTATTGTGAACCCGCCCAGGGGTTCCCATATTTGGAATTTCATGTTGGAATGTAGGTCTTTGTTCTTATATAATGTGGACTGGAAATTGGGGAATGGTGAAAAAGCCCTTTTTTGGGATGATCCCTGGAATGGCTTCCCTGCTTTGGGGACATCCCAGAATTTTCTGAAGTTAAAGAGAGGTTGATTGAAGATTGGGGTCCATTTGTCTCGAACTATGGGAAAATGGTTGAACCTCCTCCCTCCATTTTTCTTTGGAATGAGATTGATCATCTAGGTCTCATGGATTTTGTTATGAAGAATTTTAAGTCTGCTTTGTAGGAGAGGAAAGTATTGATCTCTTGCAAGAAAGATGAAATTGTATGGACTGTTGCTTCCTCGGGGTCGTATTCCTCTCATCTTGGTTATCTTCTACTTCATAAAGACGTAGTTGCAGAGAATAACATATGGAAAGACTGTTTGGAACCACCCTGCCCCCAAAGGCCGGTCTCTTTTCTGGATGGCTTTCCAGGGTAAAATACTTACTCAAAAGAGAAGGAAAAAATTTGGTTTTCAGGGCCCCACTAGTTGTATTTTATGTGAAAAAGAAGAGGAAGATAGGGATCATTTCTTATTGCATTGCCCCTTTACAGTGGAGTGTTGGAATTGGTTGTGTGCCAAGCTTAATCTCCCTTGGGTTCAACTGATCTCCCTTCCTGCAACCATCTTGGCTTGGCCTATTTATTCCCACTCGAGGTCCCTGACCTCCATTTGGCTCTACAATCTTGTGATTCTCCTTTGGCATTTATGGTCGGAAAGGAATAAACGGATCTTTTGGGAGGGGTCTAGTTCTGTGGAAGTTGTTCTCTGCAAGGTATAAGGTGCCATTTTGGAAGTGGTGTCCTCAAACTGGTTGTGATCTTGTCCTTTTACTTCTCAAGACAGGATGCTTGAAAGGAATTGGCCTTTGATTATCAAACCTAGAGATGGAGCCCTAAAATCTTCATTGCCTTCCTCCTTGGCAGGAAAAATGCTAAATGGTCCCCCTTCCCTTGTTTTTTAAAACTGAATTTTGATGGGGCTGCCGAGGGAACCTAGGAGTCTCTAGCGCAGGTTGCTTAATTCAAAATTCTATGGGTAAGATGGTGGGAGTTGCTTCCTATAAGCTTAAAGTGGGTACTTGTAATTCCGTTGAGCTTCAAGCACTTAGTAAGGGATTGTTCTTAGCGGCCTCGCTTAAAATTGAGAACCTAGAAATTGAGGGTGATTCCTTGGTAATCATTAATGCCATTATAAAAAAAGAGCCCTTTCATGGAAACTGGACTTAGGGGTTCAAAAATTATTATGGAAACTCTCCAAATTCAATAATTGGAGCATCATGCACGTGTATAGGGAGGGTAATCAGTGTGTTGATTGGCTAGCAAATAAAGGTATAGAGTAAAATCTTTGTGAGAGGATAGATAGAAATTGCTCTGCATGGGAGGGCCTTGATATGATGGTCTCGAAGGAGTCACCCAATCATGGAATCGATGACAGTTCTTCCCCACATGTGAAGGGAGGGATTGCTACTTAAGGTAGTGGGGAGGAATCCTTTTCGTTTAGTTCCGGCTTGTTTCTATTATGGATCCACCTCAAGCTCCCCTGTTGACTTTGTCCTGCCATATGAGGGAAATGGTTTTTGTAACAAGGTTTTTGACTACATGTTGAAGAAAATATATCACATCTCTTGTTCTCAGGACATAGAGGCTGTTAAATTGGTTTTGGGGCTAGGTTTTCTGAATGCTGAAGGGTGGCCGAGGATTAATAGCGGAATTGCTTCCATCTTTGTTGAAAATTTGTTGGTTCTTCGTCCCTCGAAGGCGGAAGTGGTTAAACTTGTTGCTTACTAGTTGGTGCCCTCTTTCTGTGGAAACCTAGCCTCGAGAGGTCGCTAATTTTAATCTTGTGTCTTGGCCTGTGTATGTGGGGGCTCTGTGTTCTCTAGTTAGTAACGATTCGAGAATGGTGAACTTGGAGAAGTTTTTAGATACGATTGGATTTTGCTGAGTCCTTGGTGATTTTTGCATGGGATAAGAAGTCTGAGTAGGCCTGAATTAATATTCCAAATGTGAGGGCTCTAGGTTTTCCTTTAGAGCTAGTGTCATGCTGGTGGTTGGAGCTCAGAGCTTCTACGGGTGATGCCTTCGAACACATTTGGCGGGGATGGCTCAAAGATATATATCGACGTGGAATCGATATGGAGCTCGAGATGGATCGGGGCTATTATGTGGGGGCTCAATATCTTTTTGGATGATGTTAATTAGTTATATTTTTATCAAGTCCTCGTATTAGTACATAGAATAAATTCTAGTTTTTGTTATATATGTCAATGTGACTTGGTTGTGGTTGTTCTTGAAACATCTGAGGTTAAGCCTCTCTTTTTTGTAAATAGGGAACGAGTCCCTTCAACCCGCCTTATCAATAAAAAAACTTTGAGAAAAAGTCATTTTTTCCCTTTTTAATGCGTGTAGAATGGAGTTTTGAAGAGGAGTTTTGTTTTTGAAATTTGGATGAAAAAATCATAAATTGTGCACCAAAACATATGCATAGGTTTTCACAAGAAAAGAAGGCACTAGTAAAAGAAATTATGGATGAAAGCCTTAAACTAATTAGATTTTAGAAAGAAGCATATCCTCACTAAGGTAAAATTGACCTTGTCATCGTAGTATAATTTTTGGAATATTATGTTATAATACATTTTTATCGGGGTGTACACATGACATTTTGTTGTTTTTTGTAAATCACGGATTACACATTCCAAGCCATAGGGTAGGATATCTAAGGAAAATAAAATCCTATGAATTGGGATTCCCAAACCCAAAGAAGGAAAAATGTGAGTGCATTATAACGCGCTCATGTTTCTGTGTGTTATGTGGTATATGTGTTTTGGCATGCTTCTTTTATTATTATTTATATTTTTATTATTTCTTATACTTTAAATTTATTTTAGTAAATATAATATGTTAAGGTCACTTTGAACCTTATGGAACTAGTCTCACAACTCCATCTGTCATGGTTTAGAAGATAGTTTTTCATATTCTAATTTGATCAGTAGATAGGTATTTTTCAAGATTTCAATATTCAACCTTAAAGCTTTTAGGGTTTAAATTATACAATCGATATGCATTTTGCGAAAGAATACAGGAATTGTTTAGGTTTTGGGGACTTTCGGATTATTTATTGAAATTTGTAGGATTTTTATGAATATATAGTAAAGGTTTACTCATTCAAGGTCAATCTTCTCAACAACGGGTTTTCTAGGTGCATGGAACAAACACTCTAATGGTGAAATTTAACTTCTTTGAGATGATTTTGGGAGCTCCATAAGGAGTTAGGAGGAAAAAAAATAGGCACTGGAAAGATATGTGAATCCTATACATGGTAACATATATTTTCTTTAAGAATTGAAGGTTTCATGAATGATTTCAAGTTATTGTAGCTACCCCTTTCAGTTCCAGACAAAAATGACTCTAAATTTGTAAGCACCTGAGAGATGACCACCACATGGTGATATGTTAATATTTGTAAACATTGATAAGTACCTCGGGAATGGGTATTATCATCAATAGACTATTATTTACCATGGGTAAGGATCTCATGAGGATGAGGTAAAAATTTGTGAGTTGAAAACACATTCCTAACATCACGGGTTGTGTTTTTAAGTGACGAAGCTTCTAACATGAACTTTAAATCCTAAACCCTAAATAATAAACCATAAACATAAACCCGAACCCGAGACATAAACCCTAAACCCTAAAACTTGAGTTATTAACCCTAAAACTTAACCATTCAACCCATAGCCCTAAGCCCTAAACCATAAACCATGAGCCCTAAATGCTAAACCATAAACCCTAAACCCTAAACCTAAATCTTGAACACTAAACCCTAAAACTTAAGGCATAAACCCTAAACCCTAAATATTAATCCTTAAACCCTAAACCTTAAACCTTAAACCATAAACCCCGAACCTTGATGCCTAAGCCCTAAACCCTAAACCCTCAAGCCTAATCCCTAAAACCTAAATCTTAAACCCTAAAATTTTAACTCTAAACCCTAAACCCTAAACCACAAAACATAAACCCTAAACCTTAAACCTTAAACCCAGAACACTAAGCCCTAAACCATAATTTCCAAAATTTGATCCCTAAACCCTAAACCCTAAACCACAAGCTTGAGGCCGAACCCTAAATACTCACCTCTAATCCCTAATCCCTAAAACTTAAACCCTAAAACTTGAACAATAAACCTTGAACCCTAAACTTGAGCCCTAAACTTTAAACCCTTAACTCGAGCCCTAAACCGTAAACCCTAAATCTTGAACCCTAAACCCTAAACCCTAAAAATTGAGCCCTGGTCCCTAGACCTTAAACCCTAAACCTTGAGCTTAGATCATTGATCCCTAAACCCTAAACCCTAAACTTTAAACCCTAAACCCCTGAGCCCTTAACCCTAAACCCTAAAACCTTAAACCCTAAACCATAAACCTTATACCCTAAACCATGAGACCTAAGCTCTAAACCCTAAACCCTAAACTATGAGCCCTTAACCCTAAATCCTAAACCATAAACCCTAAACTCTAAAACCTAAACCTTAAACCCTAAACCCTAAAAATTTAGTCTTTAACCCTGATCCCTAAGCCATAAACCATAAACCATAAACACTAAACCCTAAACGCTAAATCCCAAACCATAAGCCCTGAGCCCTAAGCGCTAAACCCTAAACCATAAACCCTGAACCATGAGCCCTAAATGCTAAACCCTAAACCCTAAATTGAGAATAACAAGTCTAGTGGTATTTTTGGGTCTGATGGATTAGGATACCAAGAAAATTTGATCATTTTTAATGCTCTTTTGAATAATTATTTTGATTGCAAGCTATCAAGAATGAATATTTCATTCGAAGAACAGAGCTTGATATGCCTAATTCTTGTGTAAGATGGCAATTTGAGAGGATTTATGAGGTTTAATTTTATTTTCCAAGATGCATTACTCCCATGTTTGAAAATGTTTCTCCAAATGTAATGACATTTTGATTCAAACACTTGATGATTCTTGAATGTCCAATCCTGCCACAGACCCTAGTAGTCCTCATTTCTTAGATACAAGGAGACACCATTAATTAGACAAACCATGAACTTTTAAGGAAGAAGAGGTTCTTGTGATTATGAACATTTATCTCATGAATGTTAATATGAGCATGTGGTTATTTTTCCATCTTCTAATGGGTCATCCATGCTTGCATAATACCATACATGGAAATATGAGAAATGTGAAATTTGTTTTAGAGTGTGAATAAATTGACATTCAAGAGCGCAAGTATATGTGGGGAGAAACATGTTTGGCAGAGATGTGTAATATGCATTGCAAGGCACAATGTAGATGCCATATCCATTTAGTTACTTGTCCCACCCTCATAAACAAGGTAGTTGTACAAGCAAACTCAATGATGGTTCTAGGCATGAGACTAGGAAATATGGTCCTAATATTGATATTCCAAAAGATGAAATCACTCATGAGACCTACTGGAAATATATGAGGTTTTTCGATCCTTGTAGTGTAGAAGATCAAGAGCAGTTTTCACTTTGTAATCATTAATGTACACTAGAGGGATTTTAAACAATCTCTAGGTTTCCTTGTGGTTGTCATGCCCTCCTAGTTGATTCATCAATAAAACTAAATTTTTTTTGATTTAAAATAAAGAAAGAGTTAGTGAGAGTGTGAGAGGAAAAGAGAGTGAGAGTGAGATTTTATGAGAGAGAGAGAAAAAGAAAACATGAGAGGGAGAGAGAGAGTGAGAGTGAGAGATAAATAGAAAGTGAGAGAATGATAAGGAGAGAGTGAGAGTGAGAGAGAATGTGAGAGAGTGAGTGAGACAAAAAGAGAGAAAGAGAGAGTGAGAGTGAGAGAGAGATACAACATTCAATAAGCCATGAAATTAATCATCTAAGCACCACAACATAGTCTCTAAGTAAATAGTCTCTAATCAGTCTCTAAAATATAAAGAGTTGAATGGTTTCATATTAGTCTGAGCATGGTGAAACAATATAAAGAGTTGAAAGGAGAAAATGGAAGCAAAAAATTCCAAATTTGTGCTTGATTTGGAATTAGGACACTTAAAGCTAGTGAGAGGAATAGAGTGGAAGTATGAGAAAATGAGGTTTTACAAGAAAATGAGTCATTTTAACAGTTGATTGGGCTTGTGTACAAAATGTGAGAGTAAGATATGGGGTTGGAAGGGTAAGTTTTAGGTTGATTGTGCCATTTTTGCATATTTGAGCCTATAGAGCTTGTTGGAAAGACTTCTAAAAACAAGATACTAATGAGAATGATTGAAATTGGTTGTTATGAGTTGATGAATGCATGAAAATGTGTTGGATCTTGCATCACCTCATGATGTTTCAAATCCTTCATAGACCTCATGATGACCATTCCCTTGATTATTTAAATTGATAAAAACTTGCATATGTGTTTTGATTTATTATGCGTTATAAGGAATTGCATAATTCCATATTTTCGAGTAATTGTTACTACCTTTGGGAGTTGTGAGGCTTAAAATATATAGTTTTGACACATTTGACACTTCTTCAAATGTCAATAATCAATCTAAAATGCCCAAAAACCTAAACAAGGACTATATTCTTTCACAAAACAGATATCGATTGTATAATTTAAACCCTAAAAGCTTGAAGGCGAGAATGTTGAAATCCTAAAAATCTTTGCATCGAGTCTTGATGATTAAAATCTAAAAAACTATCTTATAAACCATGACAGATGGAGTTGTGAGCCTAGTTCCATAAGTATGAGTTTTCTTTTATTATTATTTATATTTTATTATTTCTTATACTTAAACATTTATTTTTGTAAATAAAAGCATGTCACAAGCACATTTACCACATAACACATTGGAATGTGAGTGCATTACAACAAGCACTCGCGTTATGGCTCAGCTTTTCCAAACCATAACGTACTCACGTTATAGTGCGACCCTAAATTTTCTCTTCCACGTTATAACGTGACCGAGCCATAATGCGAGAATGTTATGGCCAAAAAACATATTTGTGTCCGCTTTGTGACCCCCCATCTTTGTGCACTTACCCCTCGAGGTCATAGTTGACATGTCGTGTCACTAGTGTCAAAAGTCAGGACAAGAGATCCCTATATATAAAAACATACATACCATTATAATGACACGAAATTCTAAGGGCAAGCATATCTACATATAATAAAAGGGATTGTATTTTGGAATGATTACTCGCATACACTACATAGGAAATGGAAGTTTTTGAATTCTATCCCACAAATTTTCATTTTATATGGCTTTATCCTGTTATCTTGGTGTCATTGGCCCGAGGGCAACCTAAGGACACTATTTCACACACAAGCACACAAGACTACATGGAGTCGGGAATGTATTGCAGCGCTTGGTCATAAGTTCATTCTTCAGATGACCGCCGAGATCATTCTGACTTCAAATATTACATTTTTTATTTCAATTAATGTGTTTGTGAGATTGTGTGGGTAGATAAGGTTTGTGTTGCATATTATAGGTACCTTGGTGATCCAAGTGTGACATATAAGTGATCAACAACGAACAAGTTGGAAACCCTAATGATAGAGGGAAAATCATATTCTGAGCATTCACATAGTCACCAACACCTAGGAGTGGTATCGGCGCCCTCTACCTCTCCCGGTGCCCATGTCCATCTCTATCCATGAGTTTCTAGAATTTATATCGAGCATTTCTGACATTCTACCCAGTCTCATCATCATTTTTTCTAGTTTAGATCTATTCCAAGATAAGTAAAAATCAAATAAGTGCCCTATCTCTCTCATTTTCTTACACAGTTGCATCTTTAGAGTGATTAGCATTTGTATTCTGTTATATATTATCATAGTGACTCTGAAATTATATTTAATATTCATATTTTATTAAATCAAAAGCTTTCCTTATTAGATACGTCAATTACGAAATATGCTTAAAGAAAATAATTATATTCTGAGTGTGATGTCTATAGAAATATATATATATATGAGAGGAGCCATTAGTTGACATTATATACAAGCTCACGGCAGACAACTTCTAGAGGAGACAAACATTGGTTTGGGATTCTTCATTTCCCATCAAATCACCTTCAAAGAGGGTTATTGAGGATGTGCACCGCACTCTTGTAGAAGGATGCATTTGTATTATCTTCCCATCAATTTAAACACCACCACCTCATCAAACCTTTAGCGAGGTCAAAATTTTATGGCTTTAAGATCATTTTCTATTCAAAGACATGCACAACTATTTCTTGACATGTCATAGTCTAAAATCTTAGAATTATATAGTTAATACCCATGCGCGACGCCAAGTTACCTCGCTCAACTAATGGATCCTCTCCCATTTTAATGTGATATTCAGAGAATATAAATGAAAGAGCTTGAACAAACATAGAAAATATTTTTTCTTGCATCAATTTACACAAACAAAGAATTTAAATGGAAGAGATTAAATAAACGAGAAAAATACGTTGATATTCACTATAGTATGAAGAAGTCCGAATTTGAAACTTTGTAGAGTATAAATTACAATGTTGAGAAGAATAATAAGTGTTTGCACCAAAAAGAAAATTTCTTACCTATTATTTACAATGGAGAGATGAAAAATTTCTAATGTTCTACCTATTGAATGTGGATGCCTATGGAAAAATTGAACATATGGTGGTTGAAATATGAAATCTATAGGTGGTTGTTGGAAGAACTCCTCTATCAAATTGATGAAATTTTGGAGCAAACTAATTTTTTTCAAATTGCGTGGCTTATATAGGGAAACTTAATATTCAAATTTCAAATGTCTTTGATCTATGGAATTTCATCTCATTTGTTTATTCACTTCCTTTGATCCATGGAATTACATTTCATTGGTTTTTGTTGTAGTTTTCCAAATCTATCAAAATTAATTTTGATTTTTTCCAAAAGATTGAGTCTATGTGATCCTTTCATGTTTTTTAAACCTTGTTGGTACTTGGATAAAGGTAGTCAATGAAGATGAATGAGTTGACAATGGATAATATTTGATTTTTTTCTATCCGGGAATGAAATTTTATAATTGGGAAACCTATGAAATCCAAAATTACATATTAAATAACTCTTCAAATTTTGTCTAGATTGTATAATCATAGCAAAGTGCATGTATACTTGCACATAATTTACTTTTAATATGACAACCACCCTTCCTATGTGAACACACTAGTATGGATTTTTGTACATGTCAAAGGAGAAAGTTGTTGGGATATTGACTTTTTATTATTAAAGAAGGATATAAATTATTTTGCAAGCAATGTGAAACTGAATATGATGTGATTTAATGATCATTTATTATTATATATTTTATATTGAAATATGACTTGTTGAGATGTAATCACTTGACACTTATGCAAGATTTTATGTGCAAATGGATTGTTCATTATGACTTAGTTTAGAATATCAATGCACCAATATTGAATATATTAAGTTGCCAACAATTAATTTTTTATTGTATTATTTTTCATAGCAAAATGTGTCATATTTGGATCATATACCCCAAGAAAGCTCTCAACTATTGGACCCCGCTCAACTAATAAATCCTCTCTCATATACTCACATAATTCAAAAGTGCCTAATGATATGACTAAATAAACAATTCTTTAGTTGGTTGACAAATTCAAATTACAAAAATATGTGATGTTTATGTTGAGATGATGACAACCAATAGAATACAAGTTCATATATCAAACAAAACTATCAATAATTACAAGATCCCAGCTAAAGCACTCTTTTCAATTCATAAAAAATTAATCGGTTTTGGATTTGAAATCCTTTGTAGATCAAGTTTCAAATTCTTCCATTGAAAGTATATCTCAATCTATTTTCACTTAAAAATTTTCATCTCATATATATTTTCTTGCTTCCATATCTATTTTCAATTTTCTAGTTTCTTCTATTAAAATAGTACAATATGAAGTGTTTCTTTTACTACTAAAATGACACAATCCCTAATGGTGTCATATATATTCAACTCTAAATTTTCATGAGTACATGAGACATAAATCTATATAGTGTTATTAGTTCATGTTGAAGGCCTATAGACTATAGCAATCCGTTGTACTTAACTAGTTATTATTACTTCACACTTTCAACCACTCAAAATTTAGTATTATTCTTGTATGCTAAATTTCTTATGTCTTAAGCTTGGACTAGTATATTGTTAATCAAAAATACTTTTAAAATATATTTTTCGAGATACGGATTGGTTTAAAATTTCTCTCCTTACTACCCACTTCACATAAATCATGACAACATGATGTCAAATGGAGATGAATCAAATTTTAACATGTTATGTCAAACATTTTAATTTTTAAACAAGATTTTAATATACATCTATTTATGACATGATTTTCCTTTTCCTACCATATTTAATTTTTATTTATTTACAACTTACTATTTGATTTGATTTGTATGATAATAGTTTAAATTTAACTTTAACTAGAATAAATTTTAAACAAGTTTTAACTAACCACTACATGCATATAAACACACATGATTTAGTATTCACACTAAAACCTACTACAAACAAATACCAAGTAGACATGAATTAACAAATATGCATATTGACATCAATTGAAATTATATAGATATGTAATTGAACACAAATACTATAAGAAACAACAATTTTACTACATGAACTAGTCACTTTGTGAAATTCTTTTAGTAAAAACACACATACCTCGTTTCTAATATTTTATTAGATAATGCTTTAAGTTTAGATATGAAATATTTTTATTCACATCACTACTTTTCACACTAAATATTTTTTTAGGATTATTGACACATCGCATAAGAAATTTTAAATACTTATAGATCCCATAAGTTCTCAATTATATGTTTATAACCCTTTTTAAATCGAAGTATTTAGATTTTTTGAACCAAGTTAGAAGAACATTCAAAAAAAAAAAACACTCTAAGATAAGAAAGCATGGAGCTATTACGCTTATATGATAGTTCATTTCTTGCATCATGTTCAACCGTAGTAGTTAAGGGTGATCTGTGCTTAAGAGTTTTTCATATAATTTGGCAGGTATTTCAACCCACTATCTCATGTGGCAGCTTACTCCATGTGCTGACATGCATCCTTGGTGGATCATTCCCCTTGTCACCTCGACATGTCCACATTGCCACTATCCACTACTATATTGTTCAAACCTTGTGCATTATTACCCATGCTTCACTCCGCAATCCTTAGTCAAAATCCCAAAAATTATGAAACGTCTACACCCATGATGCTCTTGCATCAACAATTGGACAAAATATAAAGTTTTAGATATTGAAATGGAAATGGATACTCCTTCACCTTCACATCACACTAGAGGTGAACATCTTAATGGTCCACATGCAAAGAACATTGAAGCAAATGGTTTGAAATTTAAAATTTTAGCAATCTTATGTTCATATAGAAAATATACAATTTCTTCCATTGTTTGATATATTTGTTAGGAACCCGTGTTCCTACCCTTCTATTTTATTTATAGTAGATTAGTTACTTTGGACACATATGCTTTGTAAGTCATCCCTTCAACATATTTGAATAATCCCACATGTGTGGGAAGTAGTAGTTTCTTCGATAGGAATTAGTATATAAGAAGGTGTTGAGGCTCAATGAAGCATCCATGAATATATTGTATTGAGCTTGCTCAAAGGAGGTTGCCCCCTCAAAGAGGCCTACGATTTAATATCATTTTGAGTTCTTTTACTTTAGTTATTTGTTGCAAGTTGTTTCCATTTCTAGTTAAATTATTGTGATTGGTAAAATAGTGTTGCAGGGTCTTCACATCTGGTACTAGAGCACTTTCCATGGCCACATTTTTTTCTACGATAAATCATGGCAATCTAATTATGCCCACCGTATGCTCTCACCTCACCCAAACTAGATCTTGGTGATAAAAAAATGGTCCAAATATTTTTTGCATTATGTTCGTTAGATCGTGTTTGCATTGTTGCATTCTATTCAAAGATTTCCAACACTATTACATTTCATTCACATTATGTTCATGCACACAGGAACTCCTTAACTTTCACATGGAAACCTGGCATGGGCATTGGCTAGAGCTAGGCAACCTTGAAAGTTCTAGGTGGTTGTCTCCATTTCCAAACCACAAGCTTCATAAGCCATCCTTCATCATTTGCTCGAGACCATTCTTATCTATGCAAATCCAAATCAGGCAAATGGTTTCATTTTTGGATTATGTGTAGGCTCTTTGGTAGGTTCTTGGCCATTCTCCAGCTCATGAACACAATATTTAAATTTTAAAAAAAAATTGGAAATTCTATTTTTAGCCATATATTTCATATTATAGCTCCATTTTCCCTAAAACTTTCTTGGAACATCCAAAATCCCAATCGACACATTTCATATGTTGAATTTTCAAGACCCAATTCCACTTTTATCACTCAAAAATGGTCATTTTCAAAATTTTAGGGTTTTCCATAACTTCTTCATTTTTACCTGATTGCCTCGAAATTTACACACATTCTTCCTTTCACTATTCCACTCCTTTTTTCCTCACGGAAAAAAATTTCTAGATTTACCATAAAAGCCCCAAATTACATTTTTCCTCCGTCAAAATTGCCTAGAAAGTGTCAAAACCTTGTCCAAGTCCATTCTCCCCATTTTCTTGAGCTCAAATCCCAAATTGCCATTACTACATGTGTGTTAGAAAGAGTTTTTCTATCCATCACAAAAAAACTTGGTTATGGTTGTCACACGTACATGTACAAAAGTCATGGAGGAAGAACTTGAAACATTGAAAGCCCAGGTCACTGAGTTGGCTCAAAGGCTACAAGGATTGAATCAACAGAATGATATTTTGATCAAACAAAGGCAAAAGGAGAACTCCTCACACAACTCCTCCACCTAATCCTATGGGCCCAAGCTAGACTTTCCAAATTTCAATGGTACATATCCTACAGGATGGATTTATTAGGTCGAGTAGTTCTTCCACATTCATGACACTTATTTTGTTAATCAAGTTCCAATTGCCTCCTACCACTTGGAAAAGGATGCATTACAGTGGTATTGTTGGTATCTCATAGCACATGATGAACTCGATTGGAAGAAATTTACATCCTTCATTTTGGATAGATTTGGTCCCTTTGAATTCGAGGAATTCACTAGAGCTCTCACCAAACTCTACTAGAAAGGTACTATTCGGGAGCATCAACAGGAGTTTGAGAAACTGACTAATAATATTGAAGGGCTAACAGAAGACTTCTTTAAGAGTTTTTGTTAGTGGCCTCAAGGAGCCAATCCGCTCAAAGGTGAAAATGTTTCACCCCACCAACATGATGGAAGCCTTGGGCCTAGCTAAGTTGGTTGAAGATAAAATCTTAGCACGTTGAATCCCATTGTCATCAACAACCAAGAACCCAACCAACCAATGGCCAATGTCCAACACCCAGATCAAGTGTCTCACCGAGGTCGAGATGTGGGCTCGTAAGGAGAAGGGATTATGTTATAACTGTGATGATAAATGGGTTAAGGGTCACAGGTGCATCACACAAAAGCTTTACCTACTCGATGTGGAATCACCACCAGAGTAGGATAATGAGGTTGATAGCCAAGACTTCCATGATGCTCCAGATGAACCAAGCTCCACAGAGGATTTTGCACCCTAGGTGGATCAACCAGAGATCTCTCTGCACACACTAGCTAGTGTTACCACCCCATAAACTATGAAGGTCAAGGGGTGCTTCAAAAATATTCCTCTCATAATCCTCATTGACTCTAGAAATACACACAATTTCATCAATGTTGCTTTGTGTACCCTTGTTCTAGCTTTGAAGTGATGATTGCTAATGGGGAACATTTCCTTGTAAAGGGAAATTTCAGAATGTACGCATTGCGATCGGTGACTACACTCTGCGATCGGATATGTTTTCCCTCCCTCTAGGTGGATGTGATGTGGTTTTAGGTGCACAATGGCTCCGCACTTTGGGACCCATTCTATGGGATTTTTCTGAGCTCTGGATAGTTCACAACTAATGGCTAGAAGCACACCTTAAAGGGATTATTTCTAGGATTTTCTTCCATTATCAGATTCCATCACATGGAAAAATATTCTGAAGAAAGGATCCCATGGTATAATTGCCTAGTTGTACTCCATCCAACTCCAACCCCCACAACTTCTCTCAACCCCGCCGATTTGTAAGCCATCCTCAATAAACATGCTACTATTTTCTTGAACCAATGGGTTTCCCCTTCACGACCCGAAGATCACCGCATCCCACTCCTCCTAAGAAACATCCCCCCAACATCTGTCCCTACTGTTATCCATATCTTGTAAAATTCTAAAATTGAAAACCTAGTCCGGGACCTCCTCAAATTTGGCATCATTCACCCCAGCACTAGCCCATACTCCTCTCCAGTACTTCTTGTCCACAAAAAGGATGACTTGTGGTGGCTCTGCATTGACTTCCGTGCCCTTAACCGCCTCACCATCAAGGATAAATTCCACATTCCGGTCATTGATGAGATTTTAAATGAGCTCCATGGGGAAATTTTTTCTCCAAATTGGATCTTCGCTCGTCTATCACCAAATTTGTGTGCATCCTGAAGGCATGCCAAAAATAGCCTTCCACACTCATGAGGGTCACTATGAATTTTTGGTCATGCCATTTGGCCTTACAAATGCCCCTTCCACCTTTCAAGCACTCATGAATAAGATCTTTCACCTTTCCTCCATCAATTTGTTCTGTTTTCTTTGACGATATCTTGATCTACAGACCGCACATGGGCCAAACACCTCTAGCATATTGATAGGGCATTACAAATTCTAGCAGACAATAAATTATGTGCCAAACAATCCAAGTGTTCCTTTGGCCTCAAAGAAGTGGAATATCTAGGGCACATTGTTTCTTCCAATGGGGTCGTGTAGATCAGACAAGATCAGTGCAATGAAGGAGTGTCCTTGGCCAAAAACTCTCAAAAGCCTTCATGGTTTCCTAGGCCTTACAAGGTACTACCATAAGTTCGTCAAGGACTATGGAAATATCATGCCCCCTTGACCGCCTTATTGAATAAGGATGCCTTCACCTAGAACACAATAGCTAACCAAGCCTTTGTGGCTCTTCAACAAGCTATGTGTAGCACACCATTTTGGCCATGCCAGAATTCACTAAAACTTTCACCATTGAAAGTGATGCATGTGGGAATGGCTTGGGTGTTGTCCTTCTCCAAGAAGGTCACCCAATTTCCTTCACTAGAAAAGATCTTTCGGGATGAAACTTAGCCTCGTCTACATATGAGAAGGAAATGATGGAAATTCTCCATGTCATACAAAAATGGTGGACATACCTACTGGAGAATCATTTTTGCATCAAAAAAAATCACACGAGTTTGAAATATTTCTTGGAATAACAGGTCTCATCCCCAACACAACAAAAATGGGTCAGAAAACTCATGGGGTATGATTATGAGATAACCTATAAGAAGGGTAAAGACAATATTGTGGTCGATTCTCTCTCACGCGCATTCGAGGACCAGGCATCCTTGTCATCCATCTCCATTCCCATCCCAAACTGGTTGGAATCTGTAAAAAGGGGTATATACTTGATCCCTCCTCACAACACCTCATCCAATGATTGTGCACATTGACCCCACCACCATACCACATTATTCATGGGATGGTGCATTTCTGCGACACAAGGGTCGTTTGATGCTTCCCCATTGCACCGGCCTTCATCAAGTTGTCTTATATGAAATCTATGATTCTCCATCAGTAGGACACTTTGAATTTCTCAAAACATATGAGTGGGCATGAAGAAAATTATTTTGGAAAGGAATGAAGGGTGTTATTAAACAGATGGTGGAAGAATGTGATACCTACCAACACAAACAAAGGTGAGACAACGGAAATTCCAAGTTTTTGGATCCCTTTCCAATTCCGACTAGGATCTGGACAGATAAATCTATGGATTTTATCGATGGTCTCCCTAAGTTGGGAGGTAAATCAGTGATCTTGGTTATGGTTGACCGCCTCTCCAAATATAGTCATTTCTATTCCCTCACCCATCCATATTCAGCCTCCACTGTCACATAGATTTTTGTGGATCATATTTTTTATCTACATGACATTCCTTCCTCTATTATCTCTAATCGTGATGCCACTTTCATTAACAACTTTTAGACAAATATTTTCCGACACATAGGCACCCAACTGAAGATGAGCTCCGGATATCACCCCCAGATGGATGGCCAGATTAAAATTGTCAACAAGTGTTTGGAAATGTTCCTTCATTGCTTTGTTTCAGAACAACAACACTAGTGGACAAAGTGGCTTCCCCTTGCAGAGTGGTGGTACAATACCTCATACCACACTTCTACTAAAATGACCCCATATGAAGAAATATATAGTCAAAAGCCACCAACTCTTCTTCCATATCACCCTGGTAGTTTAAGAGTTCATGCAGTCAACACTACTCTCCACAATTGGGATTAGATTCTCAACACTCTACAAGCCAATATCCACACGGAACATAACCACGTGAAGCAACAAGTTGATCAAGTACCACTCGAGCGTATCTTCCAAACGGGCGAAATATGGTCTTCCTTCATCTATAACCTTACAAGCATCTTTCCTTGAAGCTCAAAGGGTGTCATAAGATTTCTCCAAAGTTTTACGGGCCATATAAGGTCCTCAGAAAATTGGTTTGGTTGCTTACAAGTTAGAGCTTCCACCTTCCTCCAGAATTCACCCAGTTTTCCATGTCTCTTGTTTAAAGAAAGTTTTGGGAACCAATGTCCAAGCACAAACCACTTTACCACAACTTGATAATGAAGGATCCATCCTTCTCAAACCAAAATCCATTCTAGAAAAGTGGACCTGCAAATTCTGCTCTTGCTCCATCATAGAAGTCCTAATCCAGTGGCACGACATGCAACCCAGAAGATGCAACATGGGAACCACTTCTCCAGATTCAGCAATAATTTCCACATCTGAAGCTTTGAGGACAAATATTTTTCCAAGAGGGAGGGGATGTTAGGAACCCGTGCTCCTACCCTTCTGTTTGCTTCATAGCAGATTAGTTACTTTGGACGCATGTGCTTTGTGAGTCGCCCCTTCGGCATATTTTAACAATCCCGCGTGTGGGAAGCAGTAGTTTCTTCAGTAGGAATCAGTATATAAGAAGGTGTTGAGGCTCAGTGAAGCATCCACGAATATATTGTGTTGCGCTTGCTCGAAGGAGGTTGCCCCCTCGAAGAGGCCTGCGATTCAATATCATTTCGAGTTCTTTTGTTTTAGCGGCTCGTTGCAAGTTGTTTCCATTTCTAGTTGCATTACTGTGGTTGGTGAAACAGTGTTGCAGGTCTTCACAATATTATTTTAGCATTTTAATGTATATTTTTAAAATAACTTATTTTTCATTTGAATTCAACTATTTTGGATATTGTCCATTAAAATACTATTAATTGTTTTTTATAGAAATCATATTCAATATATTTGATATTTCAAATAATTATATTACATTTATTTTTTTAATTTATTGAATGAATTTTAGGTCATATTTGAACCACTTGATATTAAGTTATCAAATGAGATGAGCGACACAAGCGCGGTACAAAAATGACGCAAAAGCAACACAATTAAGAATATATAGTGTCAAGTTTGCATCACATCTATGACATATATTCCTCAAAGAAACATGGCCGAAAATGCAAAAAAAAAGAATTTCGACACAAAATTGACCCAAATAATGGTGTTATTTGCACAAAATGTAGTGTTTGTCAATTACATTTTCCTCAAAAAATTTAAGGTCTTTTAAACAATCCCATTTTGCACATCCCGAAACCATTGCAATCCATGATACCACATATCTTTCAAACATATTTTCAAATAGTTTACATGCTTCCACATTTTGCATAAATATCTGTCAAAGCATTTGTAACTTAAACATCTGCGAAATGTCCCTTCTTCAAAATACTTCAATAAATTCCCACGCCCTGTTTTCAAGCTCCATTTTTGGCACATGTTAGTAGCATGCTAGCAAAGATGAATTTATTGTATTGGACACTGTTGTTGGTTGTGTGGGAAACAACAACAATGAGGTAGAAGTAAAAAATTAGACAGGAAAAATAGAATATGTCGTGCCCAGAGAATAGAGATCATATTGATCTCCTCCTCATGCACCTTATCCACTTTGTTAAGGGATAATAAAACATTGACACAATTAGAGCCAATAGTGTCATCACACTTGTAAATATCCATGCCCTTGAGTCAGTGCTCCTCAATTATATTTCGAACGAAACCTCTCACATCGTTGATTCATAGTCGGGATACCACTTTGAATGTCATTGCGAGGAAGAACTACAAGTGTGGGAAAGGACATTTTAGGTGGCCCTATTTGTATATCTACCCCTGTTATTTTATTACAAAGTGAAAAACCTTGTTACTATCCCCACCATTAATTGAATCAAACATTTAATAAATTCTAATTATCAATTTTAACAACAAAAAAATTAGTTTGATTTGCAATAAATTTTCCCCATCCAATATACATAGAAACTTATCATTGCATGGATAACCGAATACTAAAAATTCTCTATTTGAGAAGCTTCATATGCATCTAAACCAATTAGTAAATTTTCTCATCTTAGCTTGAGAAAAAAATTCATTAGAAATATTTCCTCGTAATTGAAAATTGAAAATATTTGTTTCACAAGTTCATTAATTTTTGAAAAAGGTATATTTTTAGAAAAATATTAGAGCTAAACTTTAGCATAACTACCAAGCAATTAATGAGCATAGTGAATCATCTTTACATGATTGATTGAATTCATGTCCACCTTTGAAATTGCAAATTAAAAAAACCTACGTTGAAAAATTTATAATTATAATCATATTTCTATTTAAAGGCTACTCTTAAAATAATTACGCTGGAGGCATTCCCCAATGGGAAAGGCTTCTCCGGTCATTCACGACGCTGGCTTAAATTTGACGTCTGTTTGAACGTTTTTTCCGCACTACAGTGCAACTTGAAAAAGATAACACTTCCATTTTTAGTGTTTCATGGATCAACTGACAGAGTAATAGATCCGTGTGCATCTCTAGACTTGTACAATGAAGCAACTTCGAAACATAAAGCAGTTAAGCTTTATGAGGGCTTTCTACATGACTCGTTGTTTGAAACACAAAAATACACTTCGTGGCAGGTATTTGGTAAGGCAAATAAGCAAGTAAGCAATAATTAATTTTACCAAAATAACAAGAGGGTAGCTAAGATATAATCTCTGAACATAATACTCGCCTTCTTCAATCCAGCGCAGTAGCACACAAAAAGTGATACTTTGATTTTTGTTTTTCTTTTATTTGTTTTGATTTTGATCTGGCAATCTTCAGAGCACGAATGCTAACCTGCACTTTTTAGGATGCAAAGTTGGAGCGCACCAGTGAACACAATCTAAGATGCAATATGTGGAGGCAGGTGACCCTTGTGTGCTAGATATTACACCTAATCGCATAGAACCTAGCTCAGCTCTGCAAACCGTAAATTCCAGACAGTTTGACCTTTTTATAGCTTAAGGAAATATTTACCCTACTCAAATTGGGTCCCAGTTCAAAAGGTTATTCCCTAGCCATTGAGATTTTTTTATGTTAAGAAGATATCAGAAACATACTTCATTGTGATAGATTTCCAACAAACATACCACAGTTTCATCTTCCTCAACTGATATTTTCTTGAGTTTTAGGTAAAGCACTCACAATGATGTGCTCTATTTTTCTACTATTGTGGCTTTAATTTGATTCTTGGCATTTTTCAGGGGTCTGGTAGTCCTTTTACACGGCCTTAATGAGCACAGGTAAGCAAAGAGTTTCACTTGACATTCTGTTAACTGATGTCTTTATCGTGGGCATAAATGCACTCAACTCTCTCCTTTTCAAGTAGTGACTGACAGTTGTGTTTCTGCTTTGGTTTTTACTTTTTCACTTGAAATTTATTTGTATGCAAAAGTTGTTGTTTGGAAAAATGGAAAGGTCCTATATGTTTTGCCATATTTCTTACAGAGATCGTGTTTTGCCTCTATGCCATTTTCCCCAAGTTTCTTAAGTTTTATCATCTTTTCTGGATATTGGGATGTAGTGGAAGATATGAGCATTTTGCAAAGCAACTCACCTCACATAGCTATGGAGTTTATGCAATGGACTGGATTGGTGAGTTTTATTCTATTGATTTGAAATATTATTGATTGCTTATGGTTACAACTCAATCAGGAGTTTTGATCTACTGCTTTGAGTTATGATTTGGACTTTACTCATGTCATGCATTTTTTTATTGGCACTTGGATTTTCAATTCTCTGGAACAAAGCAGGTTAATTTTCATACTGTGTATCTTGTATCCATGTGATTGTTGTGTTTTCCTTTTTCAGCAATCACTTTCCAGTTCTCCTAGCAAATGGGATTCACAACCCACGATGTATATATAATAGTCTTGTGGGTGGCACTGGAAACTGTGACACTGCATTTTGCTCTCATATATTTATAATTATCAGAAGCAAGTCTGCAGCTTTTATATGTTGTCAAATAAAAAGAACTCTAGCAACATTACTAATAGGATAATTCATTTCCATAGAAGTTTTTATGTGTGCAGAAAACATCAATCATGATTTTGTTTTGAATTTATTGCAGGTCATGGTGGGAGTGATGGATTACATGGATATGTGCCTTCACTTGACCATGTTGTTGCAGACACGGTATGCCATACTGTTACAAAATTCTATGCAAGATGGGTTACAAATGCACTCTTAGGTAACTGCTCTTTGGTCTTTTACATTTTCTATTTTTGCATCTGTACAGAGGGCTTTTCTTGAAAAATTTAGATTGGAGAATCCAAGCGTGCCTTGCTTTTTATTTGGCCACTCAACAGGTGGAGAATTTGTATTGAAGGTAAAACATGTGAAGAGTTGAAACCATGTTATTTGGTTTGAGTGTTTCTACTTTACTAGAAGTTGAGAATTGTGGTATGTTTGTTGGGAATCTATCACAATGAAGTCTGTTTCTAATATCTTTTCTTGAAAAAATGTTTTGAAGGATGCCTCACATCCAGATGTGGAGTCAATTCTAGAGGGAGTGATATTTTCTCTCTTCTTTTACCAAAGTTCCAGTTCAATGGTGCAAACAAGAGGGAAATACTATCATCTAGGGATCCTGCAGCACTTGTTGCCAAGTACTCTGATCTGTTAGTGTACACTGGACCGATAAGGATTCGTACTGGTTATGAGATACTCTGAATCACATCTTACCTACAGCGCAACTAGAAAAAGATAACAGTTCCATTTTTAGTGCTTCATGGATCAGCTGACAGGGTAACAGATCCGTGTGTATCTCTAGACTTGTACAATGAAGTAGCTTCGAAACATAAAGAAATTAAGCTTTATGAGGGCTTTCTACATGACTTGCTCTTTTAGCCAGAGCGGGATGATATTGTAGGTGACATCATCGATTGGATGGATGGTAAACTGCAGTGCTAAAATGCTTAACATCCTTTTCTCCTAAATGCACAGGAAAATGATGCTTAGTTAGATGTTGGTGTGGAATTTATTTGTATGCTTCTTGATGTAATTTTTGTTAGGAATTGTCAAGCAGCCCCGACATCATCTTTTGAACTTGTATACTCTGTTGTTTTAACGAACCTGCTCCTATTTGGGTTTGGAGTCTGGGTATGCATTATAATTTCTACAATCTTGGAATCTGGGTGTGTTTGAAGTTTGTAAAAAGTGTATTCACCTCTATGAAAGCAGTATCAGAGTCATATTTCTATGTTTGATGTTTTAAGTCGGGAATCCCTGGCAAGTGTGGAAACATACAAAAACACAAAAAACTATTTGAGCAAACTAATTTGTATGTAGCTGAACAAAAATATTTTTTGAAGATATAAAAATATCAAATAGACACTACAAAAATTAAAATGAATCCATATTTTTAAAGTATTTAGTAGAGTTTTAAAGCTAATTTTTATGTAATTAATTAAGGATAATTTATTTGATATGTGAAAGATAATGTTTCTTTATATGATCAGATCTACGGTGTGGAGCCTGTTGAAAGCAATGTCCTGAATGGTGGAACATCAGGTTATATTTTGAGATCCTTAAGTTATTTATATCTAAAAATTCATTATTATTCTTTATGTTTACCAAGATTCATTTGCAGGTCCATAGAGTATAACCGGTGCCAATGTTGGGTTTAAGCCTAAGATTTTGGACATGGATATCCTGTTATCCCAAATTCACCCACCTCCCCTCCTCCCGACAATTTTTTTAAGACAACCCCACACATAGAAAAAATATGAAGGGCAAATGTTTTGGACATACGAGCTTGCATTCTAGAATGAGGCAAAGGAAAAGTCAAAGTTTGAACCCGAGTCAAAGCCAAAGCGGGAATCGGAGGAAAGGGCAAAAGATAAATTGCGGACCCGTAGGCCCGATTTTTGTTCCAATCTGGCTGCCACGTGTCCCATATCAAAAGGGGACCCATTTTTCAAGTTGTTTTCCTACCCTCCTATACGGACCCGATACAAACTTCAAAGGGGCATATCTTTCGACTCAGGGCTCGAAATATTGCAAATATGACGCCATTGAAAATATCTCAGCCTCACCTATGCCATGGAAGTCTTGAGACTTTAATTTTTGAGGAGGTTAGGTGAAGAAAATGGAGGAAACGTCTCCCGAGGCCATTAACGCAGAATCCAATCTCTTCAACTACCAAATCTGATTCAATTCAATCCGTTGGAGAACTAGAAGCAACATATCATGGGTGAATTTGCAAAAGGCATTGATATTTAGTGGTTGAGATTTAAAACGGGATTCAATGCATATCTCTGGGTGGTTGGAGCAGGATTCGATTTTCTTCCCTCTTCTCTCTCTTATTCTTCCTATATATTGTAATAGAGGGGCACATTCAAATGGTTGTTCATTCTTCTTCCCTGCCCCCTCTTCTTTTCTTTCCCAAGGTTGAATGTGGAGTTTAAGCCTCCTCCCTTGGCTTTGTAATGGAATTTTCCGCCTCTTGCCCACTAACGATGTACTATGTGAACTTTTGAAGCAATAAATTCTATTTTGTGATGCATTTGTCCATCCTTTTCTTATTTTATTGTCTCTCCTCGCCTCTCGTCGTTGCGAGGTATATCTTGTGCATATTTTGATATTTGTTGCAAGTCCTCGAGCTATGTTTAATGGGTTTTGAAATGGTGTTACGTGTGAAATCTATCTCAGTGCCGTGGTGTATCTTGTCCACCTTCTCCTCTCTGCTCACCTCTCTCCACTTTAGGTATTTGAGATTGTGACTAGCACTTCCCTTTTCTTGGTGATATCACCTCTGTAGTGTAGGATTTCTTTATTTTCACGCTCTCTCTCTCTCCCTGGTCCCTTGGAATTGTTAGATTATGAGTAGATAGTTGCATTTCCTTCCTTAGAAGTAGTTTAGTGCTAGGATTAGGAAGATGAACCAGCCTTCTCTGGAGGATCATTCCCATTTGCAAGTCCCACAGCTTGGGGAATGATCA
Organism: Taxus wallichiana var. yunnanensis; assembly: GCA_018340775.1. Taxonomy (NCBI): domain Eukaryota; kingdom Viridiplantae; phylum Streptophyta; class Pinopsida; order Cupressales; family Taxaceae; genus Taxus; species Taxus wallichiana. The sequence goes on along the minus strand of CM031242.1, from coordinate 557,682,907 downwards.
AATGTTATGCAAATCACACCAAATGACCCTACCTTAGAAAAGCGAGATGCATAACACTTTTGGGGGTGCTTTGTGATTTCGCAATAGCAGTTTTGGCATGCCCAATGGAAAAAGTTTGAAGCACCATACCACTTCACTTCATCAAGTTCGATGTGCTCTTGATGAAGGTTTCAGCCTTTAGAGGCACTTTCAAGCACATCTGGTGAATCCATCTGGTCAACAACAGATTCTCTCAGTTACTGACCTTTTCTATCCATTACCACTCATTTTCATCCATTTTCTTCTTCCATCTCTTTCATTTTCTTCCATTCCATGAGGTTGTGCAATCATGACTTCATTCCCTTCATGAAACTCACACTTACAACAATACATTCCACCTCAATGTATTTCCCAACTCCTCCAAATTAGCACTATGATCAAATCCAGAACCATTATGCTTAGCTATATGAGCAAAGTGTCAAAACTAGTTTGGACACATATAATGGCGATAGTTATGTAGAGGATGTTGATTTACTGGAGAAGATTCGAAAAATAGAGGCTAGCATGGTTCAATCAAGGGCAACAAATCAAATGAAGGCATTTCAAATTGGTTTCAGGGCACCCTATCCATGGGAAGGCCCTTTTCCAAGACACTACAACCCTCAGGAGAAGCTGGAATTCATGATTGGAATGCTGCCTCAACTTGCACAATGGGCAGAAGAGATAGAGGCCTATGAACTTGGTGTCAAGCAACCTTGTCAATGGGTAAATCCTACACCATTATCTGGTAATTTTCTCTCTACTCCTCAAGCAACACCATCTCAATTTGGGCTTCAATTTCCAAGCTTCCCATTGAATTCTGCCCCAAGTGTGAAAACCATCCCTCCATCCCTAGTTTTCCATCCCACCTCAGTTTCTCTGCCCTTTTCCCTTCCAAATCCAATTCCCCTCTACAAGAGCCAAAAGAAATGTCTTCCCCTCCACCACAAACAAGGAAACAACTAGTGGAGACCCCACCCACCACTCCTCTTGCCTTCCCAAGTCCATGTTGGGAAGAGACTCCAAAAACCAACCAAGGAAAACATCAAACAGAGGAACCCAACAGAGAAGAAATGATAGAAAATCTAAAGAGTTGGGCTGCTAAATTTGAGTTTTCAAAGGTTCCATTATTGGTTAAGCCTATGGAGGAGGCCAAGGTCAAGCCACAAGTGGTAGAAGCTCTAGCTATAACACAAGCAGGGGAAGAAGGAGCTACTCCTAATCCAAAAGAAGAGGAGTACATTCTGGCTATGGAGGAGGACCATACAGTTTCAAAGGCTCCAAGTGCGGAGTAGGCCACAAAAGAACCTTCAGTTCTTCCTACCACTTCATCCCATTCAAGCTTTGATGTTGAGGAAGAGTTTAAGCTTTCAAGCTTCATGTTTGAGGATGAAGGGAACCATGGTGAGTCAATTGTAGATCAGGAGGACACCATGAAGGAGGTTGAGCACCTACAACGGGATAAAGCAAGGAGGTAAATTATCCGTCTCGACTTAGAGGATTGCCTTGATGGAGGGAGCCCGAGGAGATCACATCATTTGCTCCTCCATCATCCACATCCCAAGCACATGATCCTGTTGCCATGGAGGAGAACATTCGGGAACAACAGACCGCACTTCATAACAACCCTCTGGAACCAAGATTGGAAGACATGACTCTCCCATGTTCTTCTAAGGAAACAACGAAAACCCCATCTCTCCCACACCATACACTCAAGAAGGTCCACAAGAAGAGGCCATTTTGGAGTTGAATTTCAGAGAAATGGGCACATCAAAGGATCAAACCATTCCCAATCGGTACTTGGCTTCATTGGAGCCAAATGAGAAACAAAACTAGTCATGCCTCTACTTTAGGGCATGTGGATGAGCATCAAAGTACTAAGGGTCACCATCAACACCTCCGGAAGTTTGATGCAAGTTAGATTAAGGAGGTGTTTTCCATTAATGATGATACCTTGATAATTTGGGTGGAGGACCAGCTTATTGACATTTTTTCACTCATCCAACCAGCCATGTTCAATGCCAAATCGGTTGCATGGCTGCCATTTTTAGGAAGGAAGCTATTTCTCCTTTCTGTTGCAGGATTTGTTTGAGCTCCCCGTGCTCTTGGGTAGAGTAGTGTAGGTAGGTTTGTTTTCAGCGGAAGAAGTGCTTTTGTACAATCTACATGTTCCATTTGAAGCATGATGATTTTCAGTTTGTACATAGTTTTGGTGCTATTGCTCCACACAAAGTGCATTCAATTGGCTTTTGGTGAAGTTCAACTCCAAGTTCAGTGGGTTTCCAAGTGGCTTAGGGATCAGATCTTCAAAAGTTCAGATCAGTTTCATGTTTATCAGGAAGACTCCATGTCCAATGGATACTTCAAGGCCACTGGTCTCTTCATCTAGCAAGAAGATGTTCCCGTGAGTCGCAAATTGTTATCCCAAATTCACCCCCTGAAAAATTTGGTCAAGACAACCCTGCACATAGAGAAAATATGAAGGGAAAATGTTTTGGACCTACGAGCTTGCATTCCAGAATGAGGCAAAGGAAAAATTCAAAGTTTGAACCCGAGTCAAAGCCAAAGCGGGGAATCGGAGGAAAGGGCAAAAGATAAATTGCGGACTGTAGGACCATTTTTGTTCCAATCATTTGCCACGTGTCCCATATCAAAAGGGGACCCATTTTTCAAGTTGTTTTCCTACCCTCCTGTACGGACCCGATACAAACTTCGAAGGGGCATATCTTTCGACTCGGGGCTTGAAATATTGCAAATCGACGCCATCGAAAAATCTCACCCTCACCTACGCCATGGAAGTCCGAGACTTTAATTTTTGAGGAGGTTAGGTGAAGAAAAATGGTGGAAACGTATCCTAGGCCATTAATGCAAAATTTGATCTCTTCAAACTACGGATCTAATTCGATTCAATCCGTTGGAGAACCAGAAGTGACATATTGTGGGTGAATTTGCACAAGACATTGATATTCAGTGGTTGAGCTTTAAAATAGGATTCAATGCATATCTCTAGGTGGTCGGAGTAGGATTCGATTTTCTTCCCTCTTCTCTCTCTTATTCTTCCTATATATTGTAGTAGTAGGGCGCATTCAAATGGTTGTTCATTCTTCTTCCCTACCCCCTCTTTTATTCTTCCCGGGGTTGAATGTGGAGTTTAAGCCTCCTCCCTTGGCTTTGTAATGGAATTTTCTTACCTCTTGCCCACTAATGACGTATTGTATGAACTTTTGAAGTAAAAATCTATTCTGTGAAGCATCTGTCCATCCTTTACTTATTTTATCGTCTCTCCTCACCTCTCATCATATCAGGGGTATACATTGCATATTTTGATGTTTGTTATAGGTCCCGTAGAAATTTGTGTTTAATGGGTTTTAAAGTGGTGTTCTATGTGAAATCTATCTCGGTTTGTGGTGTATCTTGTCCACCCTCTCCTCTCGCTCACCTCTCTCCACTTCAGGTAGCTGAGATTATGACCAAGCACTTCCCTTTTCTTGGTGATATCACCTCTGTAGTGTAGGATTTCTTTATTTTTGTGCTCTCTCTCTCCCGGTCCCTTGGAATTGTTAGATTAGGAGTAGATAGTCGCATTTCCTTCCTTAGATGTATTTTAGTGCTAGGATTAGGAAGAGGAATAAGCCTTCTCTAGAGGATCATTCCCATTTGCAAGTCCCCTGACTTAGGGAATGATCCAATGTTATGCAAATCACACCAAATGAACTTGCCTTAGAAAAGCAGATCCATAACTCATTTGGGGGTGTTGTGATTTCGCGCTAACATTTTTGGCATGCCCGGTGGGACAGGTCTAAAGCACCTTACCACTTCACTTCATCAGGTTTGATGTGCTCTTGGTGAAGGTTTCATCCTTTGGAGGCACTTTCAAGCACATTTGGCGACTTCATTTGGTTAACAACCCATTCTCGAATTGCAGACCTTTCCATCCATTTCCACTCATTTTCATCCATTTTCTTCTTTCATCTCTTTCATTTTCTCCCATTCCATGAGGTTGTGTAACCATGACTTCATTCCCTTCATGGAACTCACACTTACAACAATATAGTCCACCTCCATTATATTTCCTAACTTCTCATTTCAAAGATTATGATTAGATCTAGAACCATTATGCTTACCCATATGAGTAGTGTCAAAACCAGTTTGACTATGAAGCTTATCAAGGACAAGGGGACACATATAATGGTGATAGTTATGCAGAGGATGTTGGTTTACTGGAGAAGATTCGAAAAATAGAGGCTAGCATGGTTCAATCAAGGGCAATAGCTCAAATGAAGGCATTTCAAATTTGTTTCAGGGCACCTTGTCCATGGGAAGGCCCTTTTCCAAGACACTACAGCCATCAAGAGAAGTTGGAATTCATGATTGGAATGTTGCCCTAACTTTCACAATGGGAAGAAGACATAGAGGCCTATGAACTTGGTGCCAGGCAGCCTTGTCAATGGGTAAATCCTACACCATTATCTAGGAATTTTCTCTCTACTCCTCGAGCAGCACCATCTCAATTTGGGCTTCAATTTCCAAGCTTCCCATTGAATGCTGCCCCAAGTGTGAAAACCATCCCTCCATCCCCTAGTCTTCCATCCCACCTCAGTTTCTCCGCCCTTTTCCCTTCCAAATCCAATTCCCCTCTACAAGAGCCAAAAGAAATGTCTTCCCCTCTGCCAAAAACAAGGAAAAAAATAGTTGAGCCCCCACCCACCACTCCTCTTGCCTTCCCAAGTCCATGTTGGGAAGAGACTCCAAAAACCAACCAAGGAGAACATCAAACAGAGGAACCCAACAAAGAAGAAATGATAGAAAATATGAAGAGTTGGGATGCTAAATTTGATTTTTCAAAGGTTCCCTTGTTGGTTAAGCCTATGGAGGAGGTTGAGGTCAAGCCGCAAGTGGTGGAAGCTCTAGCACGGGACAAGCGGGGAAGAATGAGCTAATCCTAATCCAAAAGAAGAGGAGTACATTCTAGTTGTGGAGGAGAACCATACAATTTAAGAGGCTCCAAGTGCGGAGCAAGCCACAGAAGAACCTTCAGTTCTTCCTCCCACTTCATCCCCTTCAAGCTCTGATGTTGAGGAAGAGTTTGATATTTCAAGTTTCATGTTTGAGGATGAAGGGAACCATGGTGAGTCAATTGTATATCAGGAGGACACCATGAAGGAGGTTGAGCACTGCGGCAGAAGACAAAGCAGGAGGTAAATTACCTATCCGACTTGGAGGATTGCCTTGATGGAGGGGACCCTGAGGAGATCACATCATTTGCTCCTCCATCATCCACATCCCAAGCACATGATCCTGTTGCCATGGAGGATAACATTTAGGAACAACACACTGCACTTCATAACAACCCTCTGGAATCAAGATTGGAAGACATGACTCTCCCATGTTCTTTTAATGAGGATGAAGGAAACAACGAAGACCCCATCTCTCCCACACCATCCACCCAAGAACGTCCACAAGAAGATTCCATTTTTGGAGTTGAATTTCAAAGAAATGGGAACATGCAAAGGATCAGACCATGCCCAATCAGGTACTTGGCTTCATTGGAGCCAAAGGAGAAACCAAAACCAGTCATGCCTACTTCATGGCATGAGGATGAGCATCAAAGTGCCAAGGGTCACCATCAACACCTCCAAAAGTTTGATGCAAGTCAGATTAAGGATTTGTTTTCCATTAATGTTGATACCTTGATGATTTGGGTGGAGGACCGACTTATTATCAGTTTTTCACTCATCCAACCAGCCATGTTCAATGCCAAATCAGTTGCATGGCTGCCATTTTTTAGGAAGGGAAGCTATTTCTCCCTGGCTGTTACAAGATTTGTTTGAGCTCCCTTTGCTCTTGGTTAGAGTAGTTTAGGTAGGTTTGTTTTCAGTAGAAGAAGTGCTTTTGCACACTCCACATGTTCCATTTGAAGCATGTATGATTTTTCAGTTTGTACATAGTTTTTGGTGCTATTGCTCTTGCAGTGCATTCTGGGATTGGCTTTTGGTGAAGTTCAACTCCAAGTTCAATGGGTTTCCAAGTGGCTCAGGGATCAGATCTTCAAAAGTTCAGATCAGTTTTGTGTTTATTAGGTAGACTTCATGCCCAATGGATACTTCAAGGCCACTGGTCGCTTCATCTAGTAGGCAGATGTCCTCGTGAGTCACCAAATTGTTATCCCAAATTCACCCCTCCGGAAAATTTGGTGAAGACAACCCCACACATAGAGAAAATATGAAGGGAAAATGTTTCAAACCTACGAGCTCGCATTCCAAAACAAGGCAAAGGAAAAATTCAAAGTTTGAATCCGAGTCCAAGCCATAGCAAGGAATGAAGGAAAGGGCAAAAGATAAATTGCGGACCCGTAGGCCCGATTTTTGTTCCAATTTAGCTGCCATGTGTCCCGTATAAAAAGGGGACCCATTTTTCAAGTTGTTTTTTTGCCCTTCTATATGGACCCGATACAAACTTTGAAGGGACATATCTTTCAACTCAGGGCTCGAAATATTGCAAATCGACACCGTCAAAAATATCTCGACCTCACCTATGCCATGGAAGTCCGAGACTTTAATTTTTTTGAGGAGGTTAGGTGAAGAAATATGGTGGAAACGTATCCCAAGTAATTGATGTAAAATATAATCTCTTCAACTACGGATCTAATTCGATTCAATCCACTGGGGAACCAAAAGCGACATATTGTGGGTGAATTTGTAGAAGGCATTGATATTCAGTGGTTGAGCTTTAAAACGGGATTCAATGCATATATCTAGGTGGTTGGAGTAGGATTCGATTTTCTTCCCTCTTCTCTCTCTTATTCTTCCTTTATATTGTAATAGAGGGGCACATTCAAATGGTTATTCATTCTTCTTCCCTACCCCCCACCCCGTTTTTTCCCTGTGGTCGAATGTGGAGTTTAAGCCTCCTCCTTTGGCTTTGTAATGGATTTTCTTGCCTCTTGCCCACTAACGATGTACCATGTGAACTTTTGAAGCAAAAACTCTATTTTGTGATGCATCTATCCATCCTTTGCTTATTTTATTGTCTCTCCTCGCCTCCTCACTGCAAGGTATATACCGTGCATATTCTGATGTTTGTTGTAGGTCTTGGGAGCTGTGTTTAATGGGTTTTGAAGTGGTGTTCGTGTGAAATCTATCTCTAGGTCTGTGGTGCATCTTGTCCACCCTCTCCTCTGCTCACCTCTCTCCACTTCAGCAGATTAAGATTGTGACTAGCACTTCCCTTTTCTTGGTGCTATCACCTTTGTAGTGTAGGATTTCTTTATTTTCATGCTCTCTCTCTCCCGGTTCCTTGGAATTGTTAGATTAGGAGTAGATAGTCTCATTTCCTTCCTTAGAAGTAGTTTAGTGCTATGATTAGGAAGAGGAACCAACCTTCTCTGGAGGATCATTCCCATTTGCAAGTCCCACAACTTGCCCGGAATGATCAATGTTATGCAAATCACACCAAATGACCTTGCCTTAGAAAAGCATATCCATAACTCATTTGGGGGTGTTGTGATTTTGCACTAACATATCCTTGACGGAGTTTTAGAGGTATCAAGTGATGATGCTATAAAAATGGCTCGAGAACTAGTTGTGATGGCCTCATGGTAAATATATTTTTGATTTTTATTTTGGGTTGCAATGATTTAATACTTTCAACACACACACATGCACGTAGGCACGCACGCACACACACAATTGGATGTATTCATAGAAACTCTATTTTTTCAGCACATAGGATCTCATCAAGTAGTTTATAATAGTTATTTACTTATATTCATAAATTGCAGGTTGGAATCTCTTCAGGAGCCAATACAGTTGTAGCACTATAGTTAGCAAAAAGATCAGAGAACCATGACAAATGCATTGTGGTATGTAATCTAATCTAATCAATCGGATTGTGGTACCTATTATTTATTTTGTTAAATATCTTTCTTATGTAGAGAGATAACACTTGGTGTAATGATTTTTGTTGGTATGTAAGCAAATTGTACACCCAAGCTTTGGAGAACGGTATTTATCAAATGTACTATTCCAAAAATTAAGAGAGGAGGCAGAACTCATGAAACCAGTGCTTGTGGATTGATACTTCATGATTTATAGGATGTAAGGAAATAAAATAAATGATGCATGCTTGAATAAAAAAATATTTAGTTCCCTTTACAGATGAAAATGCATATGCTCGACCAAGATGGTTGGAAGGTGGATCCTTCCTCGGTCGATCCATCAAGTGGAGTGTTAATCCTCGCCTAGGATACTCCCAGGGATACTCATCTTCTGGAGCGGTGTCATGTACTTGCCGCTTTCTATTTTCCTTTTGGGTGTTTTCGTGGCCTATGTGGCGGTTTTTTTGTGTATCCGTGAGATGTGACTCTCTTTTATTTATTAATATAAAGGCAGTTCCAATAATAAAAATATTTAGTTATTTTTAAAAAGTGATCTTTATTTCATCTTTAATTGTGGTAGCTTAGTCAAAAGAGGGTATGTTGTAAATGTACACCTATTTAGCATGATGTAGTTTGTTTATAATCCAAAAACAAGAGTAAGGATGACAATATCTATGTAATTGAGTTGTCTTTAATCTATAAAAATAATCTTTATAATAAATTATAGAATCTTTATGAATTGCCTATATTTTAATAATATTTTAAAAAGACCAATTTAAGATTTTCTCCATAATAAATTTAGAATATCTCGTTAATTGCATTTGATGTTTTGAATGATTTTTCTATCATTATAATTGATTATTTATTACAATAAAGTTTTCTTTCAAAATTTTAATTGAAAAGTGTGTTTTTATCAATAATATTTAATAAAAAAATGCTAATATAAAAAAAAGGTGGGGAATGGAATCATACTCCATACTATGACCAATCGAGTTATATAAGCCTCAAGAAACCAAAATTACACTAGATCAAAGTCTCTAATAATTGCATACAATTAGTAAAAATCAAAAACACAAAGGCATAGCATTAGACAACATCAACGAACATGGAAATAAGTGGAGGAGATCTTTGAGCGAAATGTTAAAGTTACTACCCCAACTATTGCCACCAGGTGGATATGCAGTATTAAATATGGGTTCTCAATCACCGCTATCACGTTTTTCTTCTACTTCCTTAATTTACCTAGTCAAGAAAAATAGCCAATGCCAAGCCGAGAAGTTTATCTTGAGAAGGTGTGCCCACCAAGGGTCACATCCACCAAAGGCATCTCTAAGTTGGTCAAACACGCCACGACATTGCCTCGGTCAAATGAAGGTTGGCTTGAGTGAGGTGAAAAGTTATGTCAGCTTTGTGAGTGGTGATGTCCTCAAAATCCTTGGCTCCGACCTTGAGAAGGTGAGGAGGGATAGAGATAATCATATAACACACGACTAACAACACAAGTGGCCTCATCATTCATTTCGTGCATCAACTATTTATTGCATTCACCTCAAGTGGCTCTCGGAAGGTATAGTTCTGCATTGCCTCAATCATTCCACTTTCCCTTCCCTTATAATTCTCCAACCTTAGAGGCCCTACTCTACACCCCTCTTCCTCTCCCATTGTTTATCTCTCATCTTCTTTTCTAGCATCTTGGTCTACCCTCCCTTTTTGCCTATGAGTGTCAATTGTATTCTCCATTACTTGTACATGTCTTACTTAATATTTAACTAAAAACATCATTTCTTTATTCCCTTTCTTCTTTTTGCACCATACTTTGTTCTCATTTCCTTTCGGCATTCACATCAGCATTGTACACATGCAATGCGATTGCTAGTTAATTATTATTAAAAAAATTGTAAAAATAAGTACTAAAACATATAATCATTTTATGCACAAAATGACCCTTTGATTGAATTCTTTGAGATATCATAATTAAATATGTTATAGGGAAGAGTTCATGGTATTTTTAATGTTAGTTTATATTGGATATTAAAAGGGGTAAGGTTAACCATTTTTAATACTAGCAATCGCATGTGAAGTGTGCGATGGAAACAACGAAGAGGGTGCATGGAAGAAATTAAAGTTGAGGGAGATAAGTATGAGAAGAGGAAGAGATCGATAACTTAAAATTTTGAGGAGGATATTTTAAGGAGTTTGAAAACAATAGGGAACCTATGTATCGAGCATGGTTTCTCCCAGCATTAGTTCTGATGACAGTGTACATAAAAGACCATTGATAAAACAACCTTACCTCTAATTTCCATAATACTTGACAAGAACACTTACGTAGACATGCATTTGGAAATTATATTTAGCGTGATTAATGTTTGAGTCATTGAAAACGAAGGAAAAAAAGGTGCACATCATGTTCTTCTTCAATCCTCTAGGTCATTCAATGACCACAAACACAACATCCCGAGCTCTCATTTCCCTAATGATTTATAGGAACAATTTTTGAGACTTAGATTTGGAAATAATTTTTACAATAATTAATGTTTGAGATACTCAAAAAAGAGCGGGGGGAATCATGTACACCATATCATCCTTTGATCCTCTAGGTCATCCAAGACTATAAAAAGAAAATGTTTCAATTCGAAGATTATATTTCAATTAATTGGTTAAAAAAATATAATTCAAATTATTGTGTGTCTGATTATAATATATTGATGAGCGTACAAATATGAATCCATTGAATTTGTTAAATACATGGATGTCAATCAATGATAGTTGGAAGAGATGTCAACTTGTATGTTGAGGCATGGGTACATGTGTAGCCAACGTCATTTAGTTGTGTTAAAAGTCAGCCAATGAAATGTCTAACCACCATATCCAATATAACGCGATAGACAAATCGATGTTGTCTTCTTTTACAGAAGGGGTTTTTTTAATCGGCTATGGATGCTTTTTTATTTGTGGGTTTACTTATTATTATTCTATGATGAATAGAAGGTCATAGATAAAAAAATTCACACTTGGGATCTTTTCCCCAATGCTAAAAAGTAAATCTTCAAAATATAACTTGAATCAACTTAATCAAATTTAGTATAAATCTACAAAATATAACTTGAATCAACTTAATCAATATATTATGAAGCTTAAGCATAACATTGTATCGTATCTATTATAAGTCATATGGAGGGTGGCTAATTCAACGATTTTATGTTGTCCATTATTTCTATGGTGTCAATACCATGCCCTTATACAATCGAAAGAAATATGATTTGTTTAGAAAATATGGGGAAAAGGAGTTTTGTTATTTTTTAAATTATTTTTGCATGCAACAAGTTTTTCAATTTGTTTTCATTCTATTAAGTACATAAGACAAAGGCATGAATGGAAAGTTGGAAAGAAAAAATTGGTGATTGAATACATGCATGGCCCACACTTCTTTCGTGACCCGATTCTCTCTACCCAAATAATAGATATTATATGTGCTTTTCTTTATCATTTCAATGTCATTTGCATTATACATGTGACTAAAATTCATGCTTAAAAGGCCCAGAATAAAAAATGGGGAACATATGATGGGTTCAATAAGATTGTAACTTTCCTTAGACATAGGCACAAAATATTCTTGACACCTCGATGGCATCTTGCAATGGCTACCTAAAGACCTTGAAAACGCAAACATTTTTTTCATTCGGGTGTTTTACACTATTCAAATGGTGATTTAAATCACATTTTTAGTGAGTAATGACATAATTACTCACTATTTTTTTTTATTAATCGTCACTCCATGAATTACATTTTTTTGGCAAAGAAAAATGATTTTAAGCCTATATTGTGATTTATCATTGATTGTGGTGATTTTGAATCGATTCAAGTAGTTGATGTGGAGGGCTCTCGGAGCCCTACCGAGATGGAAAACATCATCCCAAACAATCGCACATACATCGATCGGAAGAGTTGTCCATACAACAACCACAATAATTTCTCAAAGAAACGACCACAAGAGTTACCCATCTTGTTCCGATGATTTGTGAAACATATAACTTGATGAAAACCGCAGACAGTAACAACCCCAGGGCATGAGGATGAAGTTTCAAATAGTTTCATTGCAAGTGAGCACATGCCACGAAAAACAATTGTAAAGCCGAGAAGATGAAAATTAAAGAAATGTGGATGGCGAAGATCCACAAAAATTCAATGACACTTTGCATCCTAGCCCTCTTTATTTTGACCTGTCGGACTAAGGGGTTGTAATTCAATAGTAAAATGTCTCAGCGTAATTAATTTATGTCAATTTTTAAACATTTAATAAGAATATACTAAAACTTAATACTCAAAAGAGGTATAATAGTTACGTAAATAATAAATTATATGTGAAGTAATAGATTGATAGTATAATTTAAGAAGTGCATGATATGATTGATTTTTTTAGATTTAAATTAGTAAACCCGTTAGATATATTAGATTTGAGAGTATTATTTAAGAACGTATGACATGATTGATTTTTTTAATTTCATGTTTAAATTAGTATATTTCACATTCTTGTTTTAGTTAGATATATTATTTTTCTTAATTTTAAATATTAGTTTGTAATTTATGTAGACAATGAATAATGATTATAAATAAAGGTTAATTAAAATAATTAAATATAGAGATTGAAATATATGTGTGCCCATATTAATTTAGTGTCATAGCGTGAGTTTATTACACCGAAGGCGTTACCCTATGGGAAAAGGATTTGCGGACATTCATGGGACTATGTCAAATTTGATGGCTTAAATGACGGTTTTGTTATTTTTAACAATTTTACTTTTGCTATTTTTAACAATTTTGCTTTTCTGATTTTGCATGTTGCTTTGGCTTTACTATTTTTAAATTTTATTTTATAGCTTTTGCATGCATTAACCTTTAAATATTGGTCACTAACACTATAATTTCATTCTTCAGGCTCTCCAAGTTCCAAGTCAATCCCCTGCGTTAAATTGAATTATGTAGGTATGCATTTAAATTCTGTTTATACTTGTATGTAGCAGTAGAACTATATTTCTTAGCCTCCTCTTATGACCAGTTCTACAACTTTGTGGGTAGTGACTGTGCAGTCTCTTTATAGAAATTCGATTACAATTCTTTAGAACACATTTATAAACAGTGCTTGTAACACCATAACCATAATCATTTTACTCATCGTGTAGGATGTCCCACAAAATTTCGTTTACCATGTAATCATAAAACAACAGGTTTCCAGGTGGAGAAAGCAAATATCCATGCAGACTCACAAGATTCCTATGTTTGATGCTTCCAACTATTTCGAGCTCAGTTCCAACTTCACGCAAGCTTTGTGGGTAGTGATTGTGTAGTCTCTTTATAACAATTCGATTACAATTCTTTAGAACACATTTATAAACAATGCTTACACAAATCCCACGTTAGAATAATCAAAAGTGAACTGTAAGCTTCATCTCCTACTCGATTACCAATGTATATAAACTCCCTATATTAATTATAATTTCTTTATGTTTGTTTTTTTCATCCGTTGCTCAATTCTAATTCTATCATGATTTTCTTTTCCATTGTAAGACTATTCTTATCATTGAAATGGATGTTCTTGTCGAAAAACATTTGATAATCAGTGCTCCACCGATTACCAAAAAAATTCTCTCAAGCGATAATTGCCTCAAACAGATGCAAGTGCCAATCAGGTTAACAAATATTTTGTAAGAACACCAACTAAAATAAGTGGATTGAATACATCTATGCGCATGTGGTCTCGTAGAGGGTCGTGCCCTAGCAAAAACAACCCTTTGTGAATATCACAATGCAAGGGGAGATGGTTCCGTGTTTGGGTTTGATTTTGTGGATCAAGAAGGAGGGGAAATCCACATCACCTATTTCAATGAGGTTCCAAAAGCATTCTATGAGTAGATTGAAAATGGGAAGCTATATACAATTTCTAATGGGAGGATTGTGAGGATTGCTGATGGAAAGCTATGTTACAACCATTTGAACAATGTTTTGGAGATTTTCCTGCAACCTTCCTCAACCATATCTCCACTCATAGCAAATGAGGATACAATACCTTCCCATCACTTTCACTTCACCAAAATCAAGGACATACCTACAAGCGTTGAAGGTTCTATAATTGATTTGATTGGAATTGTTATTACGATGTCACCATGCTCAACAATTCATTGGCATGACAAGTCTTAAACAAAGAGAAGAACACTAAAATCACTGTTAGACAACCCTTTTTTGTAAAATACAACAAAAATACTATCCTCCTCCCCACATGTAGACCTTGAAGAACTGCTTAATCGTGTTCAACGCCACACAAAATGTTCAGAATAGACATGCCTGTGTAGAAAGCAATCACAGCTGTAGTGCAGGTACAATGCACCATGGGCCACGCAACCTACTTCATCCCTGCTCATTGAAAGTGATGGGAAAATTAAGTACCTCCCTTTGAGAAACAATGATAGACTGAACATACACAATCAAACTATGATATCCATATGGAGATAAAATGTTGATTGCTAACCAGTAATTTCCCGCCATGCAATTCTGAAGTATATTGCAAAATATGCTTCAAAATCATAAAGCAACGTTTAGAAACCTATCACCAAATGTTATCCATATTTTCAAGAGATGCTGACGCAGATTCACCAACACACATTACGATTCAAAAAATTCTCACAAAGAGCATTGTTGAACATGACATAAGCACATAGGAAACATGCCACATGCTACAAAAAAATGCCACTTGTTATGTGTAGCCGTTCGTTTGTATCATTAAATGTTAGAAAAAAATCTTGATACGTATCGTTGAAAGTGATGTCAATGTACAAGAAACAACCACTTTCTTGGATGTATATGGAGTTCACCCTGCAACCATGGAACACCTACCACTTAATCAAGTTGTTTGAGATCGAGCTACATCAGAACCATACAGGAGATAAATGGAAGTCGTGGTCGACTAAAGTAATTGTTCGGGTCCACCGAGATTTGTGGATGTCCCAACAAAGGATGCAACGTCATATGACCTTTTTTTTGGTCGAACTCCTTTTATTCAAGCCTTTTAAATATTGCATCCGAATTTGGCTCAAGCCCACATGACATCAACGACACTTGGGACATGTTAAAACACAACTACATACCATGGCATGTTTTCCGCACTACCACAAAAATAGGACATGAAATAGATGTTAGTTCACACTCTAAGGTCGAATGCAGTATTCAACACGAACCATTGCAAGAATGGAAAGTCTTCGCACAACTTCGTCTAGGAAATAACATGGGTCTTGACAATCTTGAAATGTTGGGGAAACGAGATTTTGACATACACAATAATTGGAACATACATGGCGTTCCACATGATTTGCAGATAATTGGTTGATCATTCATCGAGAGAGAAAAGGAAACACCAAAGCATGTAGGCCACACCACCATTAAGTGTTGGCAAAAAATATTGATACATATCGTTGAAAGTGATATCGATGTATAAGAAACAACCACTTTCTTGGATGCATATAGAGTTCACCCTGTAACCATGTAACACCTAACACTTATTCAAGTTACTCGAGATTGGAGCTACATCAGAACCATAAAGGAGATAAATGGAAATTGTGGTTGACTAAAGAAATTTTTCGGGTCCACCCGAGATTTGTGGATGTCCCAACTCAGGATTCAATGTCATATGACCTTTTCTGTTGGTCAAAACTCCTTTTATACAAGCCTTTCAAAAATATTTCCTCTGAATTTTTCTCAAGCCCACATGACATCAATGACACTTGGGACATGTTCAAACACAACTATAGACCATGGCATGTTTTTTGCACTACCGCAGATATAAGACATGAAATAGATGTTAGTTCAAACTCTAAGGTGAATGCAATATTCAACATGAACCATTGCAAGAATGGAAAGCCTTCGCACAACTTTGTCTGGGAAACAACACGGGTCTTGACAATCTTGAAATATTGGGGAAACGATATTTTGACATACACACTAATTGGAACATACATGGCATTCCGCATGATTTGTAGATAACTAGTTCATCATTCATCAAGAGAGAAAAGGCAAGCACAAATAACACCAGCATGCAAGCCACACCACCATTTACCACACTACCTTTGTCTTTAGAACAACTAGCTCATGATGGCACGGTGTAGATTATGATGAATTAATTTACAGCAATATCAACCACATCTCCCTCACCTATCCTTTTGCTTGTCCCTACCGGTGTTTCAAGATTCAACATCTCTCGCACCCACAATCCATGCAACCCTCCATATTCCAATCAAATAACTAAAACCCCTTGAAGGCCAAGCATTATCGTCTTTTCAAGATTCACTGAAACATATAGAATATGTTCTTATTGATGAAATGAGTTTCATCGGCCCAAAGTTGCTAGGAAAAATTGATAGTAGGCTACGCGAGGCTTTCCCACACTCAAAAACATCTGAATTTGGAAACAGATCAGTCATCCTCCTCTGGGGACCTCGGGTAATTACCACCGGTTATGGATAGTCCTCTTTATGCAAGTAAATCCTATGGAGCCACCCTTTGGAAGGGATTTCATTCTTCCATTATATAGAAAACTATATTTGGGAAACAAGGAACAACCGATGCACAAGTTTCATTCTGGAATTTACTGCTCAACATGCGAGATTCAACCCCTCTTATTAAGGACTGGGAACTCCTAATGTCTCGCATAGACACACACCTAACTCAAAGAAGAGCTCAAAATTTTTAAGGACGCACCACATTTGTTTGCAAAAAATGACCTCGTGGACTCCCATAACCTTCAGATGTTAAAGGCATTGAACGTTCTAATCACCCAATCCATTGCTAAAAGTAATAGGTGGGTTGGACCAAGAAATCTTGATGATGATCAGTTGGAGCACAAATTTCTCATTGCAAACAACAAAAAATCATGCTTATTGCAAATTTATGGGTTGACGCAGGCCTCATAAATGGTGCTATAGGAACAATCACCGACATTTTCTATGACGCATCAATGCCACCACTAGCATTACCTTTATTTGTTGTTGTCAAATTTGATAGATACAACGGCCCATGTTGGGATCCCTCCAACCCGTTACATATTCGATACCCCCTATTTCAAGAGGGAATCAAAGACAATTGCCACTTAAAATGGCTTGGGCATTAACTATCCACAAGTCCTAGGGACTTACTATGCATAGAGCAACTGTCGACATTGGAACCAATGAAAGGTAGGGTCTGACATTCACACTTTCTCCAGAGTTGCCTCACTTACAAATCTGCACATTTCACCTCCTTTTTCATTCGAAAGGTACTAAAAAATGGCGCATGTAGCAACACTTGGAGCAAGAAGAAAGGAGGAAGCAAGACTACTATCACTCAACCCTTCGTAAATACTACACTCTGCTTTGATAGCACCTCCGCTACTACTTTACTCAACACTTCTTCTATCCTACACCATTTCCGTTCAAGGGGTATCAAATGTACTCATGTTTACCGGAAATAAAATTACCCTCAAAAGGCTACCATTCATGATATAATTCTTCTCATGTTAAGTTCAAATAAAACAATCCGCAAAATGATACCACTCATGATATGAGATTTGTAAATGTATATGTACGAATTTGTAACAACTTTGAAATGAAGAGATGAAACCTTTAAATGAAGTGGTTCGTCTATATATCTACAATTACAAAATTACATGTTTCAACATACATGTTCGATTTTTCCTTTTTATTGTTGCCCGTTTCTTTATGTTAACCAACAAAAACACATTTTTAATGTCTTCATCTGCATACAAATACCTAGAAATTTAAAATTCCGAGAAAGGACCATGCAAATTATAGTTGTTTCCATCCAAAGCTTTGTACATTATATCACTTTTTTGCATTTTGAATAGTTTTAAGGGTAAGACCTCATGTTTGCGCTTTTTAAATGAAGTGACTCATCTATATTTCTACACATACAAAATCAATCACCCATAGTTTAAACAAACACAACTACAAAAAAACTATCCCTATAACACAAATAACATATACTGTTTTTTGTTTGCAAAATGCCTCAAAGAAATGTGGTCTCGTGAAATGCTATGATTGTAAGATATGCACAAAATAGCTCTAACAATGATGCTCTCAAACTCGTTGTGGTAATAAAAAAATTTGGAATGTACCATAACCATTTCAGATTTGTTTATACATAATTGCATATTATGTCTCATTTTAGTTTCATGGAGAGATAATATTGTAAAGCACTTAGTCATTCTTTCAATCTACTTTGACAACAACACTTCACATTCACTACATTCTTGAGAGTGAGTATTAGCAAACTTACATGTCTCACTTGCATTTGTATTCAATTATTACACAACTAACTGTTATCTAACATCCCTTCTAATGTATTTCGCAACATTTGTTTTGGCTTTAATAGAAAATCAGTATTGTCAATCACACCCTTATCAACATCAACTACAAAAGTAATAACTGTCTTTCTAAATCTAATAACATATACCATTCGGTGTTCACATTGCATTGTACACATGTGATTGCTAGTATTTATTTGGTGTGGACTTACATTTGACGTTAGATCAAATCTCGATGAAAAAAATTGACATGTTAATGTCAAGCTAACTTACACTTCAACTTGAAGTTACAATAATTAATTTTTTTGTTAAAGTAGCTCACGAAACACTTTCACTTATAAATTAATTAACCTAAAATCTTTGGGAGAGGCTATAACTAACCCTAAATCAATTGTAACAAGAATGCTAAGCATCAGCAATATTAAAGAAATAACTAGAAAACTAATAATTAATATTTTCATACACGTCTATGAAAATTAGAACAAAATTTATTTTTAATTTTTAAAATTCAAGTATATATGTATATTCTTCGACCCTTTCTATACATAAGCAACACTTTATGATCTCCCCTACCAGAAGAAATGAAAATCTTTTGTTATCCAACACCCTGAAATGTATAAGATAGTTAAAATGTTTTGTTATCTGATATGAACACAGTGCCAAGACACTAATCCTTTCCACTTTTCTGAAATGCCATAGCTGGTTTGGGATGTACATTCATTCAACTTTTGTTCGAAAGTAATTTCATTGAACTTTTCTCAGGAAAAAACAATTAATCACATCCTGGACTTTTTAAGAGCAGGGGCAAATCACAACATGTTGAGTAAAACATATACAATATGCTTAAGAATCCAGTTTTTAAATTTGAAAATAATTAACTGAATGTATTCAAATACAAACAGATTACAACATGCTGAATATTGGTCTTATCCCTGTTAATGTATTGGGATTATAAATGGATTATAACAGAGTATACTGCACATGAAGTATGTTTGTTCAATCAAAATATCTGGAAGGATTTATACCCTAAAAGATGGTATGACAAACCCTTACCCTAAATAATAATACAATCTTTGCATTTATATTTTCTATGCAGGAGGAGCTGAGGGGTCCACATTGTGGTTTCTCTCTTTCCTCCATGAAAATAATGGCCTCTGTGCCCTACACTTCAGCTTCTGCTCTACTTGCTCAAATGCGAGGCCTTTAGTTTCAGGCACAAAAATCTGTACAAACAACAAACCCATTAAAGCAAAACAGCCAAACAGAAAGAAGACAGCTGCAGTCCCAATTGAATTTGTCATAGTGAGGAATGTCTGAGCAACAATCAAATTGCATATCCAACATGCAGAGGCAGCAATTCCACTGCATACTCCATTGTATTTAGTTGGATAAATTTCTGCATTTAAAACCCATGGAACAGATCCCATTCCAGTGGAAAATGTTATCATATAAAGTGCCATCCCTAGCACAGCCAGCCACCCTATTTTGCTTGGGCATCCAACCTCGTACCATGCTCTTGATTTTGCATTGCACATATCCTGGCTGAAGGCATCCAAACTCAAGCAGTCTCCAGGAAGTGCCTAAGAAAAAGCAAATCTGATTAAGACTTAAAATTCTACTGAAATTTTCCTTTCAAATCAATTATGGGAAAGAAAATAAGTAGAATTCATTATGACATAGAAAATAATTAGGCATGAATTTAAAGAAAGTTATACCTCATTTCCTTTTGAAGCACAAAATCCACATTTTGCACTCACACATTGATTACATTTCCACTGCCCAGTAGTAGATGTGTGGGCTGAACATGATGTGTTTTTGGAAATTCCATGGTTGAGTTATTTCTTGCCAAGGGTTTTGATAGAAGAGTACTCAAATGCGCCTCCTAGTAAGGCCAGTGACAAAACTATTCCTGTCAAGGAGCATAGTAGGATCTTTTTCCTTCCAGCCTTATCCAATATAAAAAAGCACAATATTGTTCCCACAACATTCAGTCCTGAAGTCAGTAGGGAGAGTAAGAGAGACATAGCCTTCGAGGTAAATCCTGCTAACTGTATAATTGTTGGACTGTAGTACATCAAGGAGTTGATGCCTGAAAATTGCTGCAAGACCTGTTAAGATTCACAAAAAGAAAAAAATTATGTGAAAAAGAAGCTTCGGCTAGGACTCTGGAGGTGACTGACATATTGTTTTCGAATCTAATTTATGGAGATTCTTTTTGAAACAAAAACCATACACAAGGGGGTTATGGCTAGAGTGCTGTTTTTCAATCTAATTTATTGGGATGGGTTTTCGCAGTGTGCTAGTTTATAGATTGATGAGCAGTTTTTGCTATTTGTTTAGTATTAAAGCCTGTGTGTTCAACTCTATACATTTAGATTGGTTTTGAGAGTCAATTAATTTATAGGATGTTGAGTAAGTTTTGGTGTTTTTGAGCGTTAAATCCCGTTCGAAGCTATATTTAGGTGAGGTTATTGCAAAAGAAACTATATATAAAAAAGAATTCAAAACTAGTAGTTAGTGTGTTGTATAAGAACTTACTTGCAGCCCAACACCAGCAACAAGGGCAAGCCTAATTTCTTTGGTATTCCAAAGATCACTATACTTTATGTTACTTTGCTCTTCACCTTCAGCTTCAATAGACTCTTGCATGGCTTTAAGTTGAATTTCTGATTGTTCTCCTGAGTAGATCCTCCTAAGGACCTCCAAGGCTTGTTTTTCCTTTTTCTGACAGTTACATGTGTTAGAACGATCATTACGAAATATCAGATACCAATTCAAACACACATTATTGAAAATATCAGTATACCTTTCTCAGTAACCATCTAGGAGATTCAGGCATAAAAACATGATTAAAGCTTGAAAATTGCAGGAATTAAACAAATTCCAAGCATCCATCTCCATGTTCCTGGAACCTAGAAACATCAAATGTTAGTAGTCATAAGAAAGGTACAAACAACCAGAAAAGAGACCCAAAACTCCCTAGATATACCCTAATTAGATCCTAAAAAAATCAGGTTACCTTGGCTAAGAAGTAATTGATAAGGTAAGATAAGAACTAGCCATCTGTGATGAGAACCGAATTGAGACTAACCAGTGCACCCCTAGCTTCAACAGGTGAAATTTCAGAAATATAGAGAGGGGAGGTTACTGAGGCTACTCCAACACCCAATCCCGCGACAAATCTTCCTGCAATGAGCATTGCAACATTTGGTGCACACGCCATGACAATGGATCCTAGGCTAAAAACAATAGCACCCACAAGAATTGCTGTTCTTCTGCCAAATTTATCATTGAACCAACCTCCAAAGCATGCCCCAACAATGGCTCCTACTACAACCATGCTCACAATGGTCTCCTGAACGGATACATTTTTCTCCACAGACCTGAAATCGTCTTTGATATATAACAAAGCTCCGGATATAACCCCTGCACACAAAAAAATTTCGAAACAGCACACAAAAAAATTCAAAACAGCACAACATATTTATCTCTGTAAGTACAGATTTCATGACAGAAAAGAGGATTTGTTTGTCTTACCAGTGTCATAACCAAAGAGCAGACCTCCCAGTCCTGCTGCTAACGCCAGTTTTAGTAGGAATGGATTTTTCAAGATCACATTTACAGGACCATCTGCAACATAAGGTTCAACCATTTTCGAACTTATTGATTATCCTAAAACCCTGTTGATCCTGCAACCGGAAAAGAAAGTCTAAAATTGTGACAAACTGGAACCGGATATGGATTAGTAGGCACATGAATGTTAACTCGTACTGTTTAATGGTTGCTCCGAGTTTTTAATATGAAAAAATAGATACCCGTCTACTTATATAGCGATTTCATCTTCTAAATTTAGAAAGGAAAATTACAATATTTTAATTCATCGCTAAAAATACCCGCTAAATCGCTAAATTTAGTTATTTGTAGGACATGCCTTGTGCAACTTTAATTA
This sequence comes from Taxus wallichiana var. yunnanensis, assembly GCA_018340775.1. Lineage (NCBI taxonomy): Eukaryota > Viridiplantae > Streptophyta > Pinopsida > Cupressales > Taxaceae > Taxus > Taxus wallichiana. Next base: position 557,660,716 of record CM031242.1, on the reverse strand, counting down.
TTATTTGAATTTTTTTTTTTTTAAAAAACAGGGGATGATTATCAAATATGTCAATACGTACGGACGGCCTTACCGAGGTCTTTTTTATGTGAAACTCTGTGAGGAGTTAGTACCATTGGAGGTGATTGAGCCATATATTTCACTTGTTCTTCATGCTAAAATAATTTATAGATCAGTAATCATATAAATGTTTGGATTGACCCATAGAATCTGCTAATACCCATAACTTGTTCTTCATGGTAAAATAATTTATAGATCAGCAATCATATGAATGTCTGGATTGACCCATAGAATCTGCTAACAAAATAGCTGGCCAAAGTTTTAGAAGATTGGGGAGTGGGTTATAAGGTTCAAAATGGACCCAATGATTGAAATAAATTCTAGCTCAACGTAGTTTTAACTAATAAAAGTAAATTAGTGAAAAGAATTGATGTATAGAAGAGCATCAAGCATAAGACATATTTTGATTGAAATAGATGTAAATAAAACACAAATGTAGAACAAGGGAGGCAAGAATATGACGAGTAAACACAAAATATGATTATATTAATCCCAACAAAAGTTGTACAAAGATTAAATTTCCTTTTTATGTTGTTTGATGATATTTTTAATATCCTCGAGCTACATTGCTCATTTGTTTTTTTTCGTATGCTCATGTTATCTCTCTCTGGGACTGTGTATGTTGTTAACTCTCTAATTCCTTTGTATGTTGAAAAGAAAATTTTGGACTATCTGTTTTGTTCTATTAGGGCATGGTTTGAGGACACGCCATGACCTCCTATTACCCCGATGTAGATGGTCCCATGCCGATTTTTTTGATTGTTGGGGAAAATGGAAACTTGACTTGGAAATCAAGGGCTCCACATTTTTGGCCCGTTAAACTTAAGGAGTGGTTGGAGAGGGGGGCAAATTTCCCCCAAGTTTAAGTAGTTTTGTTTCCATATGTAAACAACAAACATGCATACCCGCCACTATTTTTTTTGCCAATTTGAGAGGGGAAATAATCATTATATTTGTCATTATTTGTTTGCGGTGCTTTAGTGGTTGATCCTTGAACTTTGAGTAAAATTTCTTTTGTAGTGCTTTGGAGCACACTCGGCAGGGTCTCTACAAGTTGCAGACACGATTCAAGGTTCGACAATCTTCATTTGCAGTTTGAGGTAAGCAATTTTGCACTTCACATGTTTTTATCTTTCAAAAACTACAATCTATCAATTTTTCATTTCGTCTAGTCCAGGAGGTTGATGCACTGATGCATTAGTTAAGTAGAAAGTAAACTCATTAGAACGGTTCGGGTTTTTGACTTGTATTGTTTGTCTATTTTCATAGAAGTCATGGTATATAGGTAAAGGCTCTCGTCCATTGAGTTGCCCTGCCCCATTCTTCTATTTATATGATGGAAGTTACACTTATGGGCACTTTAGCTAGTATTAAAAATGATGATAACGTTTTTAAGTTTTCTCCTACAACGGATATCAGGGTTATAAGCACCTTTCTTCATTGAAAGACGTAAAGAAAAATTTCTTTGCTTATTTATTTTTTAAATGAAACTTATGTGAAGGCTATACTTGTTTTACCACAATGGGTGGCCATTTTATGAGATTTCCTATTTTGGTGTATGATAAAATTTTGATTTGAGCATTTCATAGGGGAGGTTAAACCAGTCGAACTTTGTCTAGTTATAGTCAATATTTTCAAAAAAAGTAAAATAGTAGCTGCATTATGGAATAATATGATGGACGTTCTTTTGGCTTGATGAGTGATTAGAGCTATGTCCCGAGCATTGGATGATGTTGGGATTTTTGACGGGATGTGTTAACTCGGTACATAGGGCTCTGCTCGTTATAGTGTATTGTATATAAATTTGTCTTCTACATATGACTGCACCTGTACCTTATGTTTGAATCTCTACCTCCATTACAAGAGCATGATCATAAATTAGAATAAAGCTCTTCCCTCTCATGAGAATGAGCTGTACTTATCAAGATTCTACCCTTTCTTGAGATGAAACTGTTCTTATCTTTGGCTTCTACCTTTTGCTTGGAGAGCATGTTCTTATGATGTGATGGGGCTTTGCCTTCATAATGAGACCATAGTTGTGGTTTGGCGCTTTGCCCTTATATGAAAATGTGGGAGTACTTGTTTAGAATGTCTTATTTAGAGATTGAATTTCATCAATGAGATTTTGCCTTTATTAGAGAGGTTAGTGAACTTGTATATGGATCTACTCGTGTGTGGGGGATATGATTGTGACTTGATTTTAAAGGGCATAACATCAAAATTGTAAAACCAAAATAGAAATAGGGATTTGATCCCAGCTTGTTTGAGATATGAGGTTTGAATGAGGGTTGTTTGAATCTTTATAGCATGTTTGATTTTGAATAAGATAAACCTTCACTTTTTCAGGTAGATCTTAGCTACCTCTTGCATGAGTATTACAATTGGAACCACATATGAATTGTACCCACCTGTACTTGTTGATTGTTGCTAATGTCATATGGAAGAGTGTGTAAAGTGGAATGATGTTGTTTGCTTGGTGGCAATTATAATGTGTGGTACAATAGTAGCCTGGGAGGCTCTATGTAGTATACTGTTAAGAGTTCCCATTAATGGAACACTCTCAACAGAGTAATTTCAGAGAGAGGATCCCACTACCAATTCAAGCCTATAGTTTTTCCATTTGTGTTAACCATGATGGTTCTTTCCTTTTATGAATATTGCTAGTATTACAATTAAAATGACATCATGATTGTACTCTTGAAAGCATTTATGATGTATGAATTTGTAGTTTGATCTACCTTGATAGTAGTCAATATTTCGGTTGTTAGACAAGTTAATGGGTTAGAAATTAACTTTAAAAATGTAAAAATATATTCGTTATATGTATTTGAATTCTTTAATCTACCAAAGTGAGTAGTTGTAGTGCTATGAATTCTATGTCATTGTCTTTGAGACTTGTCCTCAAAAGCTCAAAAAAATTGTAGCAAACCTTCACCATGCATAGGAATGTAGAAATTTTCAAAATCTGTGAGTGGAAAGAGAATTAAGGAGGACCAACATGCAAACAAACTCATCCACAACCAAGCAACCATAACCAAAGAGCTAGTCCTCAAACATACTCATTTGTAACCAATCAACCATAACCAAACTCATTTGCAATGAAATAATCGTGACGAAAGAGCTTGTCCATAAACGACAATTTCTATATTGTTAGTCCTCAAGGTCAAAGCTTGCTTGTGTTCTATTTTAATTGATGAAGAATATATTTAAATTTGGGTATGTGGGTGATTTTCAACATCTAAATAATTGGTGATAATGATTTGTTTATCTTTACATTATGTGTATTTGAGTCTTTGATTGTATAGTTTATTGCATGTTTAAGTGAGGTTTTTTTCTTCTTTGTTTTCATGGATAAAACAGAGTATCGTCCAAATCCCATGAAGGGTGGTTTTAGGAGTATCACTACAATGCTTTCACAAAATGACATAGAAGATTATAATATGCATTCTATAGATGATGACTACCCTTATCTTGTGCCAAGTACACAAATGAACAATGAAGAAGTAATCATCCCTACTTATGTTCCAAGTATAGAAAAGACAATTGATGAAGTAAACATACCTACAAATGATATGCACTTGGAACATGTATCATGTGTATTAATGATTCCCCTCTTCCTCATGAGAAAATGTCAACCAAAGAGCCACATAGCCAAGGAAATCAGCTTTCAGTTCCTCTTGCACAAAAGGGTGAGGCTCGTTTGAGCATCATAGAAACTATCATCCTTATTGAAGCAAATATATTGAGAGAGACATTCAATTCAATGGTGGAACAATGAAAAGAACTATAACATCCACTCAAAAATAGAGAATTGTGGAAGATTATTGTTGCACTCATGCGATCCTCCGCACAGTGAGTCAGTGTCGATTGGTGGGAGCATGTGTTACATGATTACAAAAGATTAAGAGACTATGACGCACGTATACCTTCTAGGCGTGATAGTTATTGGAGTATGACAGGTCAAGAGAGATTTGAAAAGAAGCTTCCAACAAACTTTTCCATGGAACTTTTTGATGCAGTGGAGATCAACTTTGGTAATGATAGAGCTATCAATCCTGGTAAAATATCAATTGATACTTCTGACACACGGTATGCATTCACTAAGGGTGTGTCTTCTCCAATTGAAAATGAGCCATTGAAAGAGTGTGAGACACCGGAGATGACATGTGAAAGCTCGTGGAATACTAGAAAGGAAAAGGAAAAACTTTCAACATGTAAAAAATGGAAAACAAGCAACAAAACAACAAAAGTATTAAAGACGTCATTGATGAAACCAACAAGTTAGTGATTTCTACATTTTAGATGGATGAAGAGAGGCATATGAAACTCCATGAAATTGATCGTGAAATTAAAGAGAAACAAATGAAGAGGGAAGATAAGAATGAGGAAAGGATGATCAAAATAGAGGAGCAAAAAAACTAATGTGCAAATGAACATGGTTTCAGCTTTAAATGTTATTGTACATGCAATGTTGAAGATGACCGAGTCATTTTCAAATGAGAAATAATTCTTCAAATCCCATACTCAGGTTATATTGTTGTCATTTTTTTGCTATTTAGTGGATTTTCTAGTTACTTGTTATTGTTGAGTATGGAGCTTAATTGCTTCACAGAAAGTTTGTTTTTACATGTTACTGGTTTTGACAGTGAACGGAATCGGTCAGGAAGTAATCGCATCGGTCGAGATCGACTATAACTTACATCGCGTGCAATAATCGACATCGAGTTACTGAATGCGATGGTGCAATATTGTTTTGTCAAGAATTAGAATAAATAATTATTTGTTAAAGATGCTTTCTTGATTGTAAAAGCATAGTTAGTTTATGTATATAAATATATATATGCATGTATGCATTATATGAGGGTAAGTGAGAAGAAAATAGTAATTCCTTGCATATTAGTTTTCTTGGTGAGAAAGAAAAAGTAGTTGAGTGAGGGAAAAGCATTGAACATCCTGTGAGGTGTTGGAAGACATCAGATCTTCATTGTATTTCCTCTGTAAAGCACTAAATAATAATATTGGTTGTTTCTTGGTGGACGTAGCCACACTGGGTGAACCACGTTAAATCTGGTGTTATCTTTATCTTGTTTATTTTATCTTCTAGTTTATTTCCGCATTCATTGCTTGTATGCTTTATCTGATTTTAGATCTGTGCAACATTGTTATATGGTTTAACCCCAACAACTAGTATCAAAGCTTTGTTTGGAGGTTTTGTGTGTTGACAAGATTTACTCACAGAGGGTTTTCTGATTGAGTGGGAGCAGAGCAATGGAAAAATAAAGTAAATATTGAGTAGACAAATTTGACTGTAGTAATTATCAACTATGGAAGATGCAAGGTGGAGGATTATTTATATCAGAAAGATCTATACTCACCATTGGATAAACATGGACAATTGGATATGATGACTGATGAAGAATGGAAGGTTCTTGACAGAAAGGCTCTGGGATCTATAAGATTGAGCTTGAAAACATCGGTGGCTTCAAATTTTATAGATGCAAAAACCATGGTAGAGTTGATGAAATCTTTAGCAAATTTGTATGAAACTCCTAATACTTCAAATAAGGTTTATTTGATGAAAAAAATTAATTCTAAGATATAATAAGGTGGATCTGTATCTTCCGGTCTATTGTAAATCAATTAAAGTCAGTAGAAATTTCGTTTGATGATGAAGTGAAAGCACTTTTATTCTTATGCTCTTTGCTAGATAGTTGGGATAACTTGGTAATGGTTGTTAGTAATACAACGTCTTCTTCTAAAGGTTTGAGATTTGATGATGTGGTTAGTGTAATCCTTAACGAGCAAATACGCAGGAGAAGCATAATCTGGAAAAGCTTTAAATGTAGAAAGCAAGTGGAAGATCTAAGGAGAGATCATCAAAGAGCAAGAATAATGGGAGATCAAAGTCAAGACATGGCAGATCTAGATCTAGGTACAAAGATTTACTTTGTTGGAATTGTGGAAAGAGAGGACACGTAAAGAAGGAGTGTTAGTTCAAGGAAAACAAAAAGAATACATCAGAGAAAGGTAAAGAAAAAGGTAAAGAGGAAAACATTGCAAGTGAGGTAAAACAAGATGCCCTTATTCTCTCCTTGGATGATAAATTAGAATCTTGGGTTTTAGATTTTGGAGCTTCTTTCCATGCTACCCCTAATAAGGGTTATTTCAAAAATTATGTTCAGGGTAATTTTGAACAAGTTTATTTAGGAGATGATGAGCCATGCAATATTACTGGTAAAGGTGATGTTTATCTAAAGTTGCAAAATGTAAATCCATGGGTATTGAAAGATGTGAGGCATGTGTCAAGCCTCAAGAGAAATCTAATATCTGCAGGGAAACTAGGTGAATCTAGATGTGTGGTTACATTCACAACCGATTCTTGGAAGGTTACCAAGGGATCTCTTGTTGTGGCAAGAGGTAAGAAGGTAGGAACTTTATATTTGTCTACATGTGTTACTGATTCCTTTTTGTGTTATCTACTACAGATTCAGATGCAACCATGTGGCATAATTAGCTAGGCCATATGAGTGAAAAAGGAATGCATATCTTAAAGGCTAAGGGTAAGTTATCATATTTGAAACAATTAGATCTTGAATTTTGTGAGCATTGCATATTTGGAAAGCATAAGAGAGTGATATTTCTCAAGGTTGGGTCAACAAAGAAGGAGCAGAAATTGGAGCTTGTACACTCAGATGTGTGGGGACCATCCAGGTAGCTTCCATTGGAGGATCCAATATTATGTGACTTTCATTAATGATTCCACAAGGAAGGTATGGATTTATTGTTTTAAGCATAAATTTGATGTTTTGAGACTATTAAAAGGTGGAAATCCCTTGTGGAAAATGAAAAAAACTTAAAATTGAAGTGCCTTAGATATGACAATGGTGGTGAGTACTGTAGCAAGGATTTCAATAATTATTGTTCAAAGAATGGAATATGAAAAGAAAGAATAGTTCCTACAACTCCACAGGAGAATGAAGTTGCACAAAGAATGAACAGAACAATAATGGAATGTGCTAGAAGCATGAGGATAGATGTCGGTTTGCCTTTGAAGTTTTGGGCAGAAGTAGTGGATACAACAATGTACTTGATCAACCATGGGCCTTCAACAACACTAGATGGTGGAATACCAGAAGAAACTTTGTCTGGAAAAGAGGTATATTTTTCTTTTCTTAGAGTTTTTGGCTCAGAAACTTTTGTGCATGTTGATAGGGAAAATAGGAAGAAGTTGGATGGTAAATCTAAGAGATGTACTTTCATTGGTTATGGCTCTGGTGATTTCGGATATTGATTTTGGGATTTAGAAGATTCTAAGATTGTTAGGAGTCATGACATTGATTGGAATGAAACAAGAATGTACACGGATAAGGTTTTGGTGCCTAAACAAAAATAGGTTGAAGAAATTTTGAAGGAAAATCAACTTTCTGACCTAAAATAGACAACCACAGACATAGACGTTGGTTCAACAAAAACCAATGTCGGTTAGGCTAACCAACATCGATAGACAAGATCAGGTTTAGAACAGACCGTCAGTGGAACCAATGTTGGTACTCCTCAAGAGGATTATATTAATAAGGTGTTGGAAAGGTTTAACATGCAAGATTCAAAACTTGTTAGTACACCTATGGTTGGACACTTCAAATTGAGCAAAGATCAGTTTCGTTCATCACAAGAGGAGGTTGATTACATGGCACCTGTTCCCTATGCTTCAACAGTAAGAAGTCTTATGTATTTCATGGTTTGTACTAGACCATACATTGCACAGGAAGTGGGAGTTGTGAGCAAGTTTATAGCGAATCAGTAAAGAACATTGGAAAGTAGTCCAATGGATTCTCATGTATATGAGAGGGACATCCGGCATGGAATTGTGCTATGGAGGGTCACATATTTCTTTACGCGGATATGTTGATTCAAATATGGCTGGAGATTTGGATGGCAGGAGGAGCACCACTGGATATGTTTTCACAGTAGGTGGAACGACAGTTAGCTAGATTTCGAGATTGCATATTGTTGTGGCTTTGTCTACTACAGAGGCAGAGTATGTTACAGCTACAAAATCTAGCAAGGAGATGATATGGATGAGTAGATTCATGAAAGAGTTGGGTAAAAAGTAAGAGGATTACATATTATACATTGATAGTCAGAGCATGATCCATATGGCAAAGAACTTAGCATTTCATTCAAGAATGAAACCTATTCAGTTGAGGTATCACTTGATATGGCAAGTGTTGGAGGATGGGCAGCTAAAGTTAGAGAAAATTCATATGGATGAGAACCATGCGGATATGTTAGCGAAGCCATTGTAAATGAGAAGTTTGAGCATCACTCCACTTATGTCAGTCTTTGAGTTTGAGACTTGAATGATGATATTATATAATCCTTTAGTTGTCAAATATTTCTTGAGAAGGGAGGACTATAATGTCCCCTTTTCCTGTGCCAAATGCGTAAGGGTCAATCGAGTCCAATCTATGGTCATATCCAAAGGTTGGGGGACGTTGGGGGCTACTGAGAAGGGGCCGCATGGTACTAATATTCGTGTTTGGTGTTTGGGGGTCACTTTGGACCTTGGTGACTTAAACAGGAAAGAGTGACTTTAGTGACTTTTATTTTATTGACCCCTCCATGGAAATCAATGTCTAGGGTCTGTTGGGGCTCTTTTCCGTGGGAAGTATTTAAAGAGCGAGGAGAGTAAGGAAAGACACTTTTTGCATACATTTTATTAACCCCTTCATGTGCATCTTCTACTGTCACGCATCTACAACATGTGGAGTCAAATCCCACAAGGACCCTAGCTTCGGTGGTGAGAGACCTATCCCTAGCTAGTAGGGAATTCTTCGTAGTGAGAGATCTACCATAGTCTGCCATTCCGGATCTATTTCAAGGATGTGTGGCAGAGACAATATCAAACGTCTCAGAGAAAGGATTTCGTAGACATTTGGCGGCATTGGGAGAGGATAATGAGTGGGCTCTAGATCTAAATCCCGGTAGCAGATCAGATCCACGGCAGCCATTGGGGTTTTTCCAGTCGGTCGTTTTAGATTCGAAGGTGGAAACATTATTGCCTGTATCTATTACTGTTATTTCCAAAGACCCTTATTTTTGCTCTTGTTTTTGGAGAGTTACAAGCCTCCTAAGTCTCCAGCTATGTAGGGCACGCTGTACTTTTTCTGGCAGCATTTTAAATTATGTAAATTCCCGAAATAGTTTCCTTATGTCCTTTATAATAACATCAAGCTCTATTTAAATTTTCAAGTATTTCGGGTGGACATTTTTGCAAATATTAAGTTTCTTTAGTTCGTTGTCCCAACTGTAAAAATATGGTAAAATCCGTATTTTATGTGGCTGCAAGTTTTCAATATTTTGTGCATTTTTAAGTGGTATCCTATCATGGATATTTCAGTGGTATTAGAGCACTCATTCCTCTAGCCTGTGTTGGTTAAATATGGTAGTTTGGAAAGATCTAAAAGGGAGGTTTATGAAGGAAATGTTCACCAACATGGTGAAATAGCAGGAAACCACTAACCTTTATTTGAGTCAGCTCACTCAGAAGGTGAATCAAAGTAGACCTAGGGATAATAAAGGACATGGTGAGAATAGTGATAAAGGGTGGCCAATAGAGGTGATAGATGAGGATTCTTGTTAGAGGAAATACCAATCTTTGAGTAAGGGTTTTAGAGATAATACAACATTTCCAGATTATTGCATGATGAAGATTGGTAGCAAGCCCAAACAAGGTCATCATATGCCAGTACCTAAATCACAGAAGAACTCGTTTGTAGAAGAAGCTTCTAAACAAAAGGGTAGGATTTCCATTGATCAAAATAAATGCATTAGTGAAACTTTTCTTGTTGGAGAAATTATTCCAGCTCATGAGAAGGAATTTATATATGCAAGCAAAGAGGATGCAATGGAAACTCTAAAATGGTGTGAGGAATGAAATATTGGAGCTAGAGCTGCTAGATTGATAGTCGCCCAAACGAGACAACACCAACAATAATTCAAGGAAAAGATGTGGGAAAATGATGCAAGGAAGCCTACACCCATGAAAGAAGACTCTATGGAGCAGCTGGCACATGAGGAGGAGCCTCACATGGACACTGGTGTAAAATTGCAGCCTGCTGTAATTTCCAAACCAACAACTATTGATCAGCTTTCAGATACTTTCAACAGGCACTCAGACAACAATGTTGGGGGCAGCTCAACATATGTCTATCTTGAACACACGGAGGACATTGATGGCCTTGAAAGGTACGAAGAGCACACTAATGTGTCTTGTTTATGGTGGCCTATTCCCATTTATTTCCATCATGAGATGCATGGTAAGGTAGATGATGAAGTCTTCATCATGGGGCTTGTTGGACCATTGCTCCAACTATGTGTATATGAGCATCTGGTGGATGATATATGGTGGCAAGTTTTAGCTCACTTAATAGATACAAGGGCTCATGGGCATTATAAGCTATGGGATCCTGGTAATATGTGGCAGTTATCCAAAACTAACAATTCTGATGTTGAAAACTTTGTGACTGATTTCATAAGCCAAAGAAAGAATTCAAATGTGTCTTGTGTTGGCAAGCACGTTTTCTTCATTGGAGACTCTCAGTGCAAGAAGGGAGAGTACCTCTCAAGGTACTAGCGTTGGTTCTATGATTGCTAAAAGGGGTAAGAGAATATTTTTTAACCATCTTCAACCTACTGGACTGTGTATAACAACAGTCATAAGGAGAAGAAAAAATAGCAATATGGGACAACATGGTCAAAGAGGCGAGAGTGGACATTCAGGGCAGCGGCCTCCCCATTCTTCTGCCAAGCCTTTGGGGCTTCACGAACCTTCTTTCTTGAAGGATATGAAAGTTTCACAGGTACAAAGAGCCTGTAGATATTTTGGGTGAGGAGTCTTTTTGGGGAGGAACCAGATCTGGAGTGAGGGATTTCGTAATGACATGCCATTCCAAGAATATTACAGAATGAAGATTGGCAGTCGACCCAAGAGAGATCATCAGAAACAGGTACCAGAGTTACAGAGGAGATTGGGATAGATCTCCATTCCACACTTCGATGGTTCTAAGAAGTGTACTGCACCATCTTGGGTCCAAAAGCTGAAGACATACTCTAACTTGAATCCTATGCGCGAGGAAGGTGCAATTAAGTTTGCAAGCTCGCATCTTGAGGGAGATGCTCATGATTGGTGGCATCATGGGCTGATTACACAGGGACACATACACATTATGACTCATGCAGAGTTCATGCAGAGGCTAGTGAGCAGAGTTGATAGGAGGGACCCTGACAGGTATTTCAGGGAGTGGACTCATTTGAGACAAACCGGTCCCCTGGATCAGTACATTGCAGATTTTCAGAGATTACCAGTCATGGTACCTGATGTCAAGAGAGGAGAAAATGCTTTATTAATAGAGCCCATGACTGATTTTTATACCAGCTACATGGTGGAACCCTTGGAAGGGTTAGTGGGGGCATTTGGTCCTCAAAGTGCTCAAAGAATCAAGGTGCAATTTGCTGTTAAAAAAGAAGAGTGGAATTCAAGGTGCATTCATGACTTTAGCATCCTAAGGTATGAGAATGGTTACCATTTTCCTAGCTTGTTGAGTTCTCTTATGTTGTTGCCATGTCTCTATTATTTGGGACAACATTTATATGCTTGGATGATTGGGGAAGCCTATTTCATAATCACGTCTCAAGGAATTCTAGATGGGGTAAACACATCCTCCATTCACATTGCTCTTGATTCGGTTAATAAGCATATGTTGGAAAAGAAAACAATGCAGGAGCCCATGATAGTGAAAGGACTTGAGGTATGTGGTTTATTTATTATGGTTGAATTTGCTAGAGGTAAGACTATGTTTGGGATGCAATGGTTGCATGTTGTTAAGGAAGATGATGATGCATGTGTTGAAAAACCAAAGGAGAATGAAGATGTTGATCCTATATCGGAAATTCTGAGTTGCAGAGGTATGATGAGCAGCCCCAATTATGTTATTTCAGATGTGTTTTCTTCTCTCATGAGGAGAATCAATGGGTACAACAAGAGGTATGAAGTTCCTTATGATAAAGTTTATGGATGCATGAGTTCTAATGTTGACTTCCCTTTCCCTTGCATTTACGATGAAATGAAAATATGGGGAAAGAGGATAAAGTATGATGAGGGAGCAGCCATGTGTATTCCCAACATAGAAGGGATTGATGAATTATGTCCATGGAAAGACATGTCTTGCACTAAGAAGGTAACTCATTTGTTTAGTGTCATTAAGAGATGTGAAGTACTTGAATGTGTTTGCACATTTGGGTTATTTCAAGTGGGAATCATTCATTGGACATATAGGCTTCCATCTTTTGGGAAATTTGCATTCATCCCTTATGTGGATAAACTGAAATTTTTCAAGGAAAACAAAGAAATCAGATTTCATGGTATGCAAGGGCAGATTGGAAAAGATGTGATTGGTGAAGAAAGAAGCATGTCATTGCAATGGTTAAATTGTGAAGGAACTCAGTGTCTTGTGGATCATGGTGACATCACAAGGAATGAGACAAGTGGGATGTTGGATGACTCCTATTTTGACGGATTGTTTGCTGCAGGCACAGAGCACACCATAATTACTTATGTGGAGAGTGAGTTAGATGATGTTGAATTGTGGAGTGAGTTCGATAGGATGGAGACTTTGAATCTAGATGGGGTGAGTGGAGTCATGGATGTGGGTGTAACCAATAATGTTGTGCATAAGAATTAAGAGAGATTAGGATTAAGGAGTTTGAGACCATCCGAATTTATCATTATGTTGGTCATCTAAAGTTTTGGTAGACTGGAGATCTCATTTACTTGTTGAGTACTCCAAGAATCGACACTCTTGTGAGATTTTGGATGGCCACATACAAGATGATAAGCTTGCAGATTGGAGGATGAGATGATCTTCTCTCGGGGAAGATGGAGCCTTGTGTTAGATTCATGGTGGAGGATGGAGATATTGCGACATGTGCATTGTTCTTTCGTGACTGGGTGCTTGAGATTTGATGAGACCTACAGGCTCATGTCTGAGAGGTTCATATGGCAGAGGTTTAGGGAGGATCTCCTCAAATTTATATAGGCATATACGGTTTGTCACTATGACAAGTTTGAGCTTACAAGACCATGTTTTTTTAATCAACACGGGACAACACTCCTATGCTTTTTGTTGCTTCTATGCCCGGTAAGCACCTCACCCACATGTTAATCAGTGGAGAGATGAAAGTGACCCATGGTTATTCATTAGGTTCACATTCAGTGTAGGAGATGGACTCTATTGAGCCGATATTGCCGGTTGACTGTCTACTGGAGTCTTGGGACATTTCCTCCACGGGACACATCAAGATATAGTATGAGGAGCTTGGATCTCACGAGTGTAGGTCAAGTAGGAGAGTTAGCACCATTTTTGCGTAAATGGATTCAAAGTTGATACGGGGGATTCTATAGGATTCATAGTAGACTTTCATACCTAGGAGTTGGTTGGAGAGGTTGTGAGTGATCTCGTGATGAAAACCTTGCATTCGGGCATAGGATTAGACCGATTGGAAATTTTGTGTGCGCACACCAAAGGGAGAGATGGTTCGGGTATCATTCTTTTCACGGTTTGTGGTTACCTCGGAAAACACATGGATCCTTGGTGGATGATAGGGTGAGGTGGAGAAACTTATGGCACATTTCCAAATGCTAAGTAGGATAGGATAATGCTTGGGGTTAAGCATTTTTGGGAAGGGAGGAATGTAATGTCCCTTTTCCTGCACCAAAGGCCTAAGGATCAATCAAGTCCAAGTCAGTGGTCATATCCAAAGGGTGGGGGACACTAGGGCTACCGAGAAGGGGATATATGGTACTAATTGTTGTGTTTGGAGTTTGGGGTCACTTTGGACCTTGGCGATTTAAACGGGAAAGAGTGACTTTAGTGAGTTTTGAAAGCAATGTGTCTAGGGTCTATTGGGACTCTTTTTCCGTGGGAAGTATATAAATAGTGAGGAGAGTAAGGAAAGACACTTTTTGCATACATTTTATTGACCCCTTTACATGCAGCTACCACTGTCTCGCATCTAGAGCTTATGGAGTCAAATCCCATAGGGACCCTAGCTTTAGTGGTGAAAGACCCATCCCTAGCTAGCAGGGCATTCTTCGGTAGTGAGATATCTACCCTAGTCTGTCATTCTGGATCTGTTTAAGGGTTGTGTGGTAGAGACAATATTTGACATCTCAGAGAAAGGATTTCGTAGACATTTGGAGGCATTGGGAGAGAACAATCGGATGGGCCCATATACATTAAGGGTTGGGTGATCCGAATCTTGGTAGGAGATCAGATCTACCTAAACCATTTGGGCAGAGTGGGACAATTCGTTGGAGGCATCTCGTGAAGGATTTCATGGGTATTGGGGGCATTTGGGGAAGACAAGCAAACCCCATTAGTTTCACTTCAGCCTTTAATATTGGGTGGATAACATAAGGCATCCATCATTTTTCGACCCCTTCACCAAGTGTGGTGACCTGTAGCCTTTAATTGGGGTTTTTCTAATTCATTTCAAACCATGAAGGTGGAAACGTTATTTTCGTATTTATTATTGTTATTTCCAAAGACCCTTATTTTGCTCTTACTTTTGGAGAGTTAGGAGCCTATGAAGTCTCCATGATCTAGGGCACATTGTGCTTTTTCTGGCAGAATTTTAATTTATGTAAAAGTCCCGAAACAATTTCCTTATGTCCTTTATAATAACATCAAGCTCTATTTAAATTTTAAGTATTTCGGTGGACATTTTTGGCAAATATTAAGTTTCTTTAGTTTGTTGTCCTAATTGTAAAAATATGGTAAAATCAATATTTTATGTGGCTGCAAGTTTTTAATATATGCATTTTTAAGTGGTATCCTATCGTGATAAAAAGTAGTGTACCTACATGGTTAGTAAAGGCAAGTGTTGTCACATTGTGTTGTCGTTGCATTGTTGTTGTTGTTATTGTTGTTTCCCCCAATTTGATTGAATTTGTTTCTCATTAGGAATGAAATTTACAAGGAGAAAATGATCAAGTAATCAAATAGTATGTATATATGTATGAAAATGTTGTGTAAAATACGCATGTGTATATAAATGTGTAAAGTACGTAAATGTAAAACATGCGAAAATAATAGTGTAAATGGAACATGTGCACCTGATCCATATTGAGAAAAAAGGGTGTAGAAGGATATCATGTACTGCTGCAAGTTTTTTTGGCAATCTCACACCACCTTGGCTGAAGAAGTGTAGGGAGGAAATGTTATGTGTCCTCTAACTCTAACCCCTTTTGCTAAAATGTGTAAAGAGATCTTTATATCATCATGGTTTTTTGGGAAATCGCCAACTGGCCGAAGTAGTCAACAAGTAATGAGGATGCTATGAGGCGTGATATGGTATGTCTACAGGAAATAATGGTGACAGATGATGTTGTGTTAATGTTAGAATGGGGAGATTGTGATGTTATGCCCCCTAAGTGTGTATAAGGAGAAGTTAACCTTTTTCATATGTGAAGGATGATGGTTTCTCAACTTCTAGGGTAATATGGGTAGAGGGCCACAATCCAATAGTGGTAATATATTAGATAAACGTTGATATTGTGAATGGAAAAATGCAATGAGGAATGAAATGAGGAAGATCAATATAGTGAACATGCCATTTATTCTTAAATAATGTAATGGTGATTCGGTGGAGGAAACAATGAACTATGTGAGAAAAGCTCCACAAAACCTTTTTTCGATTAAAGGGTTTATGAGTAGTACTAGGAATTGATGTAAAAGATCAATATTTATTTCAACTTATTAAATTTGCAAATGATACGTTCTGATCATTTAAGCGATCATGAACGATATATTGGATAATGAATAAAAGGAGGTGATTATATATAAAATGATATAAGGAGCCTTAGTTGTTGAATATATCATTTTAGAAGAACAATTAACAAAACCTAATAATTTAAAGAAGGAAACAATTATCGCATGCCAAGCTCTAAGAGTTTGTTTTAAACCATATAAGGATTTCTCAACTTACAAACATAGTTTTCATTACCAGTTTCTTCAAATCCTTTAGGTTGAAACATGTAAAGTTCTTCTTTTAAATCACAATTTAAAAAATCATTTTTCTTATCTTTTTGGTGGATTTCCCACCCAAATTGAGCGGCAATTACAAATAACACCATAACAGTACTCATTTTAGCTACAAGAAATTTCTCAACATAATCAATATCAAGCTTCTGAGTGAAACCTCTAGCAACAAGTCTAGCTTTATATTTGTTAATACTACCATCACCATTATATTTTACTTTGTATATCCACTTAGACCCTATAATACTTCATGGATCAGGTTCATACAAGGTAATTAATACATGGTACATATGATGGCTTTTGGTCATTTTCCTAAGGTTAATAGGATTTGAACTTTCTAACATAACTTGAGCCCAATTTAATTTCTTATCTAGGAAGATAAGAGTTTCAGAAATATCTATAGTATCAAAACATCTTCATGACCATTTACTAAATCGGAATCAAAACCATCATTTAGAAGCATTTAATAAAGTAACTTCAAGAGAATAAGATAATACATGTAAACCTTTCACTAGATTATATCTATACATTTCATATAAGTTTCGATGATTAACATGTCCTAACCTTTCATGTCATAGTATTGAATTATTCAAACTCTGATATATAAAACAAGATGCAAAAGAGAAATCATAAAAAAATATACAATTTTTTTGAATTCCTTCAGCTATTATACTCTCATTAATATCCTTGATATACTAAGTATCATTCATGCATGGATTATAGTTGTATCCATACCTCTTTTGGATGTTTGATATTACCAATGTGTAGAAAGTACTCGTCATTCACATTGCCTAGAATCATAGAAAGAGCATCTTACATTCGTTGCAAGAATGTATTCATGTTATCTACAATTATTTGATGACTGGTGGGAGCAAGCTTAGATCTAGAAAATATCGTCCAGAGTTTCCTCTCCATAAATTCTGTTTTGACCCAAATATTGTAGTTGGTTTTATTGAGGATCTGGGTTTTGTCAACACAAAAATAGCTAGACGCCATTGTTTTTCTAAATTTGTAAAACACACCCCATTATAATATACAATTTACCATAAAGTTAGATACATATTTATCGATAATAAAAATAACACTTTTAATAGAATCAGATCTAAATTTTATAGATTTAAAGAAACTATTTGATCATAACTAATTATGTCATTACAATGCATACTAATTAATCTCTCATGATCAAAATAATAACTCGCAATATAAAGGGCTTTGCATTATACCTCAGATTTATATAAAAAATATTTTTGACTACATAAAAGTGAAGAAGAGACCCCTAAGAATGCATAACAACTTCAAATTTCTGAAAAAAAAAATAATGTAGACAAAAATCCGGCCAACTTAAATTTGATGTCTAAATGACCATCATAATGGCTTTTTTGTCTATTGTGACGGTCATTTGACCGTCAATTTTAACATAATTAAAGTTTCCTAGAACCTATGAGCTTAAATTTGATGTCTAAATGACCGTCATATTGTCTTATGTTTGGTCTACCATGACGGTCATTTGACCGTCAAATTTAATGAAGTCAAAACTTGTTGTGTATTTCGCATTGTGAAATTTCAAAATTTCTTCTTCTGTGTAATATTAGGGAGGTTGTATTTTAACACATTATAATAACCTATTATAATTTATAATGTAAAAATCTATACATTTTGTTTATAAAAAAGGTATATCGTTTATAGAATGAAAATAAAAAACAACAAATAGTTCATAAAAATTATAAAATATAGTATATTATTTTTATATAAAAAACACATAACCCTTATTAAAAGGGTTTAAACGACATAGGCCAAGTTAAAAGAATTTTACCAGGTGCAAGTAGATTTAGAGGGGACAAGTAATTTCACCCGACCAATGAAATAAATTGAAATCCCTATTTTCATGAACCTTGTCTCCTCTCTTCATTTACTCTTAATTTTACCCCGCACACATTTAAAACTACGGAAATATTGTAAAATATTTTATATAATTCTTCCAAGCTAAAAACTTTAAAACTTTTATGTGACTATAACTACCAATATTTTAATAAATATTTACCACACTTCACGTGGGCCACCAATAAACTAGTTTTTCTTAAAAACAAATTCTTCATTTATACCTAAGAATTCCACATTTATACATGAGATATTATCTCATTTTATTCTCCACTCCCACTCTTATATAAAAGAAAACATTTAAATAGGTTTATTTATATAGTTTTTATAAACTATAAGATATAAATGAATGGGGTCGTCCCCTTACATGGATAATATAAATGGTTAGGGACACATGTTATGTTTTATTTAATAAGTATTAAGATTAAAGAAGTAATCCCTTCATGGCCAAGAAATAAACACGGGCCCTCTTCCCAAAAAAAAAGCACTTAAGTTTTTTTTAAAATATATATAGACCAAATCTAATAAAATTTATATTTTAAGCGGTTTAGACTAACCATATATATAATATGATTCAAACTTAGGTTTGTTTCTTCTTTTTAAACTATATATGCCTACATTTATAAGTTAAGTTTAAATATGATTTAAACTTAGGCTTAGAATATGGTGTTGACCAGATACTTTTAAATACCCTTTTGGGTTGGTTGAAAAACCCCATACAAATTAAATAAATAAATTACAAAATATTTTATCTTAATTTATTTAATTTATCTCACTCTGTTACTATGTTAGAATTTGAGGATTCTAATAAATACGGATTTAATCAACTTACATATTAAATAATATTACAATAAATATTTAAATAAGAATTACATCATAACATAAGTAAATAAATAATAAGTAAAACCAAATCACTTGATTTGCACACCTTTGATATATTTCTCTAATATATCAAATGAGGACCTAAAGTACTTTTTTTTATTACATCGAGTAAGACCACCTCCTCATTTGAAACCCCATTTATTAAGGGTAAAACCAAATCACTTGATTTGCACACCTTTGATATATTTCTCGAATATATCAAATGATGACCTAAAGTCTTTTTACATAAGGTGATCGGGTATGTCTCCGACCCACATTTTCAACATAAAATGGTTGACATATACACTTAGGTTTATAATATTTAATATTAGAATATAATTATTTCATGATATTAAATATTTAACCTAAAGTATATACCTAGGTTAGCATATTTAATAATAGAAATATAAATATTTCATATTATTAAATATTAACCTATATATTAGTGATGGACCCATATACATTAAGGGTTGGCCAGACCACTTAATCATTATGTTTCAATACCACGTTGACCTCATGAATAATGCCCTAAAGTGGTAGCTCATCTATGATGGGAGGTGGTGGAAGGGGACGTAAAGTAAGGGATTATTGTGGAGTAGGATCTGTATACAATACCATAGCATTAGTATCATCGGAAGTAAGTGGTGAATCAGAAGGGACTACATCAATCATAAAAATAGTGGGGACTAAGTCATGTGGAACCGCAAGAGATTGAGATTCAATCATCGAATATGGAGAAGTTGGAACAACTATGGGATCGGTGGAATTATCTACGCATAATACCGAGGAAGGGACAAGCGAGCGGGAATGATCTTGTGGGTCACTAATGGTATCATAGTAGCTATGGGATTAGGAGGAAGAGCTTGTACTTCCGCGATGAGTTGCACTAAAGTAACAAGATCGATAGTTTACGAAAGCGGAAACAACAACATCAATAGCTCTACACTACAACATATTAGATCTTTTACCACAATTTTTCAACAATATTTTTGTGGTTATAGAGTGTTTCAAAAATTAAAATTGTGGCATTAGACGTGTAGCTAATCCACATTTTGATGTATTGTTGTAGTTTTTCGACAATTCATTATACCGTGGATTGTCCACAATTCACAAAATTTATAGCTAACCTCCATTTTTAAAATTGTACACTGTCCACATTTTTTTTATGTTTGTAACATTTCTACAATTTTTGTTTTTGTTAGTATTCTACAATATTCACCAAAATGTAGTTTTTCTATAGATTCAATATTTGTAGAAATTCTATAATTTAAAATTTTGTACCTATCATCAATGTTATATTTGTTGAAATTTCAACAATCTTTTTCTACAATTTCCCTTACCACATAAAAATTGTAGGTGGAAGCTACAATTTGATTTCCACAATAATTAATTGTGAAATTATCTTTTTAAAAAATGTGGAAAAGTTACAATTAACAACCAATTTGACATTCATTAAAATAATTTTTTTATGTAGATTATCTACATTTAAAACATACACAAATATATAATTTTATTATCATACAAAAATATATTTTTAGGAAAAAATATTTTTCATTTTATATATATTATATTAAAATCTATAATCTAAATAAAAATATTTAGCAATCTAAATTATTTTTTTCCTTGACTCATTGGAATTGATGAAGAACTTAAGAATAGTTACAAGTTAGATGAGTTGTCCATAAGGCCAAAAGATGGCAAAGTTTTATTTGTAAATATACAAAACCTCCCTATATGTCATGTATAGTGATCATATCTAATGAAATAGACTTCAAACAATAGAAAAGTAAAATATTAAAAAGGTTTCTTCTCAAATCTACCAAATTCGTATCTATAAATAAGATGCCCGTAACATTATTGGTCAAAAATTTGTGAATCTATGAAGAAGCAATCTATTCCTATAATTCATTGGTATAATTTATCAATTCTCTTGAAAATACATCTAATTTATTGCTTGAAAGGTAAGATCATAAAAATATTTAAATAACTACATGACTACTATATAAATAAATAAGTAACCAAATCACTTGATTTGCACACCTTATATATCAAATGAGGACCTAAAGTACTTTTTATTACATCGAGTAAGACCACCTCCTCATTTGAAACCCCATTTACTAAGGGTAAAACCAAATCACTTGATTTGCACACCTTTGATATATTTCTCGAATATATCAAATGATGACCTAAAGTCTTTTTTACATAAGGTGATCGGGTATGTCTCCCGACCCACATTTTCAACATAAAATGGTTGACATATACACTTAGGTTTATAATATTTAATATTAGAAATATAATTATTTCATGATATTAAATATTTAACCTAAAATATATACCTAGGTTAGCATATTTAATAATAGAAATATAAATATTTCATATTATTAAATATTAACCTATATATTAGTGATGGACCCATATACATTAAGGGTTGGCCAGACCACTTAATCATTATGTTCCAATACCACGTTGACCTCATGAATAATGCCCTAAAGTGGTAGCTCATCTATGATGGGAGGTGGTGGAAGGGGACGTAAAGTAAGGATTATTGTGGAGTAGGATCTGTATACAATACCATAGCATTAGTATCATACCGGAAGTAAGTGGTGAATCGGAAGGGACTACATCAATCATAAAAATAGTGGGGACTAAGTCATGTGGAACCGCAAGAGATTGAGATTCAATCATCGAATATGGAGAAGTTAGAACAACTATGGGATCGGTGGAATTATCTACGCATAATACTGAGGAAGGGACAAGCGAGCGGGAATGATCTTGTGGGTCACTAATGGTAGCAGTTGTAGCTATGGGATTAGGAGGAAGAGCTTGTACTTCCGCGATGAGTTGCACTAAAGTAACAAGATCGATAGTTTACAGATAAGCGGAAACAACAACATCAATAGCTCTAGGTTCCATATCAAAAAATGTAAGCTAGATGAATGAAGGGATAGGTCTATAGCGAGAAGGATCAATATGAGTTTCAATAAAAGTGTGACCATGGGTATCAAATTATAGAGTAATTCGAGACTTAGAAGAAGTGCATTTCCTATTACGATTACCCATGATGAGATGTTGGGTTCACCAAAATGATTAACTAAAATTAAACTAAACTATATGAACGTATAATAATAGTTAATCTAATATAAGAGGACTAAAATGTTGTAAACTATGCTAAGACAATATGGAATTATTCTAAATAAGTATACTAAATGAAATAAAACCTAAATGTGCAAGGATGTAAAAGGAAAGGACTTAGTGGATTGCTAGACACATTCGAAGGTTGTCGCAGGTCTGAGTGTGGATTGCCGAAGCATGAACGATCACTCAGAGGTACAATCTGGAAGATATAAGGACACTGCAATGCCTATGAAGGTACTGGGGTGCACTGGTCTACATAATAGGTGCCCTAGTCTCTCTAAAATCTCAAAATTGTATTTCGGTAGTGTCGCAAGATGCCTTGAAATATCCATTATCTGTCTCACAGGATCTTCCGAAGTGCACTGGGTATATGAAATAATACAAGATGAAGGAATGACCTGCAAAATACAAAGAAGTATCAAAACCCTAAAAAAAAAATATGAAAATGAATGTGTCGGACTCACCTCATTTACCACAATAGTGGGCTTACTAATCTGAGTGGTGTACTACATTTCAGACCCAAATGTAGTTCTGGTGTGTGTGAGCATGTCATGCCCCAGGTGATCTTGTGTCAGTCACACTTTATGAAGTAGTGAGCAATAATAACTATAGAAAATGTAATAGCATGTGTGCATGGAATAGAATAAAATCCCCCTATATGTTTTGTGTGTTGATGCATATCTCCTAGCCTTGTTGCATGGCACTATGTGGGTGCAAGTTATGTAATGGACGTAACACTAGATGGAGTGATAGTAGTATGTGACATTAGGACCCTCATTATGGTCTCATAAGCTTATATTTATAGGGTTCTCTTGTTATAATTTCGTAATTAACCCCAACATGGCTAAATAGAAAGAATATAAGGATGAAAAACCATTAGAAGAAGCCCAGAAAGAGGCGGGAAAGTAGAACATGGATCAGGGTGCCCAGGTGGGACCTCGACACCCTGGGGCGCCCCAATACAAGCCTGGGTGCCGCGGTTTAGGCTAGAGTGATGGGAATGTTACGAAATATGTGGGCATACATAGGAAAATACATGGGAATGACAAAAATAAAAGGTAAAAACAAGATGGCCACAAGGTGGGATTAACTAGTACTTTCTTCACTTGATAACCCTTTAAATAGTATAAGATCGGGCTAAATAATGCCTAAAGTGCATGATTTTGTGACTATAGAAATAAAAGGGTGTAAATGAAATACCTAAATGTCCCACATCGATTCCATGGCTTAGATTTTTCCTACCCAAATAACATCAGTTATATGTGCTTCACTTTATAGTCTTGATTGTCCTAGAGTATTCATGTGAGAACAATTTTCGCTTAAAGGGGCCAAAATAACAATGGGGGCATAATTAGTAAGTTAACAAAATGCTATTTGAAGATTGACATAGGTGTAGACACCTAACATGTCTACATGACTAATTAACATTAATCATGGCCCACATTTTAGCCTCATCATCATTTATCCACTACCAACACTATTTTTACTCATTTTAATCCATTTATCATTATTATTATAATTCATTATATCTCAACATCATCCATATACTAATTAATCACTAGATTAATTATTATTAATTAATTCATATTTATCATATTTCCCATTTATCATTATTTATCATTCATCCTAACATTTCATTATTAATCCTTTTAATTCATCTAATATCCTATTTTCATTATTAACTTTCTTAATCCATTATTATATCATATTATCCTATTTAAACCATCATTAACATTTTCTAGGAATTTAATATTCCTACACCTCACCTACCCTAGTCTACACCTACACCTATCACTAGCTATTCCATGTAATCACTCACCATTAATTAACCTAATCACATCATTAACCTAAACTAATCATGTGCACATCACCTCTAAATCTCGAGGCTTCTAAATCTAGAAGC
The DNA here is from genome assembly GCA_018340775.1 of Taxus wallichiana var. yunnanensis. Classification (NCBI taxonomy): domain Eukaryota; kingdom Viridiplantae; phylum Streptophyta; class Pinopsida; order Cupressales; family Taxaceae; genus Taxus; species Taxus wallichiana. The sequence continues at coordinate 557,636,779 of CM031242.1, read as the reverse complement.
TTCTTTATTTCTCCCTCTCATTTTCAAATGTTCAAATACTTATACAACATTGCATTGCATTTTAAATTAACTGAAAATCCCTCACAAATTCTAGAAATTTCTACAATAGAATCCTCCATCCTTTCATCCAATTCCAACCCTTGGATTCAATCTACCTTGACAAGATCTCAACCATTCAATCTACCACTCCACAAACTATAAATTGAGCTCTCCTCCTCCATGAGAACTAGCTTAGAAGCATATTCTAAATCCATAACAAAATTTTGGTCTTTTGTTCTTTGACCAATCAATCCATTCTATCAATCATCCATCTATAATCAAGTAATCCTTCATCATTCTTCATCAACAAGCAAGAAAGCATCCACATCCAAATATGAAGTAATCAATCATCTTCCAAGCACATCCACCATCAAGGAAGGATAATTGCATGCTAGACAGTAAGTGCAGGTATTGTTCCTCTTCCTTTCAACTTTTCTTGATCTGAGGTAGTTGATTTGTCGAGTTTGTAGGTTACATTTGAATTGGTTTCATATTCATGTTATTTGTGCATGCTAACATGATTTTTCATCTACAATAGGCAATAGTGAATTAAAAAGAAATAAAAATATTTTGGTTTAGAGAGGTTGATGGTGGGAGGCATGACAACATGACTTGGAGGTGGTCGAATGGACAAAACCATGGAGAACACATCAACGGAGGTGCCATGGAGGACATTTGCCACATAGGACCCAAAAAAATCTAAAACTGACGTTTACTATGTGGGACATGAAGAAAATACTAAATCTCACTGCATATAATGTTAATACCAATTCCATGTAGATGTGGCAGATGTAAAGATGAGAGGATCCTTGCGAAGTAGGGATGAGTATAGGGTTTGGTGGTCGTTGTACAATTAAAAATACTAACACAAATGCAAATCTACAAATTGAAACAATTAAAGAAAAAAAACATTACAATAAAAAATATATGGTGTCGTTGATATTGAGTCAAAATGGTGTCAAAGTTGGGTGAGTTCGATTCATATACAATTTGACTGTAAACAAGCCTTATGTGTAACAATGTTGTTTGCTTATGATTTTATGGCATGTTATATTTGTTTGAATATTATTTTTAGGTCAAGAGGAAACTCACACAACTTAAGTTTTAATGGTAAGTTTTGTGGTATGTTTTCACATCTCCCCTTCTTATTTCTTTTTCCCCTTATTTTTTGGGTTTGTAATCCATGTTCCTTAGGTGAACTTTAGGTGAACACTTTCAGGCGATGCATTTTGTTTAACAATTCATGTACTTTTTGTTAGGTAATAAGGGATCAAATATGCAAAACAATCCACCAAGAATCACGTACTCAGATTTTATTACAAACCACCGCTCTCTCAATATAATACCTAGATATGTTTGGATCTATGCTCAACAAACTCTACAAAATTCACACATGAATTTAGACACATCTGCAATGTTACATCAACCCTACCATATGCACATAACCACATAAGTAGACAATTGCTTAAGTAGTTTTACAAAACCATGGGTATAAAAACCATGGGCCAAAACTGTCCCATAAACCTATGGGTCAAAAATCCTACCCATATGAGAAAAACACGTTTCCTGGAGTATCGGGCACATTTTTCGAGGCCATAAAAATTTCTTAGGGGCTACGCCCCCAAACCCCCTTCTCAGGGTCCGACCCAACCCCGAACCCTGGCGAGACAACTATGGAAAGTGTACAGTACTCTTAAAACACTTTCACACATGAAAATAGGCTCCACAACCTAACAATCTCCCACTTAGAGACTAGGTTTCCTTTGAGGAAGCTTCTCAACCCTTCACTAGTTTCTATGAATTCCAACCAAAGTTGAACATAGCTTCAGTTTTTCCCTTGTGGCCACCTTGGTCTTCATGTCTGCAAGATTCTGACTGGTATGAATCTTCTACTACTTCAACTTCTCTTCCTCCAAAGTTGTCATGATGAAATGGTACCTAAGTTGTATATGCTTGTCTAGAGTGGAAAGCAGAGTTCTTAACTAGGTGTATAACACTCTAAATATCACTATGTAGCTTCCTTCCTCATACTTATGTCCCAACTCCTCAAGCAATTTTTGTAGCCAAATCATCTCTTTACTTGCCTCTGTGGAAGCAACATACTCAGCCTCCATGGTTAACAAAGCTAGCTTCTGTAGTCGTGAAATCCAGCTCACTGTTGTCCCACCTATCATGTAAATATAACATGTCATGCTCCTCCTGTTGTCTACATCTCCAGCCATATCTGAATCTACATAACCTCGAAAAGTGGTGTCTAATCCATTGTAGCACAAAACTGCCCCCATGGTCCCTCTCAAATATAGAAGGATCCACTTTATTGCTGTTAGTGATCTCTACCTGGATCACTCATAAGTCTACTCACTGCTCCCACTACATGAGCAATAGCAGGCCTAGTGCACTCCATGGCATACATCAAATTGTCAGCCACTGATGAGTAAGGTACCTTGGAAATCTGGTTTCTCTCCTGCTCTTTCTTGGAACGCTGCTCCTTTAATAACTTCAAATGGCATGGCAAAGGATTCCTAATTGGTTTAGCATCCTACATATTAAACCTCTCAAAGACCTTCTTAATGTACTCTTCCTGAGATAAAGTCAGCTTTTGTTCCTTCCTATCCCAAGATATCCTCATACCAAGGATTTGTTTGGATGCCCCCAAATCCTTCATAAAAAGGAGTCAAGTGGATTGTTAATCCCCCCTAGGATAATCCATGGGATACTCCTCTTCCTAGAGCGGTGGCATGTAGTTCCTCTGCTTTCTGTTTTCCCTCTGGGCCTTTTTTGTGGCCTATGTAGCGGTTTTTGTGTGTCTGTGAGATGTGACTCTCTTTTATTTATTAATATAAAGATAGCTCCAATAATAAAAATATTTAGTTATTTTTAAAAAGTGGTCTTTATTCTCTTTAATTGTGGCAACTTAGTCAAAAGAGGGTATGTTGTAGATGTACACCTATTTAGCATGATGTAATTTGTTTATAATCCACAGACAAGAGTAAGGATGTCAATATCTATGTAATTGAGTTGTCTTTAATCTATAAAAAATAATCTTTATAATAAATTATAGAATCTTTATGAATTGCCTATATTTTAATTATATTTAAAAGAAGACCAATTTAATATTTTCTCCATAATAAATTTGGAATATATTTTAATTGCATTTGATGTTTTGAATGATTTTTTTGGATCATTATAATTGATTATTTATTATGATAATTTTTTCTTTCAAAATTTTAATTGAAAAGTGTATTTTTATCAATAATATATAATAATAAAATGCTAATATAGCAAAAAAGGGTGGGGAATGGAATCACACTCCATAATATGACCAAATCAAGCTATATAAGCCTCAAGAAACCAAAATTACACTAGATCAAAGTCTCTAATAATTGCATACAATTAGTAAAAACATTCAGAAAACACTAAGGCACATCATTAGACAACATCAATGAACATGGCAACAAGTGGAGGCAGATGCTGAGGAGAATTGTTAGAGTTACTACCCCAACTATTGCCACCAGGTGGATATGCAGTATTAGATATGGGCTCTCAATCACCGCTATCATGTTTTTCTTCTACTTTCTTAATTTACCTAGTCATAAAAATAGCTAATGCCAAGTTAGGACGCTTGTCTTGAGAAGTTATGCCCACCAAGGAGTAACATCCACCAAAGGCATCTCTAAGTTGGTCAAATACAACACGACATTGCCTCGGTCAAATGAAGGTTGGCTCGAGTGAGGTGAAAATTTATGTCAGCTTTGGGAGTGGTGATGTCCTCAAAATCATTAGGTCTGACCTTGAGAAGGTGAGGAGGGATAGAGATAATCACATGGCACTCGGCTAACAACACAAGTGGACTTATCATTCATTTCGTGCATCGACTATTTCTTGCATTCACCTCAAGTGGCTCTCAGAAGGTATAGTTCCGCATTGCATCAATCATTCCACTTCCCTTCCCTTATAATTCTCCAACCTTAGAAGCCCTACTCTACACCCCTCTTCCTTTCCCATTGTTTATCTCACATCTTATTTCTACCATCTTGGTCTACCCTCCTCTTTGCCTGCCTACGCGTTTCAATTGTATTCTCCATTACTTGTACATGTCTTACTTAATATTTAACTAAAAAGATCATTTCTTTATCACCTTTCTTCTTTCTGTACCATACTTTTTTCTCATTTCCTGATCATTCACATGCACCATCCCTTTCGGCGTTCACATTGCATTGTACACATGCGATTGCTATTTAATTATTATTAGAACAAATTGTAAAAATAAGTATTAAAACATATAATCCTTTTATGCACAAAATGACCCTTTGATTGAATTTTGAGAGATCATAAATATCTTATAGGGAAGAGTTCATGGTATTTTTAATGTTAGTTTATATTGGATATTAAAAGGGGGAAGGTTAACCATTTTTAATACTAGCAATCACACGTGAAGTGTGTGATGGAAACGCCGAAGGGGATGCGTGGAAGAAGTTAAACTTGAGGGAGATAAGTATGAGAAGAGGAAGAGATCGATAAATTAAAAAATTGAGGGAGGATATTTTAAGGAGTTTGAAAAATAATAGGGAACCTACGTATTGAGCATGGTTTCTCCTAGCATTAGTTCTGATGATAGTGTACATAAAAGACCATTGATAAAATAACCTTACCTCTAATTTCCATAATACTTGACAAGAACAGTTATGTAGACATGCATTTGGAAATTATTTTTAGCGTGATTAATGTTTGAGTCATTGAAAACGAAGGAAAAAAAGGTGCACATCATGTTCTTCTTCGATCCTCTGGGTCATTCAATGACCACAAACACAACATCCCGAGCTCTCATTTCCCTAATGATTGATAGGAACAATTTTTGAGACTTGCATTTGGAAATACTTTTTAGCATAATTAATGTTTGAGATACTCAAAAAAGAGGGGGTAAATCATGTAGACCATATCCTCCTTTGATCCTCGAGGTCATCCAAGGCTATAAAAAGAAAACGTTTCAATTCGAAGATTATATTTCAGTTAATCGGTTGAAAAATTATAATTCAGTTTGTTGGTGTAAAGATTATAATCTATTGATGAGCCTACAAATATGGATCCATTGAATTTGTTAAATACATGGATGTCAATCAATGATAGCTGGAAGAGATGTCAACTTGTATGTTGAGGCATGGGTACATGTGTAGCCAATCTAACGTCATTTAGTTGTGTTAAGTGTCGGCCAATGCAATGTTTAACCACCATATCCAATATAACACAATAGACAAGTTGATTTTGTCTTCTTTTACAGAAGGGGGGTTTTTTAATCGGCTATGGATAATTTTTTATTTGTGGGTTTGCTTCTATTATTCTATGGTGAATAGAAGGTTACAGATCAAAAAATTCACACTTGGGATCTTTCCACCCCCAATGCTGACAAGTAAATCTTCAAAATATAACTTGAATCAACTTAATCAAATTTAGGATAAATTTACAAAATATAACTTGAATCAACTTAATCAATATAGTATGAAGCTTAAGCATAACATTGTATCGTATCTATTATAAGCCATATGGAGGGGTGGCTAAGTCAACGATTTTACGTTGTCCAATGTTTCTATGGTGTCAACACCAGGCCCTTACACAACTGAAATAAATATGATTTGTTTGGAAAATATGGGGAAAAGGAGTTTTGTAATTTTTTATATTATTTTTTGTGGCATCGAGATTTTCAACTGGTTTTTCGTTCTATTAAGTACATAAGACGAAGACATGAATGGAAAGTTGGAAAGAAAATACTGGGGATTGAATATGTGCATGGCCCACACTTCTTCCATGACCTAGATTGTCCCTACCCAAATAGTAGCTATTATATGTGCTTTTCTTTATCGTTTCAATGTCGTTTGCATTATACATGTGAATAAATTTGTGCTTAAAAGGGTCAGAATAAAAAATGGGGAACATATGATGGGTTCAACAAGATTGTAACTTTCCTTAGACATGGGCACAAAATATTCTTGACACCTCGATGGCATCTTGCAATGGCTACCTAAAGACCTTGAAAACGCAAACCTTTTTTTCATTCTGGGTGTTTTACACTATTCAATGGCGATTTAAATCACATTTTTTAGGGAGTAATGAAAAAATTACTCACCAATTTTTTTATTAATCGTCACTCCATGAATTACATTTTTTTGGCAAAGAAAAATGATTTTAAGCCTATATCGTGATTTATCATTGATTGTGGTGATTTTTAATTAGATTCAAGCAGTTGATGTGCAGGGCTCTCGACGGCTGCTGAGATGGAATACATCATCCCAAACAATCGCACATACATCGATCAGAAGATTTGTCTGTACAACAACCACAATAATTTTCCGGACAACGACCACAAGAGTTACCCATCTTGTTCCGATGATTTGGGAAACATATAACTTGATGAAAACTGCACGTAACAACCCCGTGCATGAGGGCATGAGGATGAAGTTTCAAACAGTTTCATTGCAAGTGAGCGTATGCCACGAAAAACAATTGTAAAGCCGAGAAGATGAAAATTAAAGACATGTGGATGGCGAAGATCCACAAAAATTCAACGACAGTTTGCATCATAGCCCTCTTTATTCTGGCTGTGTCGGACTAAGGGGTTGTAATTCAATAGTAAAATGTCTCTAGCGTAATTAATTTATGTCAATTTTAAAACATTTAATAAGAATATACTAAAACTTAATACTTAAAAGAGGTATAATAGTTACGTAAATAATAAATTATATGTGAAGTAATAGATTGATAGTACAATTTAAGAAGTGCATGATATGATTGCTTTTTTTAGATTTAAATTAGTAAACCCGTTAGATATATTAGATTTGAGAGTATTATTTAAGAAATGTATGACATGATTGATTTTTTAATTTCATGTTTAAATTAGTATATTTCACTTTCTTTTTTTAGTTAGATATATTTTTTCTTAATTTTAAATATTAGTTTGTAATTTATGTAGACAATGATTAATGATTATAAATAAAGGTTAATTAAAATAATTAAATATAGAGGTTGAAATATATGTGTGCCCATATTAATTTAGTGTCATAGCGTTGAAAGTGATGTCAATGTACAAGAAACAACCACTTTCTTGGATGTATATGGAGTTCACCCTGCAACCATGGAACACCTACCACTTAATCAAGTTGCTCGAGATTGGACCTACATCAGGAACCGTAAAGGAGATAAATGGAAACTGCGGTCGACTAAAGCAATTGTTCGGGTCCACCTGAGATTTGTGGATGTCCCAACAAAGGATTCAACGTCATATGACCTTTTCTGTTGGTCAGAACTCCTTTTATTAAAGACTTTCAGAAATATTGCCTCGAATTTGGCCCAAGCCCACATGACATCAACGACACTTGGGACATGTTCAAACACAACTACATACCATGGCATGTTTTCTGCACTACCACAAAAACAGGACGTGAAATAGATGTTAGTTCACACTCTTAGGTCGAATGCAGTATTCAACACGAACCATTGCAAGAATGGAAAGCCTTCGCACAACTTCGTCTTGGGAAATAACACAAGTCTTGACAATCTTGAAATGTTGGGGAAATGAGATTTTGACATACACAGTAATTGGAACATACATGGCGTTCTGCATGATTTACAGATAATTGGTTGATCATTCATCGAGAGAGAAAAGGAAGACACAAATAACACCAGCATGCAGGCCACACCACCATTAAGTGTTGGCAAAAAATCTTGATACGTATCGTTGAAAGTGATATCGATGTATAAGAAACAACCACTTTCTTGGATGCATATAGAGTTCACCCTATAACCATGGAACACCTAACACTTATTCAAGTTGCTTGAGATTGGAGCTACATCAGGAACCATAAAGGAGATAAATGGAAATTGTGGTCGACTAAATAAATTGTTCGGGTCCACCCGAGATTTGTGGATGTCCCAACTCAAGATTCAACGTCATATGACCTTTTTTGTTGGTCAAAACTCCTTTTATACAAGCCTTTCAGAAATTTTTCCTCTAAATTTTTCTCAAGCCCACATGACATCAACGACACTTGGGACATGTTCAAACACAACTATAGACCATGGCATGTTTTTGCACTACCGCAAACACAAGACATGAAATAGATGTTAGTTCAAACTCTAAGGTCGAATGCAGTATTCAACACGAACCATTGCAAGAATGGAAAGCCTTCGCACAACTTCGTCTGGGAAAGAACACAGGTCTTGACAATCTTGAAATGTTGGGGAAACGAGATTTTGACATACACAGTAATTGGAACATACATGGCGTTCCGCATGATTTTTAGATAATTGGTTCATCATTCATCAAGAGAGAAAAGGCAGACACAAATAACACCAGCATGCAGGCCACACCACCATTTACCACACTACCTTTGTCTTTAGAACAACTAGCTCATGATGGCACGGTGTGGTAGATGCTGATGAATTCATTTACAACAACATCAACCACATCTCCCTCACCTATCCTTCTACTCGTCCCTACCGGTGTTTCAGCATTCAACATCTCTGCACCCACAATCCATGCAACCCTCCATATTCCAATCAAATAATTAAAACCCCTTGAAGGCCAAGCATTATCATCTTTTCAAGAGTCATTGAAACATATAGAATATGTTCTTATTGATGAAATGAGTTTCATCGGCCCAAAGTTGCTAGGAAAAATTGACAGTAGGCTACGCGAGGCTTTCCCACACTCAAAAACATCTGAATTTGGAAATAGATCAGTCATCCTCCTCGACGACCTCAGGCAATTACCACCAGTTATGGATAGTCCTCTTTATGCAAGTAAATCCTATGGAGCCACCCTTTGGAAGGGATTTCATTCTTCCATTACATTGCAAACTATATTTCGGCAACAAGGAACAACCGATGCACAAGTTTCATTCTGGAATTTACTGCTCAACATGCGAGATTCAACCCCTCTTATTGAGGACTGGGAACTCCTAATGTCTCGCACAAACACACACCTAACTCAACAAGAGCTCAAAAATTTTAAGGACGCACCACATTTGTTTGCAAAAAATGACCTCGTGGACTCCCACAACCTTCAGATGCTAAAGGCATTGAACATTCGATCACCCAATCCATTGCTAAAAGTAACAGGTGGGTTGGACCAAGAAATCTTGATGATGATCAGTTGGAGCACAAATTTTATGTTGTGCAAACAACAAAAAATCATGCTTATTGCAAATTTATGGGTTAACGCAGGCCTCATAAATGGTGCTGAGAACAATCACCGACATTGTCTACGATGCATTAATGCCACCACTAAGCATTACCTTTATTTGTTGTTGTCAAATTTGATAGATACAACGGCCCATGTTGGGATCCCTCCAACCCGTTACATATTTCGATACCCCCTATTTCAAGAGGGAATCAAAGACAATTGCCGCTTAAAATGGCCCGGGCATTAACTATCCACAAGTCCTAGGGACTTACTATGCATAGAGCGACTGATGACATTGGAACCAATGAAAGGAAGGGTCTGACATTCACAGCTTTCTCCAGAGTTGCTCACTCACAAATCTGCACATTTCACCTCCTTTTTCATTCGAAAGGTACTAAAAAATGGCGCATGTAGCAACACTTGGAGCAAGAAGAAAGGAGGAAGCAAGACTACTATCACTCAACCCTTCGTAAATACTACACTTTGCTTTGATAGCACCTCCGCTACTACTTTACTCAACACTTCTTCTATCCTACACCATTTCCGTTCAAGGGGTATCAAATGTACTCATGTTTACCGGAAATAAAATTACCCTCAAAAGGCTACCATTCATGATATAATTCTTCTCATGTTAAGTTCAAATAAAACAGTCCGCAAAATGATACCACTCATGATATGAGATTTGTAAATGTATATGTACGAATTTGTAACAACTTTGAAATGAAGAGATGAAACCTTTAAATGAAGTGGTTCGTCTATATATCTACAATTACAAAATTACATGTTTCAACATACATGTTCGATTTTTCCTTTTTATTGTTGCCCGTTTCTTTACGTTAACCGACAAAAACACATTTTTAATGTCTTCATCTGCACACAAATACCTAGAAATTTAAAATTCCGAGAAAGGACCATGCAAATTATAGTTGTTTCCATCCAAAGCTTTGTACATTATATCACTTTTTGCATTTTGAATAGTTTTAAGGGTAAGACCTCATGTTTGCGCTTTTTAAATGAAGTGACTCATCTATATTTCTACACATACAAAATCAATCACCCATAGTTTAAACAAACAAAACTACAAAAAAAAACTATCCCTATAACACAAATAACATATACCGTTTTTTGTTTGCAAAATGCCTCAAAGAAATGTGGTCTCGTGAAATGCTATGATTGTAAGATATGCACAAAATAGCTCTAACAATGATGCTCTCAAACTCGTTGAGGTAATAAAGAAATTTGGAATGTACCATAACCATTTCAGATTTGTTTATATATAATTGCATATTCTGTCTCATTTTAGTTTCATGGAGAGATAATATGTTAAAGCACTTAGTCATTCTTTCAATCTACTTTGACAACAACACTTCACATTCACTACATTCTTGAGAGTGAGTATTAGCAAACTTACATGTCTCACTTGCATTTGTATTCAATTATTACACAACTAACTGTTATCTAACATCCCTTCTAATGTATTTCGCAACATTTGTTCGGGTTTAATAGAAAATCAGTATTGTCAATCACACCCCTTATCAACATCAACTACAAAAGTAATAACTATCTTTCTAAATCTAATAACATATACCATTCGGTGTTCACATTACATTGTACACATGTGATTGCTAGTATTTATTTGGTGTGGACTTACATTTGACGTTAGATCAAATCTCAATGAAAAAAATTGACATGTTAATGTCAAGCTAACTTACACTTCAACTTGAAGTTACAATAATTAATTTTTTTGTTAAAGTAACTCACCAAACACTTTCACTTATAAATTAATTAACCTAAAATCTTTAGGAGAGGCTATAACTAACCCTAAATCAATTGTAACAAGAATGCTAAGCATCAGCAATATTAAAGAAATAACTAGAAAACTAATAATTAATATCTTTCATACACGTCTATGAAAATTAGAACAAAATTTATTTTTAATTTTTAAAATTCAAGTATATGTATATTCTTCGACCCTTTCTATACATAAGCAACACTTTATGATCTCCCCTACCAGAAGAAATGAAAATCTTTTGTTATCCAACACCCTGAAATGTATAAGATAGTTAAAATGTTTTGTTATCTGATATGAACACAGTGCCAAGACACCCTAATCCTTTCCACTTTTCTGAAATGCCATAGCTGGTTTGGGATGTACATTCATTCAACTTTTGTTCGAAAGTAATTTCATTGAACTTTTTCTCAGGAAAAAACAATTAATCACATCCTGGACTTTTTAAGAGCAGGGGCAAATCACAACATGTTGCGTAAAACATATACAATATGCTTAAGAATCCAGTTTTTAAATTTGAAAATAATTAACTGAATGTATTCAAATACAAACAGATTACAACATGCTGAATATTGGTCTTATCCCTGTTAATGTATTGGGATTATAAATGGATTATAACAGAGTATACTGCACATGAAGTATGTTTGTTCAATCAAAATATCTGGAAGGATTTATACCCTAAAAGATGGTATGACAAACCCTTACCCTAAATAATAATACAATCTTTGCATTTATATTTTCTATGCAGGAGGAGCTGAGGGGTCCACATTGTGGTTTCTCTCTTTCCTCCATGAAAATAATGGCCTCTGTGCCCTACACTTCAGCTTCTGCTCTACTTGCTCAAATGTGAGGCCTTTAGTTTCAGGCACAAAAATCTGTACAAACAACAAACCCATTAAAGCAAAACACCCAAACAGAAAGAAGACAGCTGCAGTCCCAATTGAATTTGTCATAGTGAGGAATGTCTGAGCAACAATCAAATTGCATATCCAACATGCAGAGGCAGCAATTCCACTGCATACTCCATTGTATTTAGTTGGATAAATTTCTGCATTTAAAACCCATGGAACAGATCCCATTCCAGTGGAAAATGTTATCATATAAAGTGCCATCCCTAGCACAGCCAGCCACCCTATTTTGCTTGGGCATCAACCTCGTACCATGCTCTTGATTTTGCATTGCACATATCCTGGCTGAAGGCATCCAAACTCAAGCAGTCTCCAGGAAGTGCCTAAGAAAAAGCAAATCTGATTAAGACTTAAAATTCTACTGAAATTTTCCTTTCAAATCAATTATGGGAAAGAAAATAAGTAGAATTCATTATGACATAGAAAATAATTAGGCATGAATTTAAAGAAAGTTATACCTCATTTCCTTTTGAAGCACAAAATCCACATTTTGCACTCACACATTGATTACATTTCCACTGCCCAGTAGTAGATGTGTGGGCTGAACATGATGTGTTTTTTGGAAATTCCATGGTTGAGTTATTTCTTGCCAAGGGGTTTTGATAGAAGAGTACTCAAATGCGCCTCCTAGTAAGGCCAGTGACAAAACTATTCCTGTCAAGGAGCATAGTAGGATCTTTTTCCTTCCAGCCTTATCCAATATAAAAAAGCACAATATTGTTCCCACAACATTCAGTCCTGAAGTCAGTAGGGAGAGTAAGAGAGACATAGCCTTCGAGGTAAATCCTGCTAACTGTATAATTGTTGGACTGTAGTACATCAAGGAGTTGATGCCTGAAAATTGCTGCAAGACCTGTTAAGATTCACAAAAAAGAAAAAATTATGTGAAAAAAGAAGCTTCGGCTAGGACTCTGGAGGTGACTGACATATTGTTTTCGAATCTAATTTATGGAGATTCTTTTTTGAAACAAAAACCATACACAAGGGGGTTATGGCTAGAGTGCTGTTTTTCAATCTAATTTATTGGGATGGGTTTTCGCAGTGTGCTAGTTTATAGATTGATGAGCAGTTTTTGCTATTTGTTTAGTATTAAAGCCTGTGTGTTCAACTCTATACATTTAGATTGGTTTTGAGAGTCAATTAATTTATAGGATGTTGAGTAAGTTTTGGTGTTTTTGAGCGTTAAATCCCGTTCGAAGCTATATTTAGGTGAGGTTATTGCAAAAGAAACTATATATAAAAAGAATTCAAAACTAGTAGTTAGTGTGTTGTATAAGAACTTACTTGCAGCCCAACACCAGCAACAAGGGCAAGCCTAATTTCTTTGGTATTCCAAAGATCACTATACTTTATGTTACTTTGCTCTTCACCTTCAGCTTCAATAGACTCTTGCATGGCTTTAAGTTGAATTTCTGATTGTTCTCCTGAGTAGATCCTCCTAAGGACCTCCAAGGCTTGTTTTTCCTTTTTCTGACAGTTACATGTGTTAGAACGATCATTACGAAATATCAGATACCAATTCAAATACACATTATTGAAAATATCATTATACCTTTCTCAGTAACCATCTAGGAGATTCAGGCATAAAAAACATGATTAAAGCTTGCATAACTGCAGGAATTAAACAAATTCCAAGCATCCATCTCCATGTTCCTGGCACCTAGAAACATCAAATGTTAGAAGTCATAAGAATGGTACAAACAACCAGAAAAGAGACCCACAACTCACTAGATATACCCTAATTAGATCCTAAAAAAAGCGGCTTACCTTGGCTAAGAAGTAATTGATAAGGTAAGATAAGAACTGGCCACCTGTGATGAGAACCGAATTGAGACTAACCAGTGCACCCCTAGCTTCAACAGGTGAAATTTCAGAAATATAGAGAGGGGAGGTTACTGAGGCTACTCCAACACCCAATCCCGCGACAAATCTTCCTGCAATGAGCATTGCAACATTTGGTGCACACGCCATGACAATGGATCCTAGGCTAAAAACAATAGCACCCACAAGAATTGCTGTTCTTCTGCCAAATTTATCATTGAACCAACCTCCAAAGCATGCCCCAACAATGGCTCCTACTACAACCATGCTCACAATGGTCTCCTGAACGGATACATTTTTCTCCACAGACCTGAAATCGTCTTTGATATATAACAAAGCTCCGGATATAACCCCTGCACACAAAAAAATTTCAAAACAGCACACAAAAAAATTCAAAAAAGCACAACATATTTATCTCTGTAAGTACAGATTTCATGACAGAAAAGAGGATTTGTTTGTCTTACCAGTGTCATAACCAAAGAGCAGACCTCCCAGTCCTGCTGCTAACGCCAGTTTTAGTAGGAATGGATTTTTCAAGATCACATTTACAGGACCATCTGCAACATAAGGTTCAACCATTTTCGAACTTATTGATTATCCTAAAACCCTGTTGATCCTGCAACCGGAAAAGAAAGTCTAAAATTGTGACAAACTGGAACTGGATATGGATTAGTAGGCACATGAATGTTAACTCGTACTGTTTAATGGTTGCTCCGAGTTTTAATATGAAAAAATAGATACCCGTCTACTTATATAGCGATTTCATCTTCTAAATTTAGGAAGGAAAATTACAATATTTTAATTCATCGCTAAAAATACCCGCTAAATCGCTAAATTTAGTTATTTGTAGGACATGCCTTGTGTAACTTTAATTATTATTTGATTTTTTTTTTTTTTTAAAACAGGCGATGATTATCAAATATGTCAATACCTACGGACGGCCTTACTGAGGTCTTTTCGAGCCTTATTGTTCATAGTTAATACCCATTGAGTTTATCATTCTTTTTCTATGTGAAACTCTGCGAGGAGTTAGTACCCATAACATTGGAGGTGGTTGAGCCACATATTTCACTTGTTCTTCATGGTAAAATAATTTATAGATCAGTAATCATATAAATGTTTGGATTGACCCATAGAATCTGCTAATACCCATAACTTGTTCTTCATGGTAAAATAATTTATAGATCGGTAATCATATGAATGTCTAGATTGACCCATAGAATGCAACGAAGAGTCTTTTGGCCAAAGTTTTAGAAGATTGGGAGTGGGTTATAAGGTTCAAAATGGACCCAATGATTGAAATAAATTCTAGCTCAACATAGTTTTAACTAATAAAAGTAAATTAGTGAAAAGAATTGATGTATAGAAGAGCATCAAAGCATGAGACGCATATTTTGATTGAAATAGATGTAAATAAAACACAAATGTAGAACAAGGGAGGAAAAGAATTATAGTTACAAAGAGTAAACACTTAAAACATGCATACATGAATTCCCGCCACTATTTTTTTGCCAATTTGAGAGGGGAAATAATCATTATATTTGTCATTATTTGTTTTTAGTGCTTTAGAGTGGTTGATCCCGAACTTTTAAATAAAATTTATTTGTAGTTCTTTGGAGCACATTCGGCTGGGATCTCTGAAGTGCGGACACGATTTAGGGTTGACAATCTTCATTTGCGGTTTGAGGTAAGCAATTTTGCACTTCACATGTTTTTATCTTTCAAAAACTACAATCTATCAAATTTTCATTCCATCTAGTCCGGGATGTTGATGCACCGATGCATTAGTTAAGTAGAAAGTAAACTCATTAGAACGGTTGATTTTTTTGACTTGTATTGTTTGTCTATTTTCATATAAGTCATGGTATATAGGTAAAGGCTCTCGTCCATTGAGTGTACTTTGCCCCATTCTTCTATTTATATGATGGAAGTTACACTTATGGGCACTTTAGCTAGTATTAAAAATGATGATAACGTTTTAAGTTTTCTCCTACAACGGATATCGGGTTATAAGCACCTTTCTTCATTGAAAGACGTAAAGAAAAAAAAGGCGTTGCTTATTTATTTTTAAATGAAACTTATGTGAAGGATATACTTGTTTTACCACAATAGGTGGCCATTTTATGAGATTTCTATTTTGGTGTATGATAAAATTTTGATTTGAGCATTTCATAGGGGAGGTTAAACCGGTCAAACATTTCTAGTTATAGTTATAGTCAATATTTTCAAAAAAGTAAAATAGTAGTTGCATTATGGAATAATATGATGGACGTTCTTTTGGCTTGATGAGTGATTAGAGCTATTTCAGAGCATTAGATGATGTTGGGATTTTTGGCGGGATGTGTTAACTCGATACATAGGGCTCTGCTTGTTATAGTGTATTGTATATAAATTTGTCTTCTCCATATGATTGCACTTTGTACCTTATGTTTGAATCTCCACCTCCATTACAAGAGCATGATCATAAATTAGAATAAAGCTCTTCCCTCTCATGAGAATGAGCTATACTTATCAACATTCAACCCTTTCTTGAGATGAAATTTTCTTATCTTTGGCTTCTACCTTTTTGCTTAGAGAGCATGTTCTTATGATGTGATGGGGCTCTGCCTTCATAATGAGACCATAGTTGTGGTTTGGCACTTTTCCCTTATATAAAAATGTGGGAGTACTTGTTTAGAATGTCTTACTTAGAGATTGAATGTCATCAGCGAGATTTTGCCTTTATTAGAGAGGTGAGTGAACTTGTATATGGATCTACATGTGTGTTGGGGATATGATTGCGACTTGAGTTTAACGGAATGCATAACATCATAATTGTAATACCAAAATAGAAATAGGGATTTGATCCTAGCTTTTTGAGATATGAGGTTTGAATGAGGGTTGTTTGGATCTTTATAGCATGTTTGATTTTGAATAAGATAAACCTTGACTTTTTAGGTAGATCTTAGCTACCTCTTGCATGAGTATTACAATTGGAACCACATATGAATTGTACCCACCTGTACTTTTTGATTATTACTAATGCCATACGGAAGAGTGTACAAACGGTGGAATGATGTTGTTTGCTTGGTGACAATCATAATGTGTTTATAACAATAGTAGCCTCAGAGGCTCTTTGCGAGTATATTGTTAAGAGTTCCCATTAATGGAACACTCTTAATGAGTAATTTTTAGAGAGAGGATCACATTACCAATTCAAGCCTATAGTTTGTCCATTTGTGTTAACCATGATGGTTCTTTCCTTTTATGAATATTGCTCTCTAGTATTATGATTAAAATGGCATCATGATTGTACTCTTGAAAGCATTTATGATGTTCTGAATTTGTAGTTTGATCTACCTTGATCGTAGTCAATATTTCAGTTGTTAGACAAGTTAATGGGTTAGAAATTAACTTTAAAAATGTTAAAATAAATACATTATATGTATTTGAATTCTTTAATCTACCAAAGTGAGTAGTTTAGTGCTTATGAATTCTATGTCATTATATTTGAGACCTATCCTCAAAAGCTCAAAAAAATTGTAGCAAGCCTTCATGATGTATAGGAATGTAGAATTTTTCAAAATCATGGAGTGGAAAGAGAATTAAGGAGGACCAACATGCAAACAAACTCATCCACAACCAAGCAACCATAACCAAAGAGCTAGTCTTCAAACATACTCATCTATAACCAATCAACCATAACCAAACTCATTTGCGAGTAATGAAAAATCATGAAAAAGAGCTTGTCCATAAATGACAATTTCTATATTGTTAGTCCTCAAGGTCAAAGCTTGCTTGTGTTCTATTTTAATTGATGAAAAATATAATTAAATTTGGGTATGTGGGTGATTTTCAACATCTAAATAATTGGTGATAATGATTCGTTTATCTTTACATTATGTGTATTTCGCATCTTTGATTGTATAGTTTATTGCAGGTTTAAGCGAGGTTTTTTTCTTCTTTGTTTTCATAGATAAAATAGTGTATCGTCCAAATCCAATGAAGGGTGGTTTTAGGAGATTCACTACAATTCTTTCACAAAATTACATAGAAGATGATAATATGAATTCTATAGATGGTGACTACCCGTATCTTGTGCAAGTACACAAATGAACAATGAAGAAGTAATCATCCCTACTTATGTTCCAAGTATAGAAAAGGTAATTGACGAAGTAAACATACCTACAAATGATATCCACTTGGAACATGCATCATCACATATTAATGATTCCCTCTTCCTAATGAGAAAATGTCAACCAAAGAGCCACATAGCCAAGGAAATAAACCTTGGTCCCTCTTGCATAGAAGGGTTGGGGCTCGTTGGAGCATCATAGCAAGACTATCATCCTTATTAATGAAAAAATATTGAGAGATACATCCAATTCAATGGTGAACAATGAAAAGAGCTATAAAATCCACTAAGAAATGGAGAATTGTGGATGATTATTGTTGTACTCATGTGATCCTCGGCATAGCGAGTCAATAATCGAGATCGGTGGGAGCACATGTTACATGATTACAAAAGAGTAAAGACTATGAAGCATGTATACCTTTTGGGCGTGATAGTTATTTGAGTATGAAGGTTGAGAGAGATTTGAAAAGACACTTCTAACAAAATTTGCTATGGAATTCTTTGATGCGATGGAGATCAACTTTGGTAATGATAGAGCTATCAATCCTAGTAAAATATCAATTGATACTTATGACACACAGTATGCATTCAATGAGGGTGTGTCTTCTCCAATAAAAATGAGCCATTGAAAGAGTGTGAGACACCGGGAATGGCATGTGAAAGCTCATGGAATACTGGAAAGGAAAAGGAAAAACTATCAACATGTAAAAGTAGAAAAAAGCAACAAAACAACAAAATTATTAAAGACATCATTGATGAAACCAAAAAGTTAGTGATTTCTACATTTTATATGGATGAAGAGAGGCATATAAAATTCCATGAAATCGATCATGAAATTAAAGAGCAAAAATGAAGGGTGGAGATAAGAATGAGGAAAGGATGATCAAAATAGAGGAGCAAAAAAACTAATGTGCAAATGAACATGGTTTTAGCTTTAAATGTTATTGGACAAGGAAATGTTGAAGATGAATGAGTCATTTTCAAATGATATATAATTCTTCAAATCCCATACTTGGGTTATATTGTTGCCATTTTTGCTCTTTAGTGGATTTTCTAGTTACTTGTTATTGTTGAGTATGGAGCTTAATTGCTTCACAAAAAGCTTGTTTTTACATGTTGCTGGTTTTGTGATGGACCGACATCGATCAGAAGTAATTGACATTAGTCAAACTATAACCATCATCATTCAAGGAGTGATTGACATCGGTCAAGAAGTAACCAACATCGGTTACCTATGTGTGATGGTACATTATTGTTTGGTCAAGAATTAGAATAAATTGTTTTCTTTAAAGATGATTTCTTTATTATAAAAGAATAGTTAGTTTCTCAAAATAGATATATATGCATGTATGCATTGTATGAGGGTAAGTGAGAAGAAAATAGTAATTTCTTCCATGTTAGTTTTCTTGGTGAGCAAGAAAATTAGTGAGTGAGGAAAAACATTGAACATCCTGTGAGGTGTTGGAAGACATCAGATCTTCATTGTATTTACTCTATAAAGCACTAAATAATAATATTGGCCATTTCTTGGTGGACGTAGCCCACACTGGGTGAACCACATTAAATATGGTGTTATCTTTCTCTTGTTTATTTTATCTTCTAGTTTATTTTCGCATTCATTGCTTGTATGATTTATCTGATTTTAGATTTGTGTAACACTGTTTTATGGTTTAAGCCCAACAACTGGTATAAGAGATTTGTTTGGAGGTTTTGTGTGTTGATAATATTTACTCACAAGAGAGGTTTTTGATTGAGTGGGAGTAGGTAATTTGAAGATGTAAATCTTGACTAGAGAAATTTGATGATCGTAATTATCAACTATGGAAGATGCGGTGGAGGATTATTTGTATCGAGAAAGATTTATACTTGTATTTAGATGAGAATGGACAACTAGACATGATGATTGATGAAGAATGGAAAGTTCTTGATAGAAAGGCTATAGGATCTATAAGATTAATCCCAAGAAAGCATCGGTGGCTTCAATTTTACAGATGAAAAAACCACAGTAGAGTTGATGAAATCTTTAGAAAATTTGTATGAAACTCCTAATGCTTCAAATAAGGTTTATTTGATAAAAAAATGTTTAATTCTAAGATGCAAGAAGGTGTCCATCGTATCTAATCATTTGAATGATTTTTGGTTTATTGTAAATCAATTAAAATCATTAGAAATTTTTTCATTTGATGATGAAGTGAAAGTACTTTTATTCTTATGATCTTTGCCGAGATAGTTGGGATAACTTGGTAATGGTTATTAGTAATACACCTAATGCTTCTAAAGGTTTGAAATTTGATGATGTGGTTAGTGTTATCCTTAATGAGGAAATACGCAGGAAAAGATCGGGAGAAAATCATCTCTGTAAACACTTTAAATATACAAAGTGGGGAATATCTAAGGTGAGATCATCAAAGAAGCAAGAAGAATGGGAGATCAAAGTCAAGACATGGAAGATCTAGATCCAGGTACAAATATTTACCTTGCTTGAATTGTGGAAAGAGCGGACACGTAAAGAAGGAGTGTTGGTCCAAGGAAAACAAAGAGAATACATCAAAAACATGTAAAGAAAAAGGTAAAGAGGAAAACGTTGTAAGTGAGGTAAACCAAGATGCCCATATTCTCTCATTGGATACTAAATTAGAATCTTGGGTTTTAGATTCTAGAGATTCTTTCCATGCTACCCCTAATAAGGTTATTTTAGAAATTATGTTCAGAGTGATTTTGGACAAGTTTTTTTAGGAGATGATGA
The DNA here is from genome assembly GCA_018340775.1 of Taxus wallichiana var. yunnanensis. NCBI lineage: Eukaryota > Viridiplantae > Streptophyta > Pinopsida > Cupressales > Taxaceae > Taxus > Taxus wallichiana. The sequence goes on along the minus strand of CM031242.1, from coordinate 557,616,187 downwards.
GTCATGCAATATTACTAGTAAAGGTGATGTTTATCTAAAGTTGCAAAATGGAAATCCATGGGTATTGAAAGATGTGAGGCATGTGCTAAGCCTCAAGAGAAATATAATATCTGTAGGGAAACTAGGTGAATCTGGATGTGTGGTTACATTCACATCCAATTCTTGGAAGGTTACCAAGGAATATCTTGTTGTGGCAAGAGGTAAGAAGGTAGGAACTTTATATCTATCTACATGTGTTACTGATTCCTTTTTCTATGTTATCTACTATAGATTCAGATACAACCATGTGGCATAATCGGCTAGGCCATATGAGTGAAAAAGGAATGCAAATCTTAAAGGATAAGGGTAAGTTATTAGATTTGAAACAATTAGATCTTGAATTTTGTGAGCATTGCATATTTGGAAAGTAGAAGAGAGTGAGATTTCTCAAGGTTGGGTCAATAAAGAAGGAGCATAAATTGGATCTTGTACACTTAGATGTGTGGGGACCAACCTAGGTAGCTTCTATTGGAGGATCCCAATATTATGTGACTTTCATTGATGATGCCACAAGGAAGGTATGGATTTATTATATTAAGTGTAAATATGATGTTTTTGAGACTTTTAAAAGGTGGAAAGCCCTTGTGGAAAATGAAACAAACTTAAAATTAAAGTGCCTTAGATCTGAAAATGGTGGTGAGTATTGCAGCAAGGCTTTCAATGATTATTGTTCAAAGAATGGAATATGAAGAGAAAGAATGGTTCTAGAAATCCACAAGAGAATGGAGTTGTAAAAATAATGAACAAATAATCATGGAACATGTTAGAAGCATGAGGATACATGTCGGTTTTCCTTTGAAGTTTTGGGCAGAAGTAGTGGATACGAAATGTACTTGATCAACTGTGGGCCTTCAACAACACTAGATGGTGGAATACCAGAAGAAGTTTGGTCTGGAAAAGAGGTAGATTTTTCTTTTCTTAGATTTTTTGGCTCAGAAGCTTTTGTGCATGTTGATAGGGAAAATAGGAAGAAGTTGGATGCTAAATCTAAGAGATGTACTTTCATTGGTTATGGATATGGTGATTTTGGATATCGATTTTGGGATTTAGAAGATTCTAAGATTGTTAGGATTCATGATATTGATTGGAATGAAAAAAGAATGTACAGGGATCAAGTTTTGGTGCCTAAACATGAACATGTTGAGGATATTTTGAAGGAAAATCAACTTTTTGACCTAAAATAGACATCCATCAGACACTAACATCGGTTCTACAAAACCGATGTTGGTTAGGCTAACCAACATCGACATAAAATCAGATTTAGAATAATCAACCAATGGAATGGTGTCGGTACTCCTCGAACCGATGTTAGTAAGGCAACCACAGTTGGTCGACAGACAGAGGAACCGTGGTCGGTTATAGAACTATGGTTGGTTACATGTGACCAGGTGTCGGTCCATGACAAAGATTGACATGAACATGCAATCGGCACAGAATGAGCCCTAGACACCCTAGATCTCAGTGAGAAGGTCATAAAGGGTAAGTAGACCTCTAGAGATATTTTCACCTTCCTTTTCTTATTTATTATTGACTAATAGTGGTGGATGAGAAATCTTTGAAGAAGCAATGCAAGTAGATACCCACGTGCAGTGAGAGCATGACATGGATGACGAGATGGACTCCTTGGAAAAAAATTAGACATAGGATTTGGTTAAGTTTCTGTAGGTATGAAAACACTACATAAAAATAGGTTTACAAAATCAATGAATAAGATGGTGGATTAAAAAGGTACAAGGCGAGGCTTGTGGTAAAGGGATTTGCACAGAAAGTAGGTATTGAATTTGATGATATTTTTTCTCCGTAGTTAAGATGACTTATATTGTATTGTTCTAAGTTTGGTTACAATAAAAAGATTTGCATTTAGAACAACTTGATGTTAAGATGACTTTTCTTCATGGTGATTTTGAGGAAGAGATTTATATGCAACATCTACTTGGGTATGAAGTCAATGGTAAAGATAAATTAGTGTACAAATTGAAAAAGAGCCTATATGGGCTCAAACAAGCTCTAAGGCAATGGTATTTGAGATTTGATAGTTTTATGCATGAGCATGGTTATATGAGATGTGAATCGACCATTTTTTTATTTTAAAAAGCTTGAAAATGGGAGCTATGTTATTTTTTATTATTGTATGTGAATGATATGTTGATTGCAAGATCTAGTATGTAGGACACTGATAAACTTAAAGAAAGGTTAACTTACACATTTGCAATGAAGGATTTGGGAGTTGCAAAGAAAATCCTTGGCATGAAAATTCATTGAGACAGGAAAAATAAGTTGTATTTGTCTCAGGAGACTTATATTAATAAGGTGTTGGAAAGGTTTAACATGAAAGATTCAAAACCTATTAGTACACCTATGGCTGGACACTTCAAATTGAGCAAAGATTAGTGTCCTTCATCACAATGAGGAGGTTGATTACATGGCACATGTTCCCTATACTTTAGCAATAGGAAGTCTTATGTATGTCATGGTTTGTACTAGACTAGACATTGCACATGTAGTGGGAGTTGTGAGCAGGTTTATGGCTAATCCAGGTAAAGAACATTGGAAAGTAGTCTAATGGATTCTCATATATTTGAGAGGACATCCGGCATGGAATTATGTTATGGAGGGTCGATATTTTTACATGGCTATATTGATTCGATATATGGTGGAGATTTGGATGACGGAGGACCACCACTAGATATTTTTCACATCGATAGGTGGAACAAAAGTTAGTTGGATTTCGATATTACATAAGGTTGTGGCTTTGTCTATTATAGAGGTAGAGTATGTTACAGCTACAAAAGATAACAAGGAGATGATATGGATGAGTAGGTTCATGAAAGAGTTGGGTAAGGAGAAAGAGGATTGTAGATTATACAGTGATATTCAGAGCATGATCCATCTAGAAAATAACTCAACATTTCATTCAAGAATAAAACACATTTAGTTGAGGTATCACTTCATACAACAGGTGTTGGAGGATGGGTAGCTGAAGTTAGAGAAAATCCATATGGATGAGAACCTTGTGGATATGCTAACGAAGCCATTGGTAAAGGAGAAGTTGGAGCTTCACTCCACTTATGTTGGTCTTTAAGTTTGAGACTTGAAGAGGAAGAAACAAGCCAAGGAAAAGGATCCAAGGATAGTGATGGACATTATAATGCAACAATTGATCTCTAAGTGGGAGATTGTTGAGTGTGGAGCTTAATTGCTTCACAAAAGCTTTCTTGTACATGTTGGTTTTTTGACAGTGACATCAATCAGAAGAAGCCGGCATCTATAATCGACATCGGTCGAGGAGTGACCGACATCGATCGGCGAATGGCGCGGATTTTACTGTGCGATGATGCTTTATTGTTTGATCGAATTAGAATAAATATTTTGCTTTAAAGATGATTCTTGATTGTAAAAGCATAGTTAGTTACCCAAAATACATACATACATACATACATATATTATATATATACATACATACATATATATATATATATATGCATAAATATATATATACATATATATATATATACATAAATATATATATATATATATATATATACATATATATATATATTATATTGCATGTATATAATAGCATATATATATATATATGTATGTATATGCATATGGATGAGGTAATGTGTATATATATAATATATGTATATATGTATATATACATGCATATATATATATATTTATATATATGCATGTATATATAATATATACATATATATATATATACACATATACATACATATATATACATATACATACACATATATATATATGCATGTATATATACATGCATATATATATATATATATATTATATATATATATATATATATATATATATATATATATATATGTATATATATATATATATATATATATATATGCATGTATGCATTGGATGAGGGTAAGTGAGAAGAAAATAGTAATTTCTTGCATGTTAGTTTTCTTGGTGAGCAAGAAAAATTAGTTGAGTGAGAGAAAATCATTGACCATCCTATGAGGTGTTGGAAGACATTAGATATTCATTGTATTGTCTCTATAAAGCACTAAATAATAATATAGGTCGTTTCTTGGTGAACGTAACCCACATTGGGTGAACCACGTTAATCCGGTGTTATCTTTCTCTTGTTTATTTTATCTTCTAGTTTATTTCCACATTCATTGCTTGTATGCTTTATCGAATTTAGATCATGCAACATTGTTATATGGTTTAACCCTAACAATTATGAGACTGAAATAAGTATATTAATAAAGAAGTATTTGAAATTGTTTGTTTTACTTGCAAATCATGAAAAATAAAACTATCTTGTTTCAACATCCAAATGTTATAATCTTGTAACATTTAAAATTCAATCATATTTCTATAACTTGCAGTTTAATTTAATTATAAGCCTTCATCTTTCTATTTGTCAGTTGTAACATCATTTTTTATTTGATATATTTTAATGGTGCATTCTTGTGTACTTTTTTAAAGTGAGGAGATCAATGTTTGCTGAGATCAATCTTCAACATTATCCATTTACATAAAATGAATCCTACTTCAATAGCAAAAATGAAATTCTTTCATGAAAATGCATTAATTATTGTCCAATTAGTATTACAAATATGGAGCAATCTTCAAGATTCAACTAATATGCAATGCATTTTAAGAAGTGTAAGGTAGATTCATTTTAGACTAGGTATTCCTCAACTATGGATGCAAATGACATGGATATGGAGGTTATTGTTGTCATTTTTAGATAATAAATTCAAATCCTTTATGCAAATTTATCTTCTTTTGAATGGGAAGGAAGGATACAAGGTGAGTGGTATATTAAACAACGTTCTATACACTGATGGAACCACTATATTTTTGAAGTAAGATGTGATGATCAATGTTTCCGTGAAAAAATTAGGATACCTTATATGTTATTTCAAAATATTGTCAACTATTGAATGGCGATCTTAAACAAGGTGAAATACCATTTTCATTTGCTACCTCTACAAAAGGCAAGGTATATCTAGTTGAAAAATAAGTGGCCATGAGAATGTTAAGATTGTCATCTGGAATGAAAATGGTTAACATTAGTGATTTGTTTGGTTGTGGAAAGTAAACCATGGTGAGAAATATAAATAAGTTCATAAATTTCATGTACACTTGGTTTCAAGGTCATGTTCAATGGCCAAGTGAGCATATGGCATCGGGAAAGTAAAAGAAGGATTTCGTAAAAACCGAGGTTTTCCAAATTATTGTGGGGATATAGATGTAACTCACATTCCAATCTGACTTCCTCTTAATAAGTGTTCATCGATTGTTATGATCAAGTTTACAATTATAGTATGACATTACAAGTGATTGTTGATAGTAATATGCATTTCATGGATGTGTTTATAGGATGGCCAGGTTCTGTTAATGATTCTAGACTTCTTCGTAATTCAATTTTTTATAGAATGTATGATGAAGGAGAGAGACTAAATGGTCTTTCAGTTCCTATTGCCTCATTAAACATGAGGGATTACATTATTGGTGATGGTGGATATCCACTATTACCATGCTTAATCATATCTTTCAGTGGATTTGTAACTACTACTCAAAGGGAATTCAATTTTAAGTTGTCATCCACACACATTGTTGTCAAGTGTCCATTTGGAAAGTTAAAGCAGTTATGGGGGATTCTAGAATAAAGAATGTGGCACCCAAATTTGGAAATGCTACCCAGAACCATTCTTGTTTGTTGATATCTTTGCACAATATGGTGCTAACTTTTGTAGAAGATGACATTGATACATGTGATGATGTTGATTTTGAACATGAAAATAATATACCAACCAATGAAGTGGGTGATCCCGCATTGCTACACTTGCTCGAGAATCCTTAATGGAATTTATTAATGGAAATGCCAATAATGTGGACATATAAGGAACATAGAATGATAAGGGTACTTTTTTTAGTCATTGTGATTCCAATATATATGTATGCTCAATTCGAGCAGTGGGATATAAAATTCAAATAACATGATTCTAATTAATATGTTTATCATAATGAAGGTTAAGGAATGGATTTCTCATTTTTTTATAACTTCTTTATACCATATCTATTGTATGTAAGCCCCCTTATCTTGAGAAATTTGCTGTTATCTATTATTATGTAGTGGCGATCTCTATTATGTTCATTCTTCCATGGTACTTTGAAATTGTGCTCTTTATTTGTGTAACACACACCTCCAACAAGCACCTCATTTGGTGTTTATAAATATATGGACATTATTGCTTGGCAACAAAGGCATATAAAAGAGGTTTCCTTTACAACTTAAAATCTTTCTAATAGAAATCCATTTGTTGCAAATGACTTCAAATAGTTTTGAATAAATGTTGGTGAAAGACAATGTACCCTGCACCTTTTGGAGAAGAATCACAAATTGTCAAATGCATCTATAGTAATAATCAATGTCTTGTGCACTTAAATATTTGATTTTTTATATTTTTAGCAATTTTTAGTTGTCTTCCATGACATGAATGATGATATCATATAATACTTGTTCGACCACTTTGTTTACCACTTACAAATATTTATAATGCTAATGCTATTTTGAGCATCATTGTATTTTCAGTTCATATTGGTTGGTTTGAAGTATATTTATTTTTTTGATAGTCTCCAACTCATTCACATGACAAATTTTTATAAAGACATCAAAGAATTTGTTTTTGGCTTGATTTATATATTTCAAGATTGCCTACATTTTAGCATTTTTCTTGAGTTGCTCTCTTAAATTTGAAAAGAATAGGCCATCCGAGTTTATTTACATGTATGTTGACACCTTTGCATATCTTGGAGGCACTTTAAGAAAGTAGATGGAGGTACATAGGAGGTTGCATGAACAAAGCTGCTCGATTAAAAGTAATATATTTTCATATTTTCATAGTTAAAAGCACCAATGTTGTGAGCCTTTGTCTCTCCAAGTGTGGAAACCATTAAGAATTAGATCAAATTCATATTGAAACCAATCCTAAACAACTTGACACATGGCCATCTCCATAACAAGACTTTTTTTGAGAAAGAATTCAAATTCTAAGCTTGTGTGGTTTTACTTGAGATTGAAAGGGTTTTCTCTTTTTTTTTGTATGTTTTAATTTATTCTTGTCTCATTTGTGGTATAATTCGAGAAATATTTAGCTTCATAGATGAAATTCCATGGGACCATAAAACTACAATGGGTTCTTGTTAATTCTCGGTGGGAAATGTTGAGGAAAAAATTAAAACCATGGGACCTAAAACAACTAAAATGCTCCTAAATTATCTTAGCAACACCCACTAAGATATTTATGGATCCCCCACTCCATGGGACCATGCCCTTATGAATTATAATAAAAACAATATTTTTTCAATAATAAATGACTTTCCCTCCTAAAAGAGAATTTAAAAATGAGCACATAAAAATGCATTAAATGTAAGATGGAATAGTTGCGAAGAGGAGGAAAGTTTCAAAAATAAAGTCAAATCATCATTTAAGATGATATAAGTCAAGATTAAAATTTAACACTCCCCCTTAATCTTGAGCCTCTACAAACTCATATAAAATCACCTTATGCATCAAGTGACTTCACAAGAACTTTTATAATCACTTCAAAAGCTGATTGTAGATCTTAGGAGCTAATTGTAGGATCTCTGGAGCTAGTTGTAGAATCTCACAGAGTTAGTGGTAGGATCTCTGGAACTAGTTGTAGGATCTCCAGAGCTAGAAATAGAATCTTTAGAGCTAGTTATAGGATCTTCAAAGCTATTTATAGAATCTTTGGAGCTAGATGTAGGGTCTCCAGAGCTAGTATAATAGATCTTTGGATTTGATTGTACTATATCAATGACACCCAAATTTCCTCTCAAATGTTCAAAGCTATCCTTTGACAAAGGCTTGGTAAATATGTCAGCAAGTTGCTGCTCTAACTTACAAAATTTAAGTTCTATCTCACATTTTTCAACTAATTCTTGAATAAAATGATACATGATTGCAATATGCTTTAATCTTCTATGAAAAACAAGATTCTTTGAGAAGGCAATGGAAGATAAGTTATCAAAAATATAATAGATGCTTCATGTTGTCTTTTGTGTAAATCTAATGTGATTCTTCTTATCCATATAGTCGACATGCAACTGAATTTGTTGTTATATACTCGGCTTCAGTGTAAAAAGTGAAACCATTGATTATTTATTTGAAGCCCATGAAATGTCTTCTGACCCAATATGAAACACATATTTAGATGTGTTCTTTCTATCATCAAGACTACCTTCCCAATCACTATCTGTATATCCAACTAATTGAAAATCATTTACAACTACATTGAAGATTCCATAGTTTCTTGTGTCATTAATATACCTCAAATTATTTTCATGCTTGTCAATGTGTCTCTTTTGGAATCTCCATGGACCTAGAAATCAAGTCGATTTGCACACATGATGTTTGATCAAGTTACAATCAAATACGTCAAGCTTCCTATCAAGATTACATGTGTCATGTAGGATCTAAATTGTTGTGGAAATATTCCTATGCAATTTCAAGCTCATTTCAATTGGTGTAGATGTTGGTTTGGAGTCCAACATTCTAAATCTCTCCAAAATCTCCTTGCATACTTAGTTTGTGACACAAAAATTTCATGTTCCATTTGATTGACTTCAATACCGAGAAATGTACCTCCACAAAACCAAATCAATCATGCCAAACTTCTTCTTCGTGGCTGATTTTAATTCTTAGATAAGATAAATACATGAATGCTAGTTTGTTAGATAAGATGAAGACATGAATGGAAAATTGGAAATAAAAGTGTGAATAAAATACTTGAATGTCCCACACTTATTCCATAGTTTAGAGTGTCCCTACCCAACAAATATTTGTTATTTTTGCTTCACTTTATTGTCTCAATCTCACTTGCAATATTCACATCAATACAATATGCACTTAAAGGGGGCAAAAAAAAGAGGAAATCCAATAGGTTCGAGGTTTGAAACCCAACCAATACTTGTGTTGTGTAGCACTTTGTAGGCCCCATTTTCAGTTTTAAACACAATTATTTGCAAGAAAACATGGGATGCACAAATAATCATCAATAATTGAGCCCCTCTAATGGTTGGTCATATGAGCGACAAGTAGATTTTATCTTCTAATAAAATTTTATTATTTTTTATTTTAATTTTTTTATGACATTAAGGTCATTGATTGGGAGATGTTTAATTTGGAATATATGATGTATATATGAATTGAAAACTAGAAATAAAAATGTGTGAATTAAATGCGTGAATATCCTTCGCGATCCATTAAACCCGCTTTCATCACGGATAATGCAGAAATATTTGGAACACAAGGAGATGTTCCATCGTGCTCAATGAATTTTTCCATTTTTTAAATTTTTTACAGCATTAAGGTCATCAATTGGGCGATGTTTAATTTGGTAGATAAGATGTATACATAAATGAAAAGTTGGAAATTGATTAACTAAAATTAAATTAAACTATAGGAAAGTATAACAATAGTTAATCTAATATAGGAGGACTAAAACGATGTAAACTATGCCAAGACAATATGGAATGATTTTAAATAATTATACTAAATGAAATAAAACCCTAAATGTGCAAGGATGTAAAATGAAAGGACTTAGCTAATTGTTGGAGACTTTCGCAGGTTGCCACAAGTCTAACTGTGGATTCTTGAAGTAGGAATGATCACTCAAAGGTCCCAAGAGGTTAGATCTAGAAGATATAAGGAGACTGCAACACCCAGGAAGGTACTAGGGAACCTCGGGGTGCCCTAGTCTACAGAATAGGTGCCTTGGTCTCTCTAAAAGCTCATAATCTGATTTTGGTAGTGTCATAAGATGCTCTAAAATATCCATTTTTTTCATCTTTGGATCTCTATCGAACTACATTGGGTATATGAAATAATGCAAGATGAAGGAATGAATTGCAAAATACAAAGAAGTATCAAAACCCTAAAAATAAGATATGTAAACTGAATGGTTTGGATTGACCTCAACTTTAAAAAATAGCGGGCTTACTAATCGAATGATGCACTACATTTCAAACTCAGATATAGTTCGTGTGTGTGTGTGTGTGTGTGTGTGTGTGCATGTCATGCCCTAGGTGCTCTTGTGTCAATCATACTTTGTGAAGTAGCAAGCAATAATAACTATAGAAAAATGTAATAGTATGTGTGTATGGAATATAATAGAATCCCTCTCCCTATGATGTGTGTTTTGATACGGATATCCTAGCCTTTATGCATGGAACTATGTGGATGCAAGTGATGTAATGGATGTAACTCTAAATGGAGTGATAGTAGAATGTGATCCTAGAACCCTCATTATGGTCTCATAACCTTTTATTTATAGGGTTCTCTTGTTTTGATTTCATAATTAACCCCGACATGGCCTGACTAGGAAGAAGATAAGGATGAAAAATGGATAGAAGAGGCCCATAAAGTGGTAGGAAAATAGAATGGATCGGGGCACCCCAATACGAGCTAAGGCACCCTGGCTTTAGGCTAGAATGATGGGATAGTTATGAAATATGTGGGCATGTATAGGAAAATACGTGGGAATGAAGAAAGAAAAGGTTGAAACAATATGGCCAAAAGGTGGGATTAATTAGTACTTTCTTCACTTGAGAACCCTCTAAATAGTAGTATAAGACTGGGCTAAATAATGCCTAAAGTGCATGATTTTGTGACTACATTTTGTCCCCACTTTATGTTGGTGAGAAGAATGCTCGGTAACATAAAGTAGATAAAGATGTGTACATGATATCCATGTAGAGTGTAGTAGAAGACATGCTAATGGACTAGACTCAAGCGTGGAATGACAAAAAGAAAAATTGGAGGAGCATGGATTCTAAAGATGAAAAATGTGCATAAAAAGTGATGAGAGTGAACTTAGGGTGAAACATGTGTAGTTTTGTGGTGTATAGTGTACCTACATGGTTAGTAAAGGCAAGTGTTGTTGCATTGTTTTTTTGTTGCGTTGTTGTTGTTGTTTTTTTGTTTCCCCCAATTTGATTGCTTGTTTCTCATATGGTAGACCTACAAGGAGAAAATGATCAAGTATTCAAATATGTATGTATGTAAAAACGTTGTGTAAAATACGCATGTGTATAAAAATGTTTAAAGTACGCAAATGTAAAATATGTGAAAAGAAAAGTGTAAATGGAACATGTGTACTTGATCCATGTCAAGAAAAAGGGTGTAGAAGGATATCCTCTACTGTTGCGATTTTTTTGGGCAATCTCACGCCACCATGGCTAAAGAAGTGTAGGGAGGAAATTTTATGTGTCCTCCAACTCTAACCACTTCTGCTGAAATGTGTGAAGAGATCTATGTAGCATCCTGGTTTTGGGCGATCCAATGCCAAGTGGCCAAAGTACTCATCGGTAATGAGAATGTTATGAGGCGTGATATGGTATGTCTATAGGAAAGAAGGGCGACGGATGATGAGGTGTTAATTTTAGAATGGGGGGAATGTGATGTTATGCCCTCCAAGTGTGTGTAAGAAGGAGAAGTTAACCCATGGGGATGAAGGATGAGGGTCTCTTGACCGGTGCATATGGTAATGCGGGTAGAGTGCCACGATCTAATAGTGGTAATATAGTAGATAAATGCGATGCGTCGATGAACAAAATTTAAATGCGCATGAGGAATGAATGAATGAGGAAGTTCAAGATGTAAGAACATTTTTAATGGTGATTATGGTGGAGGAAACATCAAAATATGCATGAAAGTTTGTCAATGAGAGGATATTTAAGTAGTGCTATCTTGAGATTTAAGCGATGAAGCGAGTCGATGGGTTGGATGGTGAATAGGAGGTGATTGTACATCAAAGGAGATAAGGCCTAGTTATTTGAGATATTTAATTATACGTGACAAAGTGTGACAAGCATTGTACGATGATATTTGTGCATTCGATGATAGTGACGATATGGACAATCCTAGTATTATACTAGTCGAGAAGGAGGATAGTGATGAGTATGTGGTAGAGTAATCATGTGATGTTAAAAGTTGAATGAAAACATCTTTTCTATAGCATTAGAGTGAAAGATGAGAGGTGGAGGTGATGGTGTACCGGAGGGTCGGCGAGAAGGCATGCAAGTAAATGTAGATGGCGTATGAGGTGGAGCATGAGTACCAACATGAGAGCGAGAAGTAGCCTTAAGTTGTTCAACTTCAGTAATGAGAAATGTAATTGTGGCTTCCATGGACTAACACTGAGTTTTCAACGCTTGTATGGAATCTAATAGGTGTGTATTAGATGGATGAATGTGAAAGTGGAATTCATCAACTAAATGGGTAGATATAGGGCATATTTGAGGCGGTGATGGATTGGTGTTACTGCAAGGAGATAAAGGAGAAGTAAGATCTTCTAAAAGGTCATCAACATTATTGTCAAAATCATATGGAACCACGCAGAAACCGATAAGTATGATATGTGATAGGTCATCCAAATAACCATGAGTGCGTAAGATATACATGACCATTGTAGACACCCCAAAATTTCACCCATTTGTGATTAATTGATTAAATTAATTAATTAATACACATTATACCCCTTTGGATTAATTAAATTAATCCCATGTATCCTTTAGTACCCTTTAGCTAAGTTAATTATTATTTATTAATTAAATAATTAATTAATTAAGTGTGTGCACATCCTAGTCATCTGCCACTTGATCAAACTCCACTTAGACTCCACTTGGACTCCCTATCCTTATCCTAGTTAATTGCACTTCTAGAATCCTAGAAAGGTGGGGGCAATTAAATTGCACGTACAACCACCTTTTCGGATGCAACTTTTTTGCAATTAATTCATTTATTCCCCCGACACTATTGTAACTTCCCACAATGTTATTTTTAGCATATTCATTTATCCATGTGTAACCAATTTAACTACTTTTGCCTCTATAAATTTACAGGCTTACCTTCCTTACAAATCCTCTTGAATTTGAATACAAAAACTTTGCTGAATTCACTGTGTTGGTAGCATTTGCATTCAAAGTTTGGAGAGCACTCAAGAGCATCCACAATCATTTCTGACATTCATTTGCAAGGTTTCATAGGAGACCCTTATTGAGGTTTGCATTGAAGGTTACTGGAAGGTTTGCAAATTATTTGTTTGTCTTTCATTACTATGATTTTTCATAGCATACATTTTTGGCATGCCCGTGGGACTCGCACCCCTCCTCTTTCATTTTTGGTTTCATTTTTTTGTTTTTGTTTTGAGTTTGGAGTGCTTTTTTTTTTTTTAGGTTGTGCAATTTTGGAAGCTTTCACATACCAATTACAAAAAAACACATATTTATTATTTTGCTGATTTTTTTGTTTATTTTTACTAAAATTTGTAGTTTCACTTTTGTTTGTCAGATTTTAGTATACATTTCTCTTTTGTACATTTTTTTCTTTTCCATTTTATCTTCTATTATACTATTGTCACCAACACAAACACAATACTATTATTGATTATTTTATTTGTAAAAAAAAAAAATATATTATAAATATTTATATTTTTATTTGTTTTAAAATTAAAAAAAAAAAAACAAAAAAAAAAAAAAAAAAAACCTAAACTACCCTACCCCTCCCCATCCCCCCTCTCCCTACCTAGCTCCCACCTCGGCCAGCCCAGCCGAGCCACCTCCCCTCCCCACCCTTCGCCATCTCCCTTCCACTCCCCACAAGACCCTCAACTAACCCTCTGCCCCACTCCCCACTCCATGTGACCGACCTGCCCCTGCATCTTACCCCATCGACCCCCACCCTCCCCGACCCCCTCTGAGTTTCCCCTAGACCCCCCACCCCATCCCATCCCCCTCCCCACTCCCAACCCCAACCTATTGCTCGCCCCATCCCAGCTCCTTCCATCCTCCTACCTCCACCCGAGCCCTCGGCCCTCCCATGCACCCTCCCCTCCATGTTCCCTAACTCGACCCCCCTATTTCCCATAAACCCTACCCCCACCCCCCTCCCTACCCTGCAGACCCCAAACCCCACCCACTAATCCCCCTCCCCTCCCTCCTCCCCTCCCTCCCTCCTAACTCCCAACCCCCTCCCCCCGACCGAGCCCTCACCTCCCAATACCCAAAACCAAAATACTAAGCCCTTAAAAACTTTTAGGTTATATTCCATTTTTAGTTTTCATTAGGCTTCCTTTTAGGTTTTTAGCTTTGGTTAATTTTTTAGTTTAAAACTTCTAGCTTTCTTTTATTTTTATCTTATTTATTTAGCTTTTTTTTTTTACCTTCATTTTTTAGATATTTTATTTTCATTTTTATTTTTTAGATGTTTTTTTTTAATTTTTTTAGTTTAGTTTTTCTTTTTAGGCATTACATAATTTTTTTTTTTTTTTATTTTTTAGTTAATTTTTTTTTTTAATTAATTCAGACTTTTTTAATTTATTTGACAATTTTTATTTATTTTTTTTCATTTTCATTTAACGTCGACTTATTTTTTTCAATCTTGGTTTTTGTAGGAATAGGGTCTTGCACTTATTTTGATTTTTCACTTATTAGGACTATTTCATATATTTTCTTCACCCAAACTTATTATTTTAGGTTTTGATTCGCTCCTTTTTTCATCACTATACCATGGGCCTAATTGTGACAAAATTTTGAAAACTTTTAGTGTTATTGGACGTTTTGGTCAATTTTTTTTTTTTTCCTTTTTACCATTTTTAGTCATTTTTTCATTTTACAAACTAGACTAACATTTTCTCATGTTTTTGCATGCTTTTCCTTTGTCATTTTCTTTTATTTTTGTGTGACTAATCACGAATCGCTCATGCGTATGCTCTTCCCTCATGCTTTTAAAGTGATCTTGGGAATCAGAAACATGGTCGTTTCTTTCTTTTTTTTTTTTTTGGGGAATTAACATTTCACTTAACCAAAGCCAACCCACATGTATGCTCTTTCCTTGTGCTTTTAAGTGATCTTGGAAATCAGAAACGTGGGTTCACTTTTCTTGTTTATTTGTTTTGTTTTTTTTACCTCATTCGAAAAACTTTCTAATCATTTTTTGTAGGACCCACTCTCACACAAGGTGGATAAAACATTCAAAACTACTAACTGTAGGTTCCAAAGGAGTTCAACCAAACCACATTTAAATCAAAAGATAAAAAAACACCACATTCAAAACACTTGATTTACAGGTTCGGTTAAGAGCTACGGCTCGACCGCTTAACTAGAACATAACCCCCTTGGCATAAGCCTTAAGCTACAAAAAGGGGGTGGTTCTAGGAACCCCAAAGTAGTCCACACCTTGAGGGAACTGGTGGATGAAATGGGAACCTTTTTATCCTACTTGACTAGTAAAGCCTTGTGAGTTAGAGTCACGGATATCCTTAGTGGCGACCCCAGTGTGATTCATTCTAAGCAAGATCTTTTCTCAAGGTTTCAAAGGGGTAAAGTAAAGCCATCAGCTAGCAATAGCATCGTTCACGCTCACTGATATACTACGACACCTAGTTGAGAGAGCCACCTAGGAAGCCACGCCTTGTCCAAGCCAATCTAAGGTAGAGGCCACAACTTTCACTTCACCACTTTTCATTTTTCTCGCATGTTACACACTTGTGTTTCACTTTCATCATTCACATTTTCTCTCTCATCCATCTTGTCACTTTGTACATGTGTCTAAGTCTTGGGTTGTGGACATCCATATTCACACTTAAGCACTTTCATTTTCATCTAAGTCTTGACGTTGCGATACTCGCTTTATCATAGTCAAGCACTCTCTTGATCACCTTGATCTTTCATTATCATAAGTCTTAAGTTTAACATTATTTTGTTGAACTCTAAGCATTCCCCATTCTTACATTATCACATTTCACATTTACTTTCTCAACTTATTGACATTCTTCACTATCATTCTCTACTCACTCTTACATCATCACATTTTCACATCCACTTTGTTGAGTTGCGACGTCTTCCATTTTTTATCCTATCATCTTACGTTGTCGTACTTCACAATCATTTTGTTGCATTGTCGACATCCTCATTATTTCTTCACTTCTCTCATTAAAGCATTCACTTTGTTTTAATTTGAGATCACTAATCCATCACTTCCCCTTGTCTCTTATCTCCATTTTTGTGAGATTCAGACCTTTTTATCATCGTTTATTCACTTCTTATGATGACCTTTACCTTTTCATTCTTTTAGTGCTTTCACTTCCTTGTCATGTCTTATCTTTTAACACACTTTTTGTTAAGAGTTGACATTGATCATCATCTTCTTAAGTCTCCCCTTTTACCATTCATCTTGTTAAAAGTTGAGAAAATCCATCATTTTCTTTCCTAAGTCTCTTCACTTAACATATTTTTGTTAAGAGTTGAGCATCTTTCATTGTGTTAAAAGTCTCCTCTTGTCACACTTACAATTTTTGCAAGTTGAGCACGCTAACCTTTCATCTCTCCCTCTTTACGTTCACTTTTGTAAAGGATCGTAAAATCATTTCAAACCTCTTCATATTTCTTAACACTCACTTTGTTAAGAATCATCTAAACTAACATTTCAACCCATCTTCCACCTTAACATCATTCATTTTGTTAGGTGTTGTGCAAAGTCCCCTCTTTTCATCACTCTTATCACACATTTTGTTAAGAGTTGATCACTTCATCTTGTTAAGTCTTGTCTCCCTTGACATTCATTTTTGTTAAGTGTCGAGCATGTTTCACTTTTCCCCCTTTTTTTCATTTCTCTTAACACTTACCATGTTAGGAGTTAACCTTTTTACATTTTTCATCACTCTTATCATTCATTTTGATTACGAGTTGATCACATCCACCTTGTTAAGTCTCTCTTCCTTTAACACTCATTTTTGTTATAGAATAGAGCACATCTAACTTCTTGTCATCCTTTTTTCTCTTTACTATCATTTTGTAAGAGAGATGGGCACTTGATTAACCTTTTTTTGCTTCTTCCTCTTAGCACTCATTTTTCTATGGGTCAAACTTTTTCCATCTTCTTCCCTCTTCCATCTTAGCATTCACTTTGCTAGGAGTCGAGGTTTTCAAACATTTTCATCGCTTCCATCTTAGCATTCACTTTGCTAAGGGTTGCGTTATTCATCATACCTTTCTTCACTCTACCTCATTTCTCATTACAATGGTGGATTTATACAATTCATCCTTTTCCCAAGAATGGAAAATGATGAAAGACACTTGCATGGGTATGCAAAAACAATGCAAACAATTCAATTTTGATGAATTGTGTCCATACCCTTTTAATATGGACATCTTACGCATACCCTTCCCATAGTCTTTTGAGATGCCCAAATTTGACAAATACAAGGGAAAAACTGATCCAAGACAACATATCAAAGAATTTTCCATAGCATGTCACGAAGTGGCATATAACGATAGCTTTCTCTTGTGCCTTTTTCCTAGAAGTCTAGGAGGAAAAGCTTTGGATTGGTTCTTACACCTTCCAAAGGGATCTATCACCACCTTGTGGACCTCTAGAGAAGTTTGTCAAACATTTTTCTTTCAACCTCACTTGCAATAATCACCATACTAGAGCTTCTCACGATGAATCTTGGTACATCAACCACAACCACAATGTCATCACTATTGGTGTCATGGATAATCACAATATTCCCAACATACATGACCAATCAATCAAAAATCTAATCATACAACCTAGCCAAGAAACTACGCCACATGTAAAGTTAAACGTAAGTTTACACCCCTTGGTGAAAGTCTCTCTAGTGTCTTTCATCAACTCAAAGTGGCTAGGATGATAAAATATCCCCTTACAAGACCTTGGATTGAAGGAGAACCTAAGCCATATTGGTAAAAACCTCATGCATATTGTGATTTTCATCACATTGATGGCCACTCAACTGATAAATGTACACGTTTTAAGAACTATGTCCAAGACTTAATTGATGATGGAGAGATCTTTGTAGATCTTGATGATGAAGCTCTTGCAACCGATGACATGTCAACTTCCACACCTTCAAATGAAGAGTTGATATTATTCCCACTTCTATTCAATACTGACATTCCATGAGATCATGACGAAGGTCAAGTATCTCCCCTTTCAAACCAATCCATTTCTTCTACATGATTTTCTTCCGTATAGTCCAAACAGACATTGAACATGTTTTGAACAATCTTCTAACACCTAATGAGAGCTTGAATTTTCTTCAAGACTCTCCAATAACCCTTGACATGACAGAAGAGGGTCCATCATCAAACACCATTGAGCTTGATTCTATTCTTTCCATTCCATCTCCTATGCCTAACATCTCTAGTCTTGTTGTCAAACCACAACAACAACAATCTTGGACACTTGCTTCAACGCAACCTTCTATGTCCATTATACCTCACATGATCCATCTTGTAGGAATCTCATCAATGATGATTCCTACTTGTCAAGATATCTACATGCATACATTCTTTGAGGTACGTATACCAGGAATATCCTTATTCAACCATTTCAAGCTTTAATTGCAAATATTTTGTCAATCAACTAATTCACAACCTAGAAGGAGAAACATTGACTATTTCCTCTCTACGGCTTACAAGGAACCCTGAGTATACATCTAGAGATCTATCCTTCTTTCCTCGCTTTTTTCACTCATAGGTGAATATGTATCTCAACATCTTCCCTACATCGAACAATCTTCTTTTAACATCACATATGTCTTTCGATCTCATCAAAGACTTATCTAATCACACATACTTTGACTTGGATCCTATCCTCCCAAGTCTAGTACTTTAAGACCCATCAAATCGTTTGATTCAATCTTTTGACTTGGCTCTATCCACCCAAGTCTCATATTAAGACTTATCAAAACTTTGGTTTCACTCCTTTGACTTGGCTCATGTCCGTCCAAGTCTCGTATTTTAGGACTTATCAAATCTTTTGATTCTCCCTCTTGACTTGCATTTCATCTACACAAGTCTTGTATCTCAAGACCATTCAACTTCAATAAACATGGACCATTTTTTCGAAGTCCATTTCAAACCCTCATCCACCAACATTCAGAAAACTCAAAATCAAAAAAGAGAATAAAACTTTGTATTAGAGCACTGTTTTCCAATCAAAAATGGAAAAGTGTGTACAAATAATGTTAGGCATTCCATCTATTGGAAAATACCTTAATCATACCATTATCATATTCACCTTCTTCACCTATTATGACACATGTTAACTTTGTCCTCTTGGGCATTATGTGTCTCATCTTTGTTATGGTTTTACCATTTCAAATCTTTTTACCTATGGTTTTTTCTTGAAGCTTACTGATGGAAAACTCCTCCTTTCAAATAAGCTCTCTCTTTAATGAAAGCACTAAAATTCTTTACCCGGTCCTTTTTTACCACCCATCTCAATCTACGAGTGTTGAACCCTTGCATCCTACTAGTCGCATGAGGCTGAGACTTGGGGGCAAAATTTTCCTTCCCAACAAACACACTATTATCAACATACAAGGAAAATTAAATCAATAAAAATACAAAAAAATTATAAAATCAATACACCTTTCATCCTTCATAGTCTTTGGTGATAAGCCCATACTTCTTACTAGTAGTATGAGATTGGGAATGAAGAAAGCCCTTACTCACCTACATTTTGTCTTCGTGTTGAGCCCTTTCCTTTTATTGATGGCATGGGGCAACATGTAGGGGTCCTTCACAAAAATCAATAAATAATCATTCAATAAAGCCTTTATGAAATCTAAATCAAAGTTCTTAATCAAAAACATCCCAAGAAGTAATTTAGCTCATGTGATAAGAGAGACACACCAATTCCTTCAACCAGATTTTTCCAATCAGTAGGCCATCAATGGATCTAAGTCAAGTCAAAACCTATAAAGTGGAATCATCTTGTAATTGGTCAGATAATCTTGACTGGAGATGAGTTACATTTTTCTCATATGGATCATTGTTACACTTGTGTCATCACATCCTTTCTCTTCACCTTTAATATCACTATTCATCTCATTTTCACGTCCTTCTTGGCTCTCGGTGATGAGCCCTCACATCTTCCTAGTTGTGTGGAGCCACGAGCAGAGTGAAACACCCTATCATTTTATCATCTACATTTTTGCCAATGGAATGGAATGCTTTTAATTATTTACACCTACTTTCAAGTAGTGTACCTTTTTACTGAGTTGTAAATTAAAAAAAAAAATTCAAAAATGTATCACAAAAACAAAAACAATATAAAATTGTCCAAAACTCCAAAAATAGTTTCAAATTGTCATAATCAAAACATTCAGATAATGTTTGACAAACTTTCAACAACTGGATAACATAGTTCAACAATTTTTCCATTTGATGACACTCCTCATGATCATTCTAGATCATACTCATATTTATTTCCTATGGTGTATATCTATCCCGAGGAAATCATTTACCCTTTCACAATATAATTTTTTGGGGCACACTTGGATTTTACATTTTAATCCAATACAAATCAAACTTCAATGGGATCCGACAAGAGTATCTTTTGGAGTATCTAAGTATCACTCCACTCTTCAGTCTCTAATCCAATCCTCTCATGTGCTAAGTTATCACTTGGGGGCATTCAAATCTATCTAGTTCTTCAATGTGGAACACATTGAGTGTCATTAGACATCATTTTTACATGTTGTATTGTATATGTTGCAGTTTTTTAACATTGTGATGATGTTTTTTATTCTTTCAATTTTTTCATTGTGTTTTACTTTGTTTACCTTTACTATAGACCAATTGTAGGAAATTTATTCACATCTTAGTTCACATATAACTTTGGTGTGGTTCCTTCCTATTCATATTGGGTTTTTTTTTCATTGCTTATTTTATATTTTTTGTCATTTGCATGTGTTGTGTTTTCCTCCTGGTTTATTTAAGCCATGGAATGTCTTCATTTTTGTTTGCATTTGTATTTCAAAACTTGCAAAATCCAAAAAAATCAAATATTTCAAAATTAAAACAAAAATTAAAAAAATTCAAAATATTTCATTAAATCAAAAAAAAATATTTTCAAAATCCAAAAAAAAATCAAATTTTTCAAAATCTAAAAAAAAAAATTTCAAAAATCCAAAAAAAATATTACAAAACTTTTTGAACAAACATTCACTTATCACAGAAATCCTACAATTGGAAAACCCTTAAAGTGAATCATTCAACATCTCAATACAATCTTGATAAACGTCATACTTTTATCTATTACCCTAGTGATCATGCCAATCTTACAACTATCACTTTCTTCCCTTTGCATGATATGCTAACTCTACTTGGGGCAAGTCACAAAATTGTTTTTCCTTCATGATATAACTTCACCTGGGGAAATTTCAACTTTGATCATTTACACAATGGATTCAACAAGAGTTTCATAAGGAGTCACTTTAACTCTTCTCTTCAGTCTGATCCTATTCCCACTTGGGAGCATTTGTATCTACTTAATCATCATTGTGGCATGCATTAGGGGCATGGCTGATTGTCTTCTTTTTGAATTTGTGTTGCATTGTTGATGTTTACTCTTTTTGGACCACTTACAAGTAGTGTGATCACATCTTGGTTCCTTTATAACCCTGATGTGCCGCACCTACTTTGTATATTGGGTTTGTTTTCCTTTTTTTATCTTTTCTTTGTTGTGTGTGTTTGTTTACATGCATCTAGGTTAACCATCTTGATTCTTTTATAATCATGGTGACAAACTCTATTGTGCAACAAAAAAATTAGGTTGTTCTAAAAATTACTCTCCAAATAACACTCATGCTACGAACACAATCCTTTCCCATCTTGTTCTAATCCCTTTTTTTCTTCCTATCAAGTGGTTTTCCACCACCTTGTTACATCATCCACCCACTGAAGGGGCATTCCTCTACCATTCTGCTTGTTGGGGCATCCCAATGCTTCACTTCATTATTTGCTTGGGGCATCCCAATGCTTCACAATTTTCCACTCACCGATCTACATGTGTCTACTATCTTTAAAGCACTATTACTTTGCAATAGCACTTTAAAGAGGGGAAAATGTAGACACCCAAAATTACACTTATATTTCCACTTGTTCCCAAGTGTTATCCTAATACACCCTGTTATTCACCCATTTGTGATTAATTGATTAAATTAATTAATTAATACACATTGTACCCCTTTGGATTAATTAAATTAATCCCATGTATCCTTAGTACCCCTTTAGCTAAGTTAATTATTATTTATTAATTAAATAATTAATTAAGTGTGTGCACATCCTAGTCATCTGCCACTTGATCAAACATCCACCTAGACTCCACTTAGACTCCACTTGGACTCCCTATCCTTATCCTAGTTAACTGCACTTCTAGAATCCTAGAAAGGTGGGGAAATTAAATTACACATACAACCACCTTTCCGGATGCAATTTTTGTAATTAATTCATTTACTACCCCGACACTATTGCAACTTCCCACAATGCTATTTTTAGCATATTCATTCATCCGTGTATAACCAACTTTAACTACTTTTGCCTCTATAAATTACAAGCTTACCTTCCTTACAAATCCTCTTGAATTTGAAGTACAAAAACTTTGTTGAATTCACTGTGTTGGTAGCATTTGCATTCAAAGTTTGGAGAGCACTCAAGAGCATCCACAATCATTTCTAACATTCATTTGCAAGGTTTCACAGGAGACCCTTATTGAGGTTTGCATTGGAAGGTTATGGAGGTATGAAAATTCAAAACCAAGCTGAGAGATCCCATCATGTGAACATACGGTGGCCACGCATGAGGTATCAAGTGGTATGTGTTCACAATAATAATTATTCATGAAGAGGGTGCAAGTGAATGGTGAACACACTAAATAAGGTGATGTTGGTGTGTATTATGGAATGATGTCCATGGACTATAAAGGTTTCTAATATGGGAAAATAACAATAGTATGGACACGTAGTGAACAAGAAACCACGTATACCACATGGATAGTACCCTCAGTGGTAACCCATCTATGATGGGAGGTGGTGGAAGGGGATGTAAAGTAAGGGATTGTTGTGAAGTAGGATCTGTATATAGTACCATAGCATTATTATCATTAAGATAAGTGGTGAATCAAAAGGGACTACATCGATCATACAAACAGTAAGAGGGACTAAGTCATGTGGAACCGTGAGAGATTGACATTCAATCGTAGAAGATGGAGAAGTTAGAACAACTATGGGATTGGTGGAATTATCTATGCATAACACCGAGGAAGGGAAAAATGAGCAGGAATGATCTTGTGGTTCACTAATGGTAGAAGGTGTGGCTATGGGATTAGGAGGAAGATCTTGTACTTCCATGACAAGTTTTCAAAAGCAACAAGACCGATAGTGTATAGATAAGCGGAAAAAACAACATCAATAGCTCTAGGATCCATATAAGAAGATGGAAGCTGAATGAATGAAGGGAAAGGTCTATAGCCAGAAGGATCAGTAGGAGTGTCAACAAAAGTGTGACCATGGCTATCAAATTATAGAGTAATTGGAGACTTAGAAGAAGTACATTTCCTATTACGCTTACCCATGATGAGATGTTGGGTTCACCAAAATGATTAACTAAAATTAAACTAAACTATAGGAAAGTATAATAATAGTTAATCTAATATAGGACTAAAATGTTGTAAACTATGCTAAGACAATATGGAATGATTCTAAATAATTATACTAAATGAAATAAAACCCTAAATGTGTAAGGATGTAAAAGGAAAGGACTTAGTTGATTGTTGATCTGTCATAGGTTGCCACGAGTTTGGCTGTGGATTCACGAAATAAGAAGGATCACTCGAGAGGTCCCATAGAGGTAGAATCTGGAATATATAAGGAGACTGAAGCACCTAGGAAGGTATTGGGGTGCCTTTGGTCTACAAAATAGGCACCCTAGTCTCTGTAAAATCTCAAAATATTATTTTAGCAGTGTCGCAAGATGCCCTGAAATATCCATTGTTTGTCATTTGGATCTTCCAAACTACACCGGGTATATGAAATAATGCAAGATGAAGGAATGACCTGCAAAAATACAAAGAAGTATCAAAACCCTAAAAATAAAAGATGTAAAATGAATGGGTCGGACTGACCTTAGTTGCCACAACAATGGGCTTACTAATCTGAGCATTGCACTACATTTAGACCCAAATGTAGTTCTGGTGTGTGTGTGCATTTCATGCCCTAGGTGATCTTGTTCCAATCACACTTTTTGAAGTAATGAGAAATAATAACTATAGAAAATGTAATAACATGTATGCATGAAATAGAATAAAATCCCTCCCCCTATGTTGTGTGTGTAGATGCGAGATCTCCTAGCCTTGTTACATGGCACTATGTGGATGCAAGTGATGCGATGGATGTAACACTAGATGGCGTGATAGTAGTATGTGATGTTAGGACCCTCATTATGGTCTCATAACCTTAGATTTATAGGGTTCCCTTGTTCTAATTTCATAATTAGCCCCGACATGGTTGACTAGGAAAAAGATAAGGATGAAAAACCTCTAGAATTTTCCCAAAAAGAGGTGGGAAAGTAGAACATAGATCGGGGTTCCCGAGGTGGGACCACGGTGCCCGGGTGCCCAAGTAAGAATGGGCACACCGTTTGAAAGGAAAATAAGAATATTGTTCCAAGTTGCAATCTCATATGATAATAGCACACCACATTAGATTTACAAAATAGAAGAGCTAAAATACCATAGATGGAAATACATCATAATCCATAATGCTCAATACATTACAATACAATGACTTGAATTACTCAATAAGAAATATGTACATATAAGAGGAGGGAAGTGCAAATACTACCTAAATCGGTGGTGAAGAACTCCCACTAAGTGATATTGGCGAGTTAACTCCAAAAACTAATAAGTTAACTCCACATAATTGAGAAGCTAACTCAACACAACTAGTAGTAGCGAACTCCACACAACTAGTACACATAAGCAAGCTAACCCAACAAGTGTAGGGCTAACACAAGTGTAAGAATTATCCTAATAAATAAATAAAAGGATAAATAATAACCTACACTGACACCCTCCCATAAGCATAGCTTAGGTGGGTGGAAAAGAAAGTGGGTCCTAGCAACAAGGCCTGATGAGGTGCCCACATACAAAAACTGGGAAAAATGAACACCGCAAGGTACCTAAAACCAGAATAACAAAGTAGAGAGAGAAAAATCCCACTCCAAGATATCCCAAGAAGCTCGGCTCAAAAAATTATATAATGTTGAAGAAGTTTGGTGCGCATTGTGGTATGAATCCACTACTCGATCATAGAACTCAAAAACAACTGACACTGGGCTTCACCAGAATAGCTCCATGCAAGGAGACTATTAATGGAGTGATGTCGAAAGTGCAAAAAAATACCAAAAATAATTTGATCAAATGCTACAAATAGGTGTTGATGAGGCAAGAATATGTCTGATTAATGTATAATATATGATCTCATCATACTCTCCTTTTGATTAAGTTTGATTGCATTGTGTGACTTTTAGTTGATTTGATATGAGTTAGGATGTAACTATCTATCTTTTGATTGATTGTGATCCTAATGTTAAAAGCTCTGAAATTCCTAACATAGTGTGTGTTTAAATTTAGTTTTGTAATAAAGTAGGTCTAATCAGTCAAGGAAATGAAGCAGGTGGCATTCAATATGTTTTTGATAGCGTCTGTTCCTACAGCTTAGTTCCGGAACTTCCAAGCTAGTTCTAGAACTCCATCACACAATCATCATTTAGTTCCAAAACTTTCGGACTTAGTTCTAGAACTCTAGTATTTAGTTCCGGAATTTTCGAGACTTAGTTCCGGAACTCCTAGGGATAGCTCCGGAACTCTCACAGGTTTTGGTTCTTAACAATTTCCTATGGTTCAGAACTTCTCCAAAGTTCGGAACTGATGGGAGTTATCTATTTTAAACCACATCCAGATATTTTGCATCTACAATCATGAAGGACGAGAATATTTTTGAATAAAAATCCATGAAGAGTTATCCTACAGCTATATCCGATCAAGCTCGCCATCGACTCAACATCTATTACGAGCATGATTCGATTTCATCAGAATCATTGAGACAGTTGTGATTGTAAAATGTATATAAAAGCGAGGACACTGCATTAGATAGAAATTAATTATTAGAGATAGAATGAGATAGATATAGAATAGAGAAAAGAAATAGATTAAGTAACGTGAAGAGATCTCGAGAGGAGCGAGCATCAACCGAATGTGCATGCAAAGATTTGAAACATGGGCGAAACTTGTTAAGCCATAAAACTCTCCTCTATCTCATAGATCAAAATGGGGTGTACATATAGGAGGTGTTGAGTAACCCCCAATGCTGCAATCATGACAACTCGAGTAGAGAGGGGAGTTACATTCCCAGAATAGAAGTGTAACTCCCAATGACACATATGACACACTGACGCGCTGATGCACTAACATGTAAGAGAATCTCATAATGACCCCTAAATGACACATGGACCTATGATCTCACCTAAGTGAGATGACTCACCTAATGATGTGGAAAATACACACACCAACACCCCCCCTTCATCGTAACTTAGGATGAGGCGGAAAGTCAGAAACGAGAAATGGGTCCTAGACACAAAGCCTGATGAGGTACCCATGTACAAGAAAGAAGTCCCAAGTAGTGAAGGAAAACCTAGTGGGAAAAACATCCACCACAAGAGAAAAACACTCTCTAATCTAAGAAAGATGCCAAATATGGGTCCGGCCATAGACAAGCCTGAAAGGGTACCCATGTACAAAGAGGCAATCTCTCGGAAAGAAGAAGAAGAGAGAAGAAGAGGGAGACGAGAGGAATGCAGAAGATGCCATGGATGGATCTGAACTCTGCAGCTCTAGGAGGTCTCCCAGAAGAATTTCGATGATGAGATCCTCTGCCTTTGGACTGAAGAAGAGCCACCCACACCGAACTATGTGCTTGCCCTTAGGAAGGACAGAAATGACGTGTTGGAAGTCCGCCCACTCCACAAAGGAAACTGAAGGTAGCAACACGAAGAACTCTGAGTCTGGTCCACAAAAGTGTGACATAGGTCTAGCAAATGAGTGCCAAGGAACCGAAGGTAATGCCACGTGTGTAGAACTATCAGAGTGTGAAGAGTGAACACCTGTAGAAAGGATGTCCAAGTGATGTGAAGGAACAAAACATCCTCCACAATAGAAAATGGATCCACCTGAGGGTGGATCAATGAAGGTCTCCGGAAAAGTGGAAGTGGTAAGAGTCCCAGAAGGGGCACTCCCAACAATGGAGATGATGGACTCCTCTAAAACACCTATAGATGGATGAGAAACTTGTAGTGCATCACAAGTAGACTGCGAAAAGATGACTAAGGTCAGGTAGATACTCGTCCCAATGAGGGGGCTCAACAAATAGAAGAGCGATGTCAGATAGGTATGAGTCATCCAATGAAGGTAGAGGAGTGAAAGGGCCTCACACACTGGAAGTGGAAAAAGGAGGCAGGTGTAATGAATGTATGAGACTGAGAAGGAGACTGCTCGATATCTGATGAGATGTGGGAAGTGTCAACACTCTCTCGGAATAGTGAGAGAAAGAGAGAGAAAGAGTCCTCTTGTAATGTACTCGACATCAAAACTAGGTGCACAATCCTCGTCATCAGAAGTAGAACCAAACGAGTCTATGTCAGTGGAACTATCATCACATGAAGAAATGGAGGAGACAAATGAATCAACAAAGAACAACAATGGCGGCAATATGTGAAGGGTCTCCATAGAGGGATTGAAGAATGCTCCAGACACGGTGAGGTGGATCTGAGTCTGCCACGTGAAACTAGAGAGAATGAGAGACATGCATCATCATGTGACCAAAGACATGGTCACAAGTGTCAAGGAAGTCCTCTAGATGATGATGATTAGTGGGTGTAGGAACTGGCCCAAGCAAGAAGGGTAAAAGACCCTCGTGGGCAAAGTAACGTTCCATGGAAGCACGCCAAGTTGAATAGTTCCCTCTCTCGGTGAGAAGTGGTGGAGGCTGTAAGGTGATCCTATGATGCTCAAGTCTAGAAAGAGCACTCTCCATGATGAAAAATGCAAGATGCACAAAAGCAAGACGTCAGACTTGGCCGATAATGCGTCTGCGTGTGTAGGCCCAAGAGTACAATCAACCCCCGAATGTGGCACTTTATAAAAGTAGTGCATTTACAAAAATGATAATGCCATCACGTAATGTGTGAAAAATCATGCAACTTTGACTAAAGAAGTGCTAAAAACAAGCAGCGAGTCAAAAGTTATGGCATTAAAACGATTCCCACAACTGATGGAAAATGCCACTAAATGTTGCAAACGCATTAAAAAAGTGCTCAAAACGGGTGCAAAGGGTATCGTGTGGGTACTCGTTGGAAATGGCATGAAATTTTAGTAGGGTTTGTTTTGACTGTGAGGGGGTTAGCCTCCTGCCAACCTCAGACCTCGCCCTCCGTCTTCGACAAGCGTAGGAGGGGATTTAATACAAGCCAAAACAGCTTGTAAAAATTAATTACATGCCAAAATGAATGTTTTTTTAACCACCTTAAAACATTAAAAAAGGAGGTGGAGGTTGAAGGAGGGGGCCATGTTTGGAATGGGTGGAGAGATGTTTGGAGTTGTTGTGGTTGGTTGGGAATGGTGCCAGGCTGGAGAAAGAGAATGTCAAAATGATTTTTTTATTTGCGAGCACTCCATGTTGTGGTGTCCCACAGTAGAAGGAAATGATTGATCTCCTCCAGTGCGTGGAGCAGATGCAATTGAGGTGGAAATGGCCCAATGCAAATATTTAGTGTGCCAAGGTCGAAGAAAAGCAATGAGGAAAAAAGATGACCAAAAACACCACAACCAAAAAATAAAATGGAACACCATGGTTGGAGCAAGAACAATGTTGGAACCAGCAGCCGAGGATGGAACAGGCCACGTGTCTAGCATTGATGAGAGCCTGAAGAAGAAAGCAATCAAAAAGCAATGGAATGGTAAAAATAAAATGTAGATGTAGAAAGCAAAAAATGCGATGAGGAAACAAAAAAATCTGAGATGTGAGAAGCAAAAAACGAGAAAGCCGAGAGAGGGAAAAAAACGTGCGAGTGCATGCATAGAAAAGGAATAATACTGAGGAGAGGTGAAAACACTATGGAGGATGCAACATTGAAGCCAAAGGCATGTAAATGAGCCACGCAAAAATGATCAAACCCATGCATGAAAAAAAACAATTGAGCTGATAAAGCAAGGCAAAATGCAGCCTCAACATCATGATTGTAATAGACCACTCCGAAACTAGCTCATGCAAAGGCTAGAACACCCAAATAACTTTCGAACAACCTTAGAGAAGGAACCATAGGTCCACACACAAGGAAAAAAATAATGAGCATGAGCAAGAGATTAAACTCAGCAAATCACGAACAACCCCAAGTGAACTTGTAAAATGCATGACAAACCACGAACAACACTAAAACAACCTCGTCAAAGACTCTACACAAGAAAAGTCCACGAACAAAACCATGAAGAGCAACAAGCCGGAGGTATGAACCTATGCAAGAGAAATTAGAACCCAATAAGCACATGAACGGAATATCCATTACAACATACGCTGAAAGAGATCTGTATATCACGAAGCTGGAAAACACGCATATAAATGCCGATGAGTGCATGGATCCACAAGATCTCTCTGATACCATGAAAGAGGGTTTAAAACCGCAAGTGAGGATCACGAGGGACGATGTGCACATCAACAGACATGCGAATGGCAGCGTGAAGAGATCTCGGGAGGAGCGAGCATCAACCAAATGTGCATGTAAAGATTTGAAACACGGGCGAAACTGGTTAAGCCATAAAACTCTCCTCTATCTCATAGATCAAAAGACGTGTACATATAGGAGGTGTTGAGTAACCCCCAGTGCTGCAATCATGACAACTCGAGTAGAGAGGGGAGTTACATTCCCAGAATAGAAGTGTAACTCCCAATGACGCATATGACACATGCACTAATGCGCTAATGCACTGACGCGTAAGAGAATCTCATAATGACCCCTAAATGACACATGGACCTACGATCTCACCTAAGTGAGATGACTCACCTAATGATGTGGAAAATACACACACCAACACCCCCTTCATCATAACTTAGGATGAGGCGGTAAGTTAGAAATGAGAAATGGGTCCCGACACAAAGCCTGATGAGGTACCCATGTACAAGAAAGAAGTCCCAAGTAGTGAAGGAAAACCCAGTGGGAAAAACATCCACCATAAGAGAAAAACACTCTCTAATCTAAGAAAGATGCCAAATATGGGTCCCGGCCATAGACGAGCCTGAAAGGGTACCCATGTACAAAGAGGCAATCTCTCATAAAGAAGAAGAAGAGAGAAGAAGAGGGAGATGAGAGGAATGCAGAAGATGCCATGGATGGATCTGAACTCTGCAGCTCTAGGAGGTCTCCCAAAAGAATGTCGATGATGAGATCCTCTGCCTCTAGACTAAAGAAGAGCCACCCACACCGAACTATGTGCCTTGCCCTTAGGAAGGACATAAATGACGTGCTAGAAGTCCGCCCACTCCACAAAGGAAACCGAAAGCAAGAATGAAGAACTTTGAGTTTGGTCCACAAAAGTGTGACATAGGTCTAGCAAGTGAGTGCCAAAGAACCAAAGGTAATGCCACGTGTAGAATCTATCGAGTGTGAAGAGGAACACCCGTAGAAAGGATGTCCAAGTGATGTGAAGGAACAAAACATCCCCCACAATAGAAAATGGATCCACAAACAAGGGTGGATCAATGAAGGTCTCCGGAAAAGTGGAAGTGGTAAGAGTCCCTAGAAGGGGCACTCCCAACAATGGAGATGATGAACTCCTCTGAAACACCTGTAGAAGGATGAGAACTCATGTAGTGCATCACAAGTAGACTCTGTGAAAAGATGACTAAGGTCAGCAGATACTCGTCCCAATGAGGGGGCTCAACAAACAAGAGTGATGTCAGATAGGTATGAGTCATCCAATGAAGGTAGAGGAGTGAAAATGGGCCTGCACACCGGAAGTGGAAAAGAGGTGGGTGTAATGATGTATAAGACTGAGATTGAGTAGAGACTCGCTTGATATTGATGAGATGTGGGAAGTGTCAACACTCTCTGGAATAGTGAGAGAAAGAGGAGAAGAGTCCTCTGTAGTACTCTCGACATCAGAACTAGATGCACAATCCTCGTCATCAGAAGTAGAACCAAAAGCGATTCGTGTCAAGGAACTATCATCACATGAAGAAATGGAGGAGACAACTGAATCAAAGTAGCAACAAAAATGGCGGCATTATGTGAAGAGTCTCCATAGAGGATGAAGAATGCTCCAGACACGGTGAGGTGGATCTCGAGTCTCGCCACGTGAAAACTAGAGAACAAGAGACATGCATCATCATGTGACCAAAGACATGGTCACAAGTGTCAAGGAAGTCCTCTAGATGACGATGATCAGCAGGTGCAGGAATTGGCCCAAGCAAGAAGGGTAAAAGACCCTCATGGGTGAAGTAACGTTCCATGGAAGCACGCCAAGCTGAATAGTTCCCTCTCTTGGTGAGAAGTGGTGGAGGTTGTAAAGTGATCCTACGATGCTCAAGTCTAGAAAGAGCACTCTCCATGATGAAAAATGCAAGATGCACAAAAGCAAGACGTCGGACTTGGCCGATAATAATCTGCTCAATGCGTGTAGGCCCAAGAGTACAATCAACCCCCCTAGAATGCGGCACTTTATAAAAGTAGTGCATTTACAAAATTGATAATGCCATCACGTAAAGTGTGAAAATCATGCAACTTTGACTAAAGAAGTGCTCAAAAAACAAGCAGCGAGTCAAAAGTTATGGCATTAAAAAATTCCCACAAATGATGGAAAATGCACTAAAACTCGCAAACACATTAAAAAGTGCCCGAAATGGGTGCAAAGGGTATTGTGTGGGTACTCATTGGAAATGGCATCAAATTTAGCAAGGGTTTGTTTTGACTGCGAGGGGGGGTTAGCCTCCTGCCAACCCCGGACCTCGCCCTCCGTCTTCGACAAGCGTAGGAGGGGATTTAATACAAGCCAAAACAACCTTCCAAAAAATTAATTACATGCCAAAACTAAATGTTTTTTTTTAACCACCTTAAAACATTAAAAAGGAGGTGAAGAAGGGGGCCCACGTTTGGAATGGGTGGCACCAGCTATTTAGAAGCCAAAAACATTGTGGTTGGTTATGCAGGGTAACGTGGTGGAGAGAAGAGAGCCCACGTGGGATGAGTCACTAATCGTGTCAGTGTGGTGCCGCAGGTGGCCCACATTGGAGATGTGGGAGCAATTTGCATGGAGGCAAAGTGCAGGTGGAAATGGCCCAAATTAATAAATGCGTAAGCACGTGGAAGCAATGAATCCTCCAGAGATCACCATGCAACAAAATAATGTAGTGCGTTGGAGGAAAAGATGGAACAGCCACGACCATGAACAACGAGGTTGGAGCCGGGCGAAATGGAGGAAGAACAACCACCAAAAATTTAAAGCTGAAAAGCACGAGCCGAAGAAGCAATCCGAAAGTAGTGGAACCAAAAAAAGCGTAGATGTGAACCACATTGTCCGCAATGCATGAAAACAATCCCGGTCTACAAATGTGAGAAAAAGCACCAAGAGCCGAGAGAGAGGGAAAAATGCCTGTGAGTGCATGCAAGAAGAGGGAATAATCAAGGAGACAACACGCTGGGATCCAATGCAAGTTGAACCCAAACAAAGATCTAAATGAAGCCACGTGAAAAAGGCGGACCATGACAAAAAATGGATCCGAGCAAGAGTCGAAAACATGCAGCCTCAAATTGTAATAAACCGAAACCAGCTCATGCAAGGCATGAACACCCAAATAACTTCGAACACACGCAATCGAGAAGGAACAAATGGGTCCAACACTAAAAAAATAATGCACAAGCACAGA
The DNA here is from genome assembly GCA_018340775.1 of Taxus wallichiana var. yunnanensis. Taxonomy (NCBI): domain Eukaryota; kingdom Viridiplantae; phylum Streptophyta; class Pinopsida; order Cupressales; family Taxaceae; genus Taxus; species Taxus wallichiana. The sequence goes on along the minus strand of CM031242.1, from coordinate 557,583,284 downwards.
GCATTCAATACAAGCCTAAAGACATGATCATCAAAGACTCTAGACACGGGACCATGAACCAAAAACACCAAAGAGCCATATTAACCCAATGCAAGAATATCACCCAAAGTGCAATAAAGCACGAACGGAATATCCATTTGACACACACGAAAGAGAACCTATATATCACGCCGAGAAGCTAGAAAACACGCACATAAATGCCGATGAGTGCATGGATCCACAAGATCCGCTCTGATACCATGAAAGAGGGTTTAAAACCCGCAAGTAAGGATCACGAGGGATGACGTGCACATCAACAGATGTGTGAATGGCAAGCATGAAGAGATCTCGGGAGGAGTGAGCATCAACCAAATGTGCATGCAAATATTTGAAACACGGGCAGAACCTGGTTAAGCCATAAAACTCTCCTCTATCTCATAGATCAAAATGGGGTGTACATATAGGAGGTGCTGAGTAACCCCCAGTGCTGCAATCATGACAACTCGAGTAAAGAGGGGGAGTTACATTCCTAGAATAGAAGTGTAACTCCCAATGACACATATGCATCGCCTTGACGACACGTAAGAGAATCTCATAATGACCCCTAAATGACACATGGACCTCACGATCTCACCTAAGTGAGATGACTCACTTAAAATCCTAATTCAAGGAGGAGCAAGGGCCCACTCCCCAAGGACTAGGATATTTGTTTATTTCATATTTATATTTCTTCAACAAATAGTGAGATCTCGCTAATTCTATATTGCTTTAGTTCTTTCAGTTAAACTCTGTTGTATACTTGTTCCTGTAGGTGTTTAGATAAATCTTTATATTTCTTGCAATTGTTTTCAAGCATTTTAATTTGAGTGTGTTTATTTCCAAAAGCAAGAGTGTTTACTTTCAAAAGCAAGTGTGTTTATTTTCCAACAGCAAGTGTGTTTCCATTCTACATGGTGTGTTTCCTTTCAGTAAGCTTTCAGTGTGTTTTACTTTCAGCAAGTTTTCATAGTTTGATTTGAATAAGGTTTTACCAAGAAGTCCTTAAGACATTAAAGAGATCCCCCAAAAAATATAAAAATAGTTACAGTCAACTACTAGATCGGTTAAAGTACTCTTATTGCATATAGCTTTAGACACACCCCTGGTTTGATATGACATCAACAAGAAGTTGATTAAATGAAGGGAATGATGAAACCCATCATTTTTGGCTTCACTTCCGGGGAACACTAGTTGGAACTTTCTAATTAAGTGTTAAAGAAGAGAAAAAAACATACATCTAATAGTTGAAGAATCTTCCCTACTATATCACAAAATATATGAGTAGTCCAAGAGACTCATGGGGTAGATTCCTTCCAAAAATCTTCACAAGGATTCATAACATCCTCTACTCAAAGTAAGGAAATTGATCAAGAATTGGAGGCACCACCATCCTGTCGAGACAAGAAACAAAATTGTCATTTTGGAATTCTTAGATTAGTCACACTGAAGGGAGTAGAAATTTTAGGAGAAGGCTTATTACCCAAGATCCATTGAGCGTAAGTTTTGATTCTCAATTGAGTAGTCAACCTCCTACTCTTGATTTTTACCTCCCCAAAGCATACAATTTACCACATTGATTGGGAGGAAAATTCAGAAAATATTTTTGAAATGGCACGAGAAGTCGAGGAGTACCGATAGGACCTTTACTTATCCAATCCAATTGGGATATGAGACACATTAATGAAAAATATCTCACTTGGACATTTACCCACCTTCGAGAGGGATGTAATCAAGATCCCCGACCAATTTTTGTTTGAATTCAAGGTACTATGTTAGACCTATGATTATAAAAGCGAGATAATAAAAACACAAGTTATTTCCATCCACTTTGAAGGATGAAGCAATGAGGTGGTTCATGGGATTAACATCCAACTCTATTAGCACTGGCACAAATGGAGACCGCCTTCCTAGATAAATACCAGGATTATTACAGAGGAGAAATAGGAAGGAAGAATTCTTCAAAATCAAGCAGAAGAGGACGAAAACATAAAAGGCTATTTAGGACAGATTCTCTTTGTTAGCAAAAGATGTGGATTTTGCTTACGAGAGAAATTAAGTAAAACCATTTTTCTCAAAGGTTTGGATGATGAATCTAGAGAAGCCCTTAACTTGATAGGAGGGGGAGACATTGATTATATAAGACTTAATGGAATTAAGGAGATTTGTAGAAGCTATTCGAGCGAGAGGTGGACCTAGAAAAGGAAAATCGGTGAAAAGTCTGAATCCAGATATCAACAAACTAATGGATGAGTTAGCAAACTTTAAAATGGACATTTTAGAGTAATTAACCTCTACTATGGATGGATTACAAGCTAAAGAAAATTCTAAAACTGAACCATTGGCTATGTATTTTCCTAGATGCGGGAAGAAATAGATTGTCCTTTGGATAAAATAGAAATGTGTCTTGTCTATGAATCTAAAGAACATGATATTGATGTTTATTCTTTACTTCTTGTCATTAAAAATCAGCTTAAACAAACCAGTGCCTCATCTACAACTAAAGAATTGAATTTTGTTCAGAGACAACCTAACCAAGGGTAGTTTATGCCAAGATCAGCTCCTAATCCATGGAAAATGCCATGGGCTGCTCAAGTACCACAAAATTGGGGACAACCACCTTGGGTACCTCAACCAACTTGGAACCCTCAAGATTGGGAAAATCAAGCCTAGTATGCTCAAGGACATCAACAACCATGGGCTGGTCAAGGAAATCCTTATGCTTGGTCACAACCTAGATGGAACCCTAATTATTCCCAAGGAAGAACATATCCAAATCAAAATCAACAGGCCATCATGGGATCCCCTGCACAGAATTCACAAACTGAGAATGTAGTCCAAACACAAATGCCAAAGCACAACAGCCAGTAGCAAACCCCAAAAACAAACAAACAACTCTGTTTATGGAATAGAACCAGAAAAATCAATTGATTTACATGTTATGGATTGTAAGGGTATTCAAACTAGATCTGGGAAAATCATTAACAGTCCACCCCTTATAATCACTAAAATGACAGAAGAAAATGAACACCCTAGTCTTGTTGTTCCAAAAGAGGATATAGAAAGAAAAGAAAAGGAGCCAGATAGCAACACTACTGAGACTCCATTTCCTAAGAGATTCAAAGAAGATATAGAAATCAAGGAGTCTGAATTAGTTCAGGAATTAAGGAAATTGAATATTGAAATACCACTGTTACAAGTAATTAAAGATATTCCAGAATTGAACAAATTAATCAAAATGTTATGCATGAAAAATCCTAGAAGAAAGAAACAGTATCCCAAGACTATCAAAGTAGATGGGAAACTTGTTGATTTATTAGCAGGAAAACTATTACTTCCCAAATATGGAGATCCTGGAAGTCCTGTTATTTCTGTCTCTATAGGAAATAAGGATGTACATAATGTTTTGATATATTTGGGAGCTGTTATCAATGTAATGACAGTGGATACTCTGAAAACATTACCATTAATGGGTATACAACCTACTAATACCATATTGCAAATGGCGAGATCGATGCATGTAGCAAAACCAAAAGGAATTATTGAAGACGTGGCAGTTATGGTAGAGTCATGGGAATATCTAGTTAACTATCTTATATTGCATCCAAAAGGTAAAACATTAAGTTATCCCATTATTTTGGGTAGACCGTGGTTAGCTTATATCGCTACTTTGATAGATTGCGGGTTAGGCGATATGAAAATCTCAAATGGTAAGAACTCTAAACAAATTTCTGATATCCTACCGCACAACCTTTTACCGACAATCATGAACAATTGTGGGTTGATTCTCTTTAAAATAATAAGCAATTTTTTTCTTCTTTGGCTATAATCACATCACATGATCATGTAAGAGAAGTTGAAGAGATTATTAATCCATCATTGGATGAGAACACGATGTCTTTAGTGCAATCAGAAATATTTCGAGAACCTACTTCTATAGTTCCGAAACCACCACAGTTAGTTCGAAACCATGACAACAACAGTTCTCTTTGATTGAAAATGATTTCACTCCGGAGGAACGAGATTTCTTGTGGGGATAGGATGAATCAGTAGCTTCAGTTTCAAGTACATCAGGAAGTGGTGAAGAATTTCTGGAAAGTAGCAGTGATGAGGAATTTTTCGCCAAGAGATAAGTATCATAATTCTCATTATTGTCCTTTTTCTAGTATTCTATCTCAAGGAACTTTTAGAGATGTTGCTACATACCATATGTTGTTACCACATGCATGTCCATTAAATAATTTAATGAAACCCTTTCCACAAATCAGTTCATCACATATTGGAACCAAACATGTTGAAATTCAACCAGGTAAAACTTTAAACATCAACAGTTGGTTGAAGGAGGATGAAGAAGCTAAATTGTTTGATGTTCTAAAAAATCATACTAAAGCTTTTGCTTGGGATTACAAAGATATGAAGGGGATTCATCCAAGTATCTACACTCATCACATCTATACTGAAAACACTAAACTAGTTAGGCAGCCTCAAAGAAGGATTAACCCAACTTTAAGGGATATAGTCAAACAAGAAATTGAAAAACTATTACAAGTAGGTTTCATCTACCCTATCTCAAGATAGCAGTGGGTATCTCCTCTTATAATTGTTCCCAAAAAGAACGGAAAATGGAGAATATGTGTTGACTATAGGGAACTAAACAAAGCCACAATGAGAGATTATTTTCCCTTACCATTCATAGATCAAGTCCTAGATAACCTTTCAGGTAAACAGTACTTTTCTTTCTTGGATGGATTTAGTGGGTACAATCAGATCAGAGTTGTTGTTGAGGATCAAGACAAAACTACATTTACATGTCCATGGGGAACCTTTTCCTATAGAGTGTTACCATTTGGTTTATGCAATGCTCCTACAACTTTCCAGAGTTAGACTTGCAATATTTGTTAATCTAACAAATGATTGTGTTGAAGTATATATGGATGACTTCACTATACATGGAGATACATTTGAAGATGCTTTGAGAAATTTAGACAGAGTGTTAACAAGATGTGAACAACACAACCTATCTCTTAGTGATGAAAATGTTTGATGATGGTGGATGAGGGAATTGTATTAGGACACCATATTTCACAAAAAGGAATTCAGGTGGATCAAAACAAAATTAGGATCATTTTAGATTTACCTATCCCTCAGACTCCCACAAATATCAAATCATTTCTAGGACATGTTGGGTACTATAGACGCTTTATAAAATATTTCAGTAAAATTGCTACCCCCATGTTTAATTTGCTAACCAAGGACTGTGAATTTATTTGGGATGAAAAGTGTCAGCATGATTTTGAAGAAATTAAAAACAAATTAATCAGTGCCCCAATATTGAGAGGTCCTAATTGGGAAAATCCATTTCATATCCAAACAGATGCCTCAAATTATTCCATTGGTGCAATATTGGGACAAAAAGATGAAGAAGGAAAGATGTATGCCATTTACTATCTTAGCAAGAATCTTACTCCCACTGAAAAGGAATTTCTTGCTGTAATTTATGCAATCAATAAATTCAGACATTATATTACAGGGTACAAGATATTTGTATACAGATCATTCAGCAATTAAGTATTTAATGAAAAAACTAGTGGTTGGAGGAAGAGTCATTAGATGGTTATTACTTTTGCAAGAATTTGATATTACCATTGTGGACAATCTAGGTAAATCTAATGTGGTAGCTGATTTTTGTCAAGACTAACCACCACAGGGGAACAAGATCCAGTCAAGGATAAACTTCTCAGATGAACAACTATTTGCAATCTCAGCAAGTACACCATGGTTTGTTGATATGGAAAATTATCTTGCAACAAGGAAGTTCCCTCCTTCTTTCACTAAGAAACAAATAAAGAAGTTAATTAAAACCAGTGCACAATTCAAATGGTTAAATGGAATTCTATTTAAGTGTGGTCCTAATTTTGTCTTGCGCAGGTGTGTAAGAGAGGATGAAATCTTTGACATCCTCAGAGCATGTCATGATGAACCAAGTGGAGGACACTATTCAATAAAAAGAACAGCTCATAAGATACTTGGCACTAGTTATTATTGGCCATATCTATACAAGGATGTGAAAAGATATATCAAGAGGTGTGATCCTTGTCAAAGGATGGGACAACCAACTTTCACCAATGAAATGCCTCTTCAGCCTCAAGTTGTGGTTAAACCATTTGAGAGATGGGGATTGGATTTTGTTGGTCCCTTTAATCCTCCTTCACAAGGGAAGGAATATATTCTTGTATGTACTGACTATGTGCAAAAATGGTCAGAAGTGTAGGCATTGAAAAATGCCAATGAGGAAAGCTTGTTGATTTCCTTTGGAGTAATTACGATCAAGTTTGGAGCACCAAGAGCATAGTTTCAAATCGGGGACCAAAATTAATGTCTAATATGATCCAAGCTTCCACAAAGTATTACCAAATCAATCATAGGAAGTCATCTCCTTACCATCCACGATCAAATGGACAAGCTGAAGTAACAAAGCAAGAGAATGGAGAACATCCTTACCAAAACGGTTGAAGAGTGGGAGAAAAGATTGGGTAAAGAGACTACCGAAGTTGTCTGGGGCGTATACTAAAACTTGGAAAACTACAACGGGGTTTTCACTATATGAATTAGTCTATGGGAAAAATCCTTGTTGCCTATATAATTTGAACTTGAGACATTGAGGACAACGGTGAAGGTGGGAATTGAATTGAATGTAGCTCAAAAAGAAAGAATCCTTCAAATCAATGAGTTAGATGACTTAAGGTTGGAAGTACTTTAGCAGACAGAGATGATTCAAGAGAAAAGGAGGCTATGACATGACATACATATCAAGAAAAGGTAATTCAAAGTAGGAGACTCGGGAATTACTTGTTTGACTCTAAGACTACCAGCTCAAGGGAAAATTGTGCCATTGGATGGTTGGGACCTTATCAGATTGATCAGATTTTTACAATGGTTCTATTCGATTATTTACCATTGATGACAGTGAGTAACACTCTTGGTCAATGGACATAGGCTGAAACTCTATAGGAAGCCTCCCACTAAGAATGAATTTTTGAGGAAGATTGAAGCAGACAAAGAATTTGATCATATGGAAGAACTCAGTTCTTCCAAAATGATCAAATAATTAGATGATAGATCCAGAATAAAGGGAAGAAGATGAAAACCAGCAAATGGTGTCTTCTTCCCCAAAAATAAAAAATAAAAATAAAAATAAAAATAAAAAAAAAAAAATCTCTCAAGGTCAATTGAAAACCAACAAATGGCAGTTGACCTCTTTTTGGCTAGTTCAAATAAAGGAATTCTTTTGAATTCCAGTTGTCTTATCTAATCATGTTTTGTTCCACTTGTAGGAATGACAAGTCATCATAGCAAAAGGCTTACATCATCAAGGACAATAATTATGTCTTTTAACTTATTTAGGGTTGATTAAATGTTTGCATGTGTGATGTGACTTAATTTAAAAGTAGGTATGATGAGTCATCTATTTATACATTATGATTACAAGTGTGTAATCATGATATTGATTTGGATGGAATAAGTGGCGGCATGGTTATCATTAGTAATCATTATTGTAAACATCAAGTGAGATAAAGATTGCAAAAGTATCTTGAGGAAGGAGCAGTGAATTGAGTTTGTATTCCGCAAGAAAGAACAGAGAATTCAGATGTTCCGTAGCTAAGAACTAAGGTTATGTAGCCAAGCCATTAGTTCCATAGCTAAGAAGAAGGCCTACAACCAATTCACACAAAATAAAGAGAGACAGAACTCAAGCCGATATGGGGATTAAGAAGAAATCAGAACTGAGAGGACGATTCAGTCAACTGCCATGAAAAGAATAAGTAGCATCCATCTTTGAGCCTACAGGATGGCTTGAATTCCTGAAGAAATTTTCAAGGCATAATGATGAATTAGTAATATAATTCGTCATAAATCTAGAACATTCTAGAACAAAAGTAAGAAATGTCTGTATTCCTTTTTCTGTAAATAATGTAAGTAATGTGTCTGGAATACCCATTGTTCATGTCCCATAACCTACAAAGGGGACTTTGAAAGAACTGGTTGAAGTCTTATTGCAAGAAGAAGGAGCTGAACCCCAGTATATCTATAATACAAATAAAATCATAAAAGGGGTTAGAAGGGCCAGTTTTCCCAAACCCTTTGACTGGGTTTCATTTTGGATAGTAAAATATTTAACCTGTGATGGTTAGTTTGGGTCTGTGGGAAAAGAAGTCTTAAAAATGCTCATATATCTAAAGTATGGAGCCACCAAGCCTGAATACATAATAAACCTCCAGGGTTTCTTTTTTATTCCATTCAGACCATGGCTCAGAGATATTCCTGGGGTGTTGGAACAATTAGGCATCATGGTCTAATTCATTTGATATGCCAACACCATTTCCTGTCAAAAAAGAATGGAGAAGAAATTTGGGACAAGTTTCTTGGCAAGTTCAAGAAAAACCCTAATATTATCGAAGGAAAATTCCAGCCCCATTCTCTCCTTCAACTAATCTGGAAATTGATGCCCCTATAGAAGAAAGAGGGAAATGGAAAGAGAAAACATACCAAGAAAAGAAGGTTGGTGAGGAAGATAAAAACAGCAGAGCCTTCTATACCTATGAAGGAAATTCCTTCTTCCACAAAGAGCTTCGAGAAGAACTAATAGTTGTCTCGACGGTGATAACTCGCCACACAAGAACCGGAAAGAATTGTAAGAATAAGTTCTAGAGGGAAATTCACTCATCGGGCATGTTGAACTTCCCCAGATAAGAAAAAGTCATAAGAGGTCAAGGGAACTCCAGAAGGAAGGAGTGAGTAGGAAAGGATGGAAGAGGAAGCTGCTAACATTTTGGGTAGCATGACCATGACTCCACCTAGGCAAAGTCATCTTTGAAAGGGACGAGAGGAGAAGAGAGATTTTATGATCAATATTTTCACGAGTTGGCTGAACCTTGTAGTACAACATGAAGAAGAAGAGTTGGCATCTAGGATAAGAAAAGGAAAAATTCTTTTAATAGAGGAAGAATGCCAAACTCCTCAAATAATTTCAGAGGAAGAGGAAAGACAACAAGTTAAACAGGCTCTATTCTTGTCTAGAGTAGAGCTCATTATCAGAGAAAAAGATGAGGAATTGGACTTCCTCAAACTTAAATTGGAACAAAGGGAAACACTCATTGATGAGCTAACAACTCAGCTTGCAGCCAGAACTGAGGAATTATCAAAGCAACCAAAAAGTAAGCGATAGAAAAATAAGAAGAGTCCCAGGACTTCGAAAAAGAGTGTTGTGTCCACACCTCTGTACATGGCCCGAGTTGACCTATTTGCCACTAAAAAAACAATGGGATGATATTTGTAGAGATATCAGAGAAGCCAAAACATCAAATGAGGAATTAAATACCAAAATGGAGGAAGAGATGAAGGAAAGAAAGGAATGGGAAGAAAAAAATTTATAAGGAGGAAGGAAGTAAATATAAATGTCTTGCCAAATTCATATGGTCTTTATTATGAGTGAGAAATTGCTTGCCTACGGGAGACCTTCCCTACATATAGTGTGTTTTGGAAGAGCGGGTCATTTTGGAAGCCATCAAGAATTGCATGTGGGCTTCCACATGAACTACAAGATGAATTTGAATTCATGGTAGCTTACTCTCTATCCAGCCCTAAGCAGAAAAATCTCTGTGTGAATTTTATCTTTGCAATTATATGCTAGAGAAAAACACAGGATTTATGATTAACTTGTATGTAGGGGAGAACCAACTCAATGCATTTGTCTCTCTTTTGCAAAACCAAATTGCATGGAATGAGAAAGAATCTAAATTTTATTGAAAGTTAGCTCAACAGAGCCTCCGCATGAGAGCTCATTATGGTAAAACTCACGCCTTCCTCACACATTTTAGAACTCATGCCTTTGATAGGAGATTCAAGACACATTACTCTCGCCTTCACCTCCATGAGGAGGATAAATTTGAAGATATTTATGAAGGATGCTGAAAAAGGTGGGAACTCCTTACTATTGCTTTGAAAAGAAGGGAAGTAATTTCCCCTACAAATCTGATATGGAGTTTAGAGAGGGCCAAATCATTATGCACGATAATTCCCCAAGTCAATGAAACCTACGGCCAAATATGGATGGGAATACGAACAAGGCCACCTCTACTTCTCACTCCCATGACTTCTTGGCAGAACAGAGAACCTCAAGACCCTGCTAAATTTGAAAAGTGGGAGAGGAAAATAGAAAGAGGAGCTGGGTACATTACATCTAGGCTTAAGCAATGAAAAATCTAGTTTTAGCCGTTTGATTTGAGCAATCAAATGGAATTAGAACATATGATCCCACTTTTTAAGAATGAGTTTGTAAAGGGACTTAAAAAAGTAAGTTTAGGGGATATGATGAGGCCGAATATGTTCGATTAATGTATAATATTTGATCTCATCATACTCTCCTTTTGATTAAGTTTGATTGCATTGTGTGAATTTTATTTGATCGATATGAGTAAGGATGTAATCGTTCTGTCTTTTAATTAATTGTGATCCTAATGTTAAAATCTTTGAAATTCCTAACATAGTGTGTGTTTAAATTTAGTTTTGTAATAAAACAGTCTAATCAGTCGAGGAAATGAAGTAGGTGGCATTCAGTATGTTTTTGATAGCGTCTATTCCTACACAGCTTAGTTTTAGAACTTCCAAGCTAGTTCCAGAACTCCATCACACAGTCATCATTTAGTTCTGGAACTTTCGGACTTAGTTCGGAACTCCAGTATTTAGTTCTAGAATTTTTGGACTTAGTTCGGAACTCCCAGGGGACAACTCCGGAACTCTCACAGTTTTGGTTCTTAACAATTTCCTATGGTTCCGAGAACTTCTCCAAAGTTTTGGAACCGATGGGAGTTATCTATTTTAAACCACATCCAGAAATTTTGCATCTACAATCATGAAGGACGAGAAGATTTCTGAACGCAGATCCATGAAGATTTATCCTATAGCTATCTGATCAACCGCCATCCAACTCAGCATCTATTCATGGGCATGATTTGATTTCATCAGAATCATTGAGACAACTCGATTGTAAAATGTATATAAAAGCAGACTTGCATTAGATAGAAATTAATTATTAGAGATATAGAATTAGATAGATGTAGAAAGAGAGAAAAGAAATAGATTAACTATCAGATCCAGTACGTTTTGTAATACTGAATTTTTTCATCAATAAAATAGCCATTCTAATTTGAGAGAATTATGAGTTGTTAAAATCTTGATTCAAGGAGAAGCAAGGGCCCACTCCCCTAAGGACTAGGATTTTCATTTATTTGGCATTTATATCTCTTCAAAGAAATATCTCGATCTGTTAATTTTGTATTGCTTTAGTTCTTTCAGTTAAACTCGTTGTATACTTGTTCCTGTAGGTGTTTAGATAAATCTTTATATTTCTTGCAATTATTTTCAAGCATTTTAATTTGAGTGTGTTTATTTCCAAAAGCAAGAGTGTTTACTTTCAGAAGAAAGTGTGTTTATTTTCCAACAGCAAGTGTGTTTCCATTCTGCACGGTGTGTTTCCTTTCAGCAAGCTTTCAATGTGTTTTACTTTCAGCAAGTTTTCATAGTTTGATTTGAATAAGGTTTTACCAAGAAGTCCTTAAGACATTAAAGAGATCCCCCAAAAAATATAAAAAATAGTTACAGATCAACTACTAGATCGGTTAAAGTACTCTTGTTGCATATAGCTTTAGACACACCCTTGGTTTGATATGACATCAACAAGAAGTTGATTAAATGAAGGGAATGACGACACCCATCAAGTGTGTCATGATCTAAGAACAACCAAGGCAATAAGGCAAAGACATGATATCCAAATAAATAGGAGTGCCACAATCTAAGAAAATCCAAGGTAACAAGGCAAGGACACGAAACCCGAAGAAGCAGTATCAACACGTAACAAGGCAAGGACATGAAACCCAAAGAATCAATATCAACACCATACCTTCTCATACTATTGAATGGGTAGAGTGACACCATAGATCTGTATGAGTTGCCAAAATCAACTACTTGAACACTTACAAACTAACACTGGGCTTCACCAGAATAGCTCCCCCACAAGAGAGACTGTCAACATGCCAAAAAAGTGTCAAAAATATATATCAGAATATCTCAACAAAAAAGATATATAAATGCATACACCCATAGATACAAGAATGCAACACCCAAAAGTTGAGGACATCGGGCTCAACCAAAATTACGTCCACAAGTGATTACAACACCCTCCCAAATTTGGCACTTTATAATTGAGTATGTGTAAACATTACAATGAGAAAAAGTACCTTTTAAATTTGAAATATGTGTTTAAAAATTTCACCAATGCGTATATCTCGAAAAAATACACAATTTCAAAAAAATCACCTTAATCGAGCTACAGATCAAAAGTTATGAGCTCTAGAAGGTTTTGCTATTAAAATAATATTTTAATGCTGATCTTTTTTAAAAGGTACACGTGACACCCAAATATCCAAAGGGTAAAAGAGTGCATCCACACGATACAAAGGCTAGTGAACAAAGGATAAAATCCTATGCCTAAAACCTAAAATGTCCAAAGGGTAAATCATTGCATCCAGAGGGTACACATCAATATCCAATGGATAAAAGAATGCACCTAGAGGGTACAGATCTACGTCTAGTGGATAAAAGATTGCATCCAAAACTAAAATATCCAAATGGTAAAATAATGCATCCGGAAGGTATAAATCTACGTCCGGTGGATAAAAGACTCGCATCCAAAACTAAAATATCCATAGGGTAAAAAGAATGCATCTAGAAGGTGCATGCTTATATCTAATGGATAAAAGAATGCAACCATAGGGCATGATCTATGTCCAGTGGATAAAAGACTACATCCAAAACCAAAATATTTAGAGGATAAAAGAATGCATTTAGAAGGTACACGCTTATATCCAATGGATAAAATAATTCACATAGAGGGTATAAATCGCATCCAAAATTGAAATATCCAGAGGGTTAAATAATGCATATGGAAGGTACACGCTTATATCCAACGGATAAAATATTACACCCAAAGGGTACATATCTGCATCCATATTTGACTATCTCAAAACATGGTCGAGTTTAAAGTCGATTCTAGGGTTTGGCACCTTCAAAATCTAATGTTGCACTCTATTTTGCATAAAAATGCATGTTGCAAAAAATTGCTAACAAATTCCAAATACATGAAAATAATAAACCATTACTTACAAATAAAAACTTACATATGGATGTCTACACATCATCTCTTGCTCTAATACCATGAAAGGAATGATAAGAAGATTGTTCCAAGCTACGATCTCATATGATAATAGCACACCACATTAGCTTTGCAAAACATAAGAGTTAAAATACCATATATGGAAATCCATCATAATCCATAATGCTCAATACATTACAATACAATGGATTGAATTACTCAATAAGAAAGATGTACATATAGGATGTAAGTGTAACTACTACCTAAATTAGTGGTGAAGAACTCCCACTAACTTATACCTTGGTAGTAAATTTAACTCTAAAAGACTAGTAAGTTAACTCCACATAATTGAGAAGCTAACTCAACACAACTAGTAAGTGAACTTCACACAACTAGTACACCTAAAAGCAAGCTAACCCAATAAGTGTAGGGCTAAAACAAGTGTAAGAATTATTCTAATAAATAAATAAAAGGATAAATAATAACCTACACTAACAACTTCGTTTAGTCTATAATTATGGGAAAGTTACTAAATATGTGGGCATGCATAGGAAAATACGTGGGAATGACAAAATAAAAGGTAAAAACAAGATGGCCAAAAGGTGGGATTAATTAGTACTTTCTTCACTTGATATCCCTCTAAATAGTATAAGATTGGGCTAAATAATGTATAAAGTGCATGATTTTGTGCCCACATAAATAAAAAGGTGAAAATGAAATACCCGAATGTCCCACATTGATTCCATGGCTTAGATTTTTCCTACCCAAATAACATCGTTATATGTGCTTCATTTTATAGTCTTGATGTTGCTTAGAGTATTCATGTGAGAATAATTTGTGTTTAAAGGGGCCAAAATAACAATGGGGGTATAATTAGTAAGTTAACAAAATGCTATTTGAAGATTGACATAGGTGTAGACACCTAAAATGTCTACATGACTAATTAACATTAATCATGGCCCACATTTTAGCCTCGTCACCATTTATCCACTACCAATCCTTTTTTACTCATTTTAATCCATTTATCATTATTATTATTATTATTCATTATATTGTAACATCATCCATACAATAATTAATCACTAGATTAATTATTATTAATTTAATTCATATTTACCATATTCCCCCTTTATCATTATTTTCATTTATCCTACCACTTCATTATTAATCCTTTTAATTCATCTAATATCTTAGTTTCATTATTAACTTTCTTAATCCATTATTATATCATTTTATCCTATTTAAACCCTCATTAACATTTTTAGGAATTTAATATTCCTACACCTCACCTACTCTAGTCTACACCTACACCTATCACTAGCTATTCCATGTAATCACTCACCATTAATTATCCTAATCACATCATTAACCTAAACTAATCATGTGCACATCACCTCTAAATCTAGAAGCTTCTTTATTTCTCCCTCTCATTTTCAAATATTCAAATACTTCTACAACATTCCATTGAATTTTTAATTAAATGGAAATCCCTCACAAATTCTAGAAATTTCTACTATATAATCCTCCATCCTCTCATCCAATTATAGCCCTCGGATTCAATCCACCTTGACAAGATATCAACCATTCAATCTACCACTCCATAAACTATAAAGTGAGCTCTCCTCCTCCATGAGAACTAGCTTAGAAGCATCTTCTAAATCCATAACAAAATTTTCTCTTTTGTTCTTCAACCAATCAATCCATTCTATCAATCATCCATCTATAATCAAGTAATCCTTCATCATTCTTCATCAACAAGCAAACAAGCATCCACATCCAAATCTAAAGCAATCAATCATCTTCCAAGCACATCCACCATCAAGGAAGGAGAATTGCATGCTAGATAGTAAGTGTAGGTATTATTCCTCTTCCTTTCATCTTTTCTTGATCTGAGGTAGTTGATTTGTTGAGTTTTCATGTTGCATTTGAATTGGTTTCATATTCATTTTATTTGTGCATGCTAACTTGATTTTTCATCTACAATAGGAAATAATGAATTAAAAATAAATAAAAGTATTTTGGTTTAGAGAGGTTGATGGTGGGAGGCATGACAACATGACTTGGAGGTCGAATGTCGAATGGCCATGGAGCCATGGCATGGAGGATATTTTCCACATAGGACCCAAAAAAACTAAAATGTGCATTTACCATATGGGGCACGAAGAAAATATTAAATATAACTGGATATAATGTTAATACCAATTCCATGTAGATGTGGTAGATGCAAAGATGAGAGGATCCTTACAAAGTAGGGATGAAGATAGGGTTTTTATGATCGTTTACACTTAAAAATACTAACACAAATGCAAATCCACTAATTTAAACAACTAAAGCAAAAAACATTACAATAAAAAAATATGATGTCGTTGATATTGAGTCAAAATGGTGTAGAGTGGGTGGGTTCCATTCATATACAATTTGAATGTAAACAAGCCTTCGATGTAACAATGTTGTTTGCTTATGATTTTATGGCATGTTCTATTTTTTTGAATATTAGTTATAGATCAAGAGGAAACTCAAATAACTTAAGTTTTAATTTCAAGTTTTTTGGTATGTTTTCACATCTCCCCTTCTTATTTCTCTTTCGTTTCTTTTTCCCCTTATTTTTTGGGTCTTTAATTCATGTTCCTTAGGTGCACTTTGGGTGAACACTTTCAATTGAAGCATATTATTTAACAATTCATGTACTTTTGTTATGTAATAAGGTATAAAATATGCGGAACAATCCCTCATGAGAATCGCAATAAGAGAAACTAATATGCACAAAATATTACAAATATCAAATAAAAGTGCATAATAAAAATAACACAACACAAAGAGACATTATTTAACGTGGTTCACCCAATTTGGGCTACGCCCACCAAGAATCACATGCTCAATTTTTATTACAAGCCAATGCTTTCTTAATACAATACCTAGATCTGTTTGGAGCTATGCTCAAAAAAACTCTACAAAAACGCTGAATTCATACACATCCATCACCCTACCATATGCACAAAACCACATAAGTAGACAATTGCTTAAGCAATTTTATAAAATTGTGGGTATCAAAACCACGTCTATAAACCCGGGTCAAAAATCTCACCCATATGAGAAAAGCGCCACATATATCATGCACATTTTTTTAGGCCAAAAATTTATGAGACAAGCTATGGAAAGTGTACATTCTTCAACACTTTCACACATGTAAAAGGCTCCACAACCTAACACTTTTTACATCGTGTTAAATTTTTTTGATATTTTGAAGTGAATGGCTGCAATATAATGACTCTGAAGGTGTGTGTATGCTAATGGGTTGTGTAGGGTGATTGAAATCTAGTATTAATGAAATTATTTAGTATAAAGTTATATTTTTCATCTTCTTTTAAATATTTTTAATTTTCACTATTGAACTCGCCATTTATATTAATATAATAAAAGAGAGTTACATAGTAAGTGGTGACCTAGATAACACATGATCCCACAAAACGTCACGAGGGCACCAGATCGGAAAAAATGCCTTAAAGGCTTACATTAAAATGTTGAAAGGGCAACCAGAGAGTAGAAAAAATCATCAATATCAAGCACACATCACTGTTATACACCTACATGAAGGGAGGATCATCCCAAGGAGAGATAAAGGCTCCGCTATTATTAGGCTCTACATATGGAGGATCCACTGTAATCTGTCGTGATTGGGATACTACATTAAAGAGGCATCATAATTCCCCACCCCAGGGTGGAGATCCAAGCAATATTATGCATGGCAAGCATCAAAGATCCCCATTATGAACTACTAATAACCCCTTTCCCCACAAGGGAAGGCTCCAACCCGGCCCGAAGAGGATGGGGAAGAAAGGGTGGACCCGCAGGAAGGCATAACGGTGGTTGTGTGAGTGGATCCTCCGACGTGGACCCAAAGAAGGTGGTCATCTCGTGGAGGTGAAGGCTAGGTGGCGGTAGGTGAGGATACGACAAAACCCAACTCATAGTGCATGATGCACTCCCCAGTGATCAAGAAGCTCTTGTAGATGAGAAAACTCCAAGGAAACCTTGACGGCTTGAGCTTGAATCTGTATGTGAACAATAGACAAAATAACCACCTTATCATTAGTGGAAAAGCATATAACAAAATGATCTTTCTGAAACTTAAAGCAATGTGATATTTTTAATATGAAAAATAATATAGGCACAAAACAAATGCCACATATTAGTAATATAACTAGGCCAAGGGCTAAAGTCACCAAATAAAACAGACGCCAAGGGAAGAATTTAGGGTGATACGGTTGGAACAAAGAATGAATCCCCCTCCAGATTGATTAAGCATGGGGACAAGACTAGAGGTTGGAGCCCACCACCAATCATTCCACCACGCAACTAGAGGTTGGACCCCAATTTATGAAGCATAACATCCAGAAGGAGCTCCTAAATTTTCAGATCGACAAAAATTTGAGTTGTTAAATTTGAATTTAACTTTGAGCTCAGGAAAAGGAATCCAGCCTCTATGATGCACAAGATCCTCAATGGAATGAATTCCCTTGTGGTAAATTTGAATGGCTATGATGCCTGTGGTTTCTACTAGTGGAAGAGTGCCTTCAATGATAATAGGAGACCAATAGATGTTCTTCCAATTAAAATAAAGGCCGTGAAAAATCCATTGCTAATCCACATCATTAAATGCTTCACCTGCTCAAAGGCTTTCCAAATACTTTGTCGACAAATTTATCCATGATTTTGTGGGAGTAGAAGTGATAATAAGAGAGTGTAATCAAATTATTCTCTAGTACTTCTTGTTGCAAGGGGATCCATATTCAATATAATGTCGCAGAAGAATTCTCCAAGTTTGTTTACCTAAAAGACACCGGATAACCCATTTGGCACATAAAGTCACACTCTGCTGATAAACATCAATTAACTCTCATACCTCCTTAATCCTAAGGAAGATAAAAAGTATCGCAGAAACTCTATGAAAGCCTTGAGTTGAACCAGAATTTTACACCATAAAAAGTCTTGAAGTAGCTTGGCAAGCCGATTGAACGAAGTGCAAGAAGGACACCAACAAATAGAATAATAAACATGAGTAGCGGAAAGGATTTTTGTGCAAACCTAGAATTTCCCAGCCAAAGATAATGGTTTAGAAGACCATTTGGTAACTTTCTGCTCCACTCTGTTAAGAACATAATTCCACAATGTCACAGAGTCACTGTCAAAAGCAAAGGGAATGCCTAGAAATCTAAATTTCTCTCCATGACAATCCATTTCCATGGGTAATCCTTTAACCATTCCGGAGGAGGTAAACAACTCTTCTAATAGCCCAAAGTTTTATCCATTTGAATATTGGACCCTGAAGCCAAGTAAAAATTGTTCATACATTCAAATACCGTAACAACATTATGTTTTGACTCGGCAAGAGTAAGAAAGGAATCATCAACAAAGTTCCCATTGATAAGTTGCATCTCATGATCTGGAATAAAATTCCCCGAATATGGCCCTGAGTAGCTTGATGGGTAATTAAATATCTCGTGGCATCAAGCAAAAAACACAAACATTGCTCGGTGCAAGAGGTCACACTGTCTAATAGAGTAAAAGATGCCAATGGTAAGAGAGATGGTGGTGACCATTAATGGAAAGTCAAGTAAAAGAATTAGAGAAAATCGTTAACAGGTTGTCTAGAAGAATTCACCGAACCCCAGGGATTTAAGAACAGCCAAAATGAAGGGCCATTCAATGTGATCATAAGCTTTCTCAAAGTCTATTTTAAGGAAAAGAGACTTCGTGATAAAACCCAAGCCTATTCCATGCCTTCCAGACATCAATAAGGTTGAAAATGATGTATCAACCTTTAACAAAACCATTCTATTCAAGTCAAACAATTTAAAGTAGAATATCAACAATGTGGAGAGTCAGTGCCTTAGAAATAATTTTATAAGAAACATTCAACAAGGTAATCAACCACCAATTATTCATTTGTTTAGGATTTCCTACTTTAGGAATGAACTTTATGTTGCCTTGATTGATGAAACTCCCAAGAGAGTGAGTTTGAAGAGCTTCATTATACACCCGAAGTAGAGTAGGTCCAATAAAATATTGGGTTGCTTTGTAAAAATCAAGGGAATCCATCAAACCAAGAGACTTTTCATCTTCAAGACAGAGAGCAATGTTGCATGAAGCTCCTCCAAAGTAAGAGGGGCATTGCAGCGGACATGATCTCTGGGCATAAGTTGAGTAAGAACCACATCAATACATTTCTATAAAGCAATAGCATGCTCAATTGAATCCTCCTAAGTTTGAAACACTAGATGATAGTTCGTGATAAAAGCATCAGTGATATCTTGTAGATCTATAAGCCTTTTGTGAGAATCATAAATAGATTTGATTTGTTCTCGAGCATGCTTGGCCTGAAGGGATTTGAAAAATATTTTGGAGGCTTTATCTCCCAACATAGGCCAGCGAAGTCATGAACGAATCTACACACCATGGGCTAAATGGGATTTAATGAATTTAAGTATGTGTATATTATCAAAGACTGGGTCTAAAGGTGAGGGTCAAAATGATTGGCCTCAAGAAGCATAGTTAATCTTTTGAATTCTTTGTGTAGAGTCGAGTCGGCCCGTATTTGAACGTAGGAAACTTGTTTACCGAACCATGAGAGGAAATTTGTGGTGCAATGAATAACCTCCTCCCACTAGGAAATCTAGCTAGTAGAAAAAGGAAAATGTGGCACCATATTCCAAATCTTGGCAATGAGTGGGATCACTCCATGATGACTTAATAGAGAAACATTAAGAAAGAATTGATTTTTGGGCACCTTGGGATGGCCCCTACCAAACAACCTTAAATGTGATCGGATGGTGGTTTGAAAAAATCACCTCTATCCAAATCTTGATAACGAAGGATCCTTGCATGTCAAAATCTAAATAGGGTTGTTGAAAAAAAATGAGCACAATCAAGGTGTTTTAATACTCGATCATATTCTTCTCAAAGATTGGTCCAAGTAAACCAAGATTGGTTTTTAAATTCCTCTCGTCCTCGAGTAATAGATTGGAAAGGCCCCAATGGATTTTAAATTAATAATAGGCCACACATTCTCCAATACATTAGTGCATATCATTATTGTGCAAATGTGCAACAAGGAAATTGGAAGTTTCCAAAATCAACAATTATACCCTTGTCAGATCGAAATTTTCATGTTTTATAAGTCCTAGGCACCCTGTGTCAAATCCGTCAATATGGTCACCCCTTATTTGATGTCAAATATTTCCCTAGGTGATTTAGGAAATTTATTCATTCCCCTAGGTGATTTTAGGGAGTTTTCAAGAGATGTTATCTTCTAACAAGATTGGGAAGGGCTATCGTTGGCCTTCCTAAGATTGGATCAAACCCCTGGGAGTGGAACGAAGGAAAAATTCAACATGGAGGTGAATTGAATACATTAGAACATCATGGAAATTATTTTGGAAGGTTTGGGGAAGTTTTGAAAGACTTGGAGTAGTCTGAGTAAAAAATAGGGTTCATAAGCCTAGGCAATACACAGGCCTAAAACAACTGTTGGGCTTCAGAAGAAGATTCCAGGAGCTCCGGATGGAGTTAGAAGTAAAAAAACATCTCCAAAAAGAGGATTCCAATACCTACATGATGGTAAAATCATAGTTTTTATGACACCTTGGTGCATAGGATTGGCAAGTAGTTTTTCTCAGGCACAAGTGGAGTCTCAAATCCAAAATATGATTTTTAGGGATCAGATGGTTGAATCAAGACATGATACCCCCACCATTGGATCCAAAATTCCATTTACAATCAGGATAATATAAACATTTACCAATAAATTCCACTGGGATCTCAAGTTATCATCGTTCCAAGTTACCCTCTCAAAGGCAGTTCAGGACTTAGTCATTTTTTTAGGAGGACGTGTGTCAAGACAAGAGCCTAGTAGGATTTAATGTCCCTTGACATCCCTAAGGTTAGGTACACCAACCCTTGAAAAATGTTCTCATCCCTCATGTGACCTCCAGACTTGACAATTCAGCCCCTAGGTGCATTTTTGGAGCATCCATTCCCTGTCGTCGGATCAAGCGCCACATGTCAACTCTAGGACCACCGTGGAAACTAGTGTCCCTCATCTACCTAAGGTGAGGAACATCAAGCATGGAAAAATTCACCCATCCCATATAAGGATTCTATTTTTTACCCACATGACCGACTTTCAACCCCCATGTGCTTTAAAGTAGCTTTTCTCACCTTCATTCCTGTCATCGGATCGCCGCCACATGTCATCCTCTTGACCACTGTGGAATTTGATGTCCCTCATATCCATGAGGTCAAGGAAATAAAACATGAAAAATTGTGCCCAAGCTTCTCCCTCCATGCATTCAAAATTTCAAAATCTAACTGCCGCTCAAGTGCTTCTAGTGCTTCCAGCTGCTTCCACTCCAGTGCACAGACAATCTTCATCCTTCCTCTGCAACTTTCTTCCATCACTCTGCCATTGCAAAAAACTCATACCAGATCAAAAAAGGAACTGAAATACCTTTCCCATGGTGATACGCAAGTCTCGAAGGAGTTCTCATCAAGCTAAGAAGGAGAAATGAAGAACAACAAAGAAGAGAACAATAAAATCTCCATAGCCAAAAAATGGAAATCTAAACAAATCTTCCACTCCAGTGCATGAATCAATGAACCATTTTCTGATGTTTGTTCCTCTTTCCAAGACCATAAAAAATAACCTCAAACTCTCCTCTGTGTGACAGAGCATCCACAACGAAGAAATCTCATTTCGGCTAAACAAAGAAAGAAGTGGGATTTCTCATCAAACCGGTTGTCGGATTGAAGTAAGATCACACGTGAAGCACTAGAAGAAAAAACCCACATCAAAAATATAATTTTCTTCACAAATGGAGGAGAAAACCAAACCTATAATTTTGAGTTCCATTAATGGCTACCGCATCCAGAAGCACTACCAAGTCTAAAAATTAAAACTTTAAAATCTCTGGACTAGTAAGCAAAGTGGCCTAGAATTTTGAGAGGGGTGTTATTGGGAAAAAACCCATATCAAGAAACTTTGTTCCATGTCAATCCGACTTCTTAAGCCAACTTTAAAAATAGCAAGTCTACTACAAAGGAGGCTGCTATTTCGAGAAAGTCATCAATGAAGAACCTACGAAGGAGACGAAGACATTGGAGGTGCACTACACCAAGAATTCACAGAACAAATATTTTTGACACTTACTAAAAATAGTAAGTGGGCCCTCGAGCACCTACTAAAAATAGAAATTTGATCCAGAAGGAATGAGGAACGCAGGAGAAAGAGGAAAATTGAGCCGCAACATCTAGTTGAAGATCGGGACTTGATTTTTCACACTTACTAAAAATAGTAAGTTGTTTTTTCTAAGGGAGACATGAAGCCAAAGTGGATGGGTCAGAAGCCAACACAACCCTTCACCTACGAGTATGATGTGGAAGACAACGATGTCTTGTACATGGACCTAAATGATCTTAAGAATCGCATGGCCTCCAAGGACCGAAGGAGGATTGAAGACAAGATATTCAACACTGCAAGATACCCAGTGTATGTGCAGAGTCTCGAGTTAGTCCTAGCCTGCTCTTTCCACTACGATCCCGAGACATGAACCATTCGAGCTGAAAATGGTACAACGATGGTGGTCATTAGCCCTAGAACCATTTCACTCTCTTTGCAGATATTGACATCCCCCAACATGGTCGTCATATCAAAGGAAAGGGCCATGTACGATTGGGAAATAATGGATTCATATGTCCAAGGAGTAGCACTTGGCTCATGGTTGAAAATAGGAAGAAATCCCTCCAGGATGCCCAAGAATCTTCCAAGGTGTGAGTTCCGAGAAGGGTATTCTGATGTCATCACTCTCCTTAGTAGAGTTATGGGCGAAGCAAGCACGAGAGACTTCCAAGACTAGATGGGCCTTTTCATCTTGACACTGATAGAAGGAAGGCAAAGAATTGATTGGGGCAAATCATCAATGAAAATCTCCATCTATAACTACTTCAAGTGCCCACGACAAAGAAGTTATAGATGACTTCTTACCTATTCTATCTCCTTGGAAGCTTGAGATCATTTAAAGGATTGGTTCTCACGCTGAACATTACTGCCAAGGTACCTACAAATGAGAAACTTCACACAATTGGTAATGGAAGAGAGCAACAACCATTTATCTCGCGTGAACAATGCATTCACTATGTACATGGTCCGAATCTTAGAAGGAGATCTCGAAGCTAGGATTTCACCAAAAGTGGCATCCCTGATTAATGAATATGGCTCATAATTCATACAATTCTCAACATTCTCCTACATATGAGTCTCTCACTCACTTCACCAAGCTGCACCGAAACCGCCTAAGTACCTCAATGATCACATTGTATTTTTGAGCTCTGCAGGCATATCACTCAAGTGAATAACAAGCTCAGAAGTAGGAGAAATAAATTGATTTCATTCCCTATATCTCTAGGGGAGTTCACATGTAAAATCTCAAATGATGCATCTCACCTGGAGGCCGCTTTCACACATTTGACTTTGCATTCCTACATTGCCAGGCCCAACTTTGACATCCGAGAAGATCCCAACTCGTTCTATGTCCCAGAATTGCAACATGAGCCACAAGTCGAGGACTATTGGGCTAATTTATTGACAAGTTTGAAGTACGTGAAAAGGACCACATGAGGATGACAATCAGTGAGATGAATAAATTAAATTTCTCTTGGTATGAATACATCTTGCATGATGATGGGATAGAGATGCACAACCCCGAGTCACGCAGCGCAATCAGGATGTCCCAAATTCCCAAATAAACTAGCATGTTCGTGAATCAGGAGATATATTGGAGTAGAATGAAAAGGTGGTGAGGAGAATGAGGAACTAGTTTCAGAAGAAGAGGGCTATGATCATTTAGTCACGAGGAATTTCTCCAAGCTAGAAGCAAGCTTCACATCATTTGTCTTCAAAAGTGGTAGAGGTGACTTCCAACTCTAAACACTCTAAAGAAAGTTCAAAAAGGAAGGCCATGGAATTGGAAACTTCTCCCCGCGAGAAGACACCTAAGAAATTTAGGAAGAAGAATGTTCATTGGCATCACCACAGGAGGAAGATGTGATCTCAATAATGCAAATAGAAAATCCAGCAAAAGCAAATGTACATGTAAATGAGGAGTATATGACTCATGATCCAATCTTTGAACCACTACAAGAGGTATTTCCAGTCGTCGATACCAATGCCCCTCTCATTCAAGACTTTCTCATCCACCAAAATAAAGAATGGTTAATGCACCCATCATTGATCCTGAATTAGGAGAGATGTTTCCATGGATACGTAAATGGTCATCCTCGACACTGTATGCAAAAAGTAGCATCCCATGATCCATCGCTGATTGTCTCTCTGGATAAAGAAAAAATGTCAAGAAAGATCACATAAAACCTCACGATTCTATAGTGGGGAGATAGGTAATCAGTACATCGAAGTAGCTCGGCCAAAAGTAATCAAGCTAGTGGAAGAGATGACACCAGCCTAACTACGAGATGAACATGATCCAATTGGGACCAGCTACTCATGAGGGAGATTTACACATATATCAACAATATTCTACTCACATGGTGGTAAGGAATAAAGAGTATAAAGATAAGATTGAGGTACTAGAGGAATAAGTATGAACCCTTTCATCTTATGTGAAACACCTAGTGGAACCAAGCACTACAACACTTCCTATTGAGAAAGTGGTACCCATCAGTAGCTTTGATCCAGAATCCATCAGAAGAACACACAAGCTCACGATGCAGGGGTGAGAAAACAATGAATGGATCAACTCAATCTCTAAAAAGGGAAGTCAACACTCCAAGAGGAAGTCATATATTTTCGTACATGTGTGCAATAACCAACAGAATGAGAGCACTCAAAGAGGATGTGGAGAAAGAAAGAGATTGTTGGGAACCTCTAGGACTCATAATGAGTGAGATGAGAAAAAACCATCATCATGGATTTGATCGATAAGAAGGTTTTTGAAACTCCCATAAAGGACTTGACACATGTATGGGTGAGGGTTAAGGAAATCAGATTTAAAGCAATCAATCGAGCCTTCACAGAGCTAGAGGAGAAAGAAGAACAAACATACAAGCTACAGGATAGTATAAATCATAAATTTCAAAAACTTGGAGTACCCGCAATGAATGAACACACAACTACTGATGAAGTGATCGGACCTTTCGAGGAATATGTCAAGAAAGGGTTGGGCAACCCATTTTCCTTCACTAAGGATACTCTCAACTTCTTCTTAGAGATCCGTTGTCGTGAAAATGTGCAACAGGGAAATTGGAAGTTTCCAAGCACGACAACTATACCCCTATGGAAAAATTTCATTCTAGGCACCCCAGGTCAAATCCATCAATCTGTCACCCCTATTTGATGCCAAATTTTTCCCTATGTGATTTAGTAAAGTGCACTCATTCCACCTAGGTGATTTTAGGGAGTTTTGAAAAGATGTTATCTTCTGGCAATATTGGGAAGGGCTATCGTTGGCCTTCCCAGGACTGGATTCAACCCCCTGGAGTGGAACATAAAGGAAAAATTAAACATAGACATGAATTTAATACATTAGAACATCATGGAAATTATTTTGGAAGGCTTTGGGAAGTTTTGAAATACTTGGAGCAGTTTGAGAAAAAAAACAAGGTTCTCAAGCCTAGGCGGTACACAAGCCTAAAATAGTTGTTGGGATTCAGAAGAAGATTTCACGAGCTCCGGATGGAGTTGGAAGGTAAAAAAAACATCTTCAAAAATAGGATTCCAATACCTACATGATGGTGAAATAATATTTTTCACAACACCTTGGCGCATATGATTGGAAGGCAGTTTTCTCAGGCACAAGTGGAGTCCCAGATCAAAAATCTGATTTTTCAGGGATCATATGGTCAAATTAAGACATGAAACCCACATAATTGGATTCAAAATTCCATTTCCATTCAATATCATATAAAATTTCACCAATAAATTCCACTAGGAGCTCAAGTTATCTTCATTCCAAGTTACCCTCTCAAAGGCAATTCAGACTTAGTCATTTTTTCGAGAGGACACGTGTCAACTCCAAGACCACCTGTGGAAATTTATGTCCATTATGCACTTGAGGTGGGGACATCATACCTTGAAAATGTTTCCAGCTCCTATGGAGAGTCTTCGGACACTCACGCGACCACATGATTCGCCCCAAGTGCTTATTTGGAGCATGCATTCCCGTAGTCATATCGGACGCCACGTGTCATGCTCTTGACCACCGTGGAAATTGATGTCCCTTATGCACCTGAGGTGGGGACATCAGACCTTGAAAATTTTCCCCCCCATAGGGATTCATTTGGACACCGATGTGATTCCTAGTGCTTTACATCAACTTTTCCTCCTTCATTTCTTGCCATTGGATCTAGTGCCACGTGTCACCGTCTTGCTCATTATGGAAATTGATGTCCCTCACATCCCCCGAGGTTAGGGACATCAAGCATGGAAAAATGAACCCAAGCCCTATCTATGCATATCTTTTTGAAATTTTTTTCCAAGTGCCGCTTTTTCCCGCTTCTAACTTTTTCTAACAATTATATGTACACTTCATTCCTCCATACTTCTCTAAGGAATCCTCATCAAACACATGAAGGAGAAAAGAACATTCTTCCATCACTCCGCCATTGAAAATGCTCAGACATATGCTCAACCAAATAATTTTGAAACACATTCCCCACAGCCATCGATCTGCAGCATCTCTCGAAGGAATCCTCATGAAACACAAAAAGGAGAAAAAGGAGAAAACACCATAGTCATGAAATGAGAGGTTGAAGAAATCTCCCAAACAGATGCATGAAACAACAAGATATATTTTTAAAATCTCATTCCTCTACCCAAGGCCATCAAGAAGACACCTTCAAAGTCCCCCATGTGTCTAAAAATGAGCATCCACAATGAAGAAATATCCTTTTCGGCTCAACGAAGAAAGAAGTGGGATTTCCGTCAAACCTATTCGGATCAAAGTAAGATTGCACGTGAAGCACTAGAAGAAAAAACCCACATCAAAAATATAATTTTATTCGTAAACGGAGGATGTAGAAAAATTTAGGGGAACTGCAATTTTGAGGTCCATTAATGGTTGTCGATCCACCTTAGAAGCGGGTGAGCATTCGGGAGTTTGAAAATTAAAACTTTAAAATCTCCTGGATTATTAAGGGGACTTCATCGGGGCCCAACTTTCTCTCAAATTTAAAAGGGATGATATTGGGCTTAAAAACCCATATAATGTAAAAACTCTCGTTCCATATCAATCCGACTTAAATATTTAAAGTGGAAGGCCAACTTTCTAAAAATAGCGATATAAGTCTACATTACATAATTGAGAACTCGCTATTTCTAGGGAAAGTCATTCCCACATTATGTATGAAGAACATGAAGAAGGAGATGAAGATATCGATACTTTGTGAGGTGCACTATAGCCTTGAGAATTCACTGAAGTAACAAGAAATGATTTTTTGGCACTTACTAAAAATAGTAAGTGGGCCCTCAAGTCCACCACTAAAAATAGAAATTTGATCCAAAGAAGTGAGGAACGTAGGGAGAAAGGGGAATCAAGGTCACAACACTCACGAAAAATTTTAAGGATTGAGGGAGTTACCTTTTTACACTTTCTAAAAATAGTAAGTTATAGTCAAAGAGAAGTTTTGGCACAATGGGATGTACATGAATTTTAATCATTTAGGTGTTGATTGATTCCAATTTTGAAGCTTTGAAAAATCAACAAGAACTAATCAAATATAATATGTACTTCTTCTCTCAAGCCTCCTCTCCATCTGGCACTTTGAGTAGTTCTCCTGGCAATCCTATCCAAACTCCTTCAAATTCTCCAATTTTTCAACCATCATTGAACATCGAGTTCACGGAAGAAGAAGAATTTGAAGAAGCAAGAGCTGAAATAGAAGCAGAAGAAACGATGGTGGACGAAGAAGAAAGACCTCAACCCATTGTTCCATGGGGAAGGAATACATAGGCCCACTTGCTCTTGAACCCCCTCTTCACGATCTACCAATGGGTTCCCACAAGAACTTTCCAAAGTTCAAAGGTGAAAACTCACAACATCCTAAAGAACATGTTGCTACTTTCACGACATCATGTGGAATTCTTGGTGTCCAGCATGAAGATGTTGCTATAAGATTGTTCATGGAGTCCCTCAAGAAAAATCAATAGAATGGTTCTACCTCCTACCTTCCCGATCCATCACTAGTTGGGATGACATCAAGGCTACCTTCGAGGAAAGATTTAAATCAACTGAAGATTTTCAAGACCTCTTGGTGCAGTTGGCTCAAATGAGGAAAGGAGAAAGTGAAATGATGAGAGACTTCATGGCTCATTTCAAATGGTTGCTTCGTAGGATACCGAAGAAGATTCACCCTCTCAGAACAATATCAAAATATTATTCATAAACACTCAATCACCGGAGGTAGGATTTCTCCTACGAAGATTTCAACCAAGGAACATTGTAGAAGCACAAAGGAGGGCCATTGAATTGGATGACGATCTCATCCTCTCTAGAAAGATCAAGAATCCATCAAAGGGAAAGGCCCAACATCCTGAAGATGAGAGAACTAATCCATCGCTGTAAAAGTTGGTGAATGAGATGGCCTCTTTGAAGAGGGAATTATTTGAACGATTTTCTTCTCAGAGAAGAAACAGAAATCAGATTGTAGGAGCACCCCAAAGACTTGCCTTGGAGGCCCCACCCGTGAATGTAAATTGTAGATTTCAAGAAAGTGAAGAAGAGTTTGAACAAGAAAGTGAAGGTGGCAATTTCCTAGAAAGTGATGAGTTTGAGAATGATACACAAATCAGATTTTGTGAGTATTCTAGAGGTTATGAAGAAGATGCACCCAGTTTCTCATGTGTGGTATTCACTCGTTCTCAGTCCGAGAAAAGACCATCTCCCTCCACTGCTTCCAAATAAAAGAAGGTGTATGATCCTCCTATGGTGAATCTGAAAAATAAAATAATCAGTCGAGGATCTTCACTTCCATCCTCCATGAAGTCTGCATTGTTAGATCCTGATCCCTATAGCAAGTAAGAAAGCTCTCGCAATCCCAAGTAAGTCTTCTGATGTCTCTTCCAAGTATGAATCTAAATCAGCTCCTAGTGTACCTTTCAAAATACCCTCCATTTCCCAAAAATCTACTCCTGCTTCCAAACTTGTCCTAAATCCAAAAGTAGTCCCTTCACCCCCTTGTCCACATCTACTCCCTTTGACTTCATAGAATATGCAAACAAAGCCAAAGTGTAGATTACTAAAACCAAATATTTGTGGACTCATCCTAAACAATTCAAGAGGTTCGTCTGATATATCAAGAGTGGTAGTCTAACACCCAATGATGTAGCTCATCATTCCAAAGGCATGCTACCAAACTCACCTACACCTCCCTCACAGAACATGCTTTCTCTGAGTGCATCAAAGACTGATAAAGTTGAACCTTTCTACATCTCCCTTCTTGTTGGAGAATATGTACTGAACAATTGCATAATAGATTCTGGTGCCTCAGACAACGTGATGCCTTTGAAGGTCGCCAAGGCTCTTAAACTTACAATGACTCCACCTAGTGGCTCTTGTTACTCTTTGGAATCAAAAATGTCTCACTTGTAGGGAAGGTTAAAGATGCACATGTGGCTCTCACCAGATTTCCAGACAAGAAAGTTTTAGTGATGATTTTGGTAGTAGATGTCCCAACCTCATTGGAATATTGCTTTGAGTAGAAATTTTTGCCAAGAGTTGGGAGGGAAAATTTAGATGAATTGGTCTTTTGTAACCATACTAGTGAAGGGAGACATGGAGAAATTACTTCCGAGAAGAAGATGAGGTGCATAAGTATGAAATTATGGAAGCCCGAAAGCTAACATCTTGTATCAAGGTAGCAGGAAAATGAATCACTTTGTGGAAACCGAGGAAGAAGAGGATATCCCCATCTTGATAGGCCTAGACATGCCTTCCCAAAGATTTGGATTTTGAAGAAGCATTAAGGAGATTCAAGTTACAAGAGGACAGCCCGAATTGCTTGATGATGTAAACCATGAAGAAGAGGATATGGTTCTTGAAGATTTTCAAAAATAAAAACAGCTTATATGCTTATCTGTGATGAAGAAATTTTCTCATTCCCATTTGAAGATGAGGACTCCCTTGATCATGTCACCCAGGAAGAGACCAAGCCAGTCTACAATGAGCCCTTGAGAAATGGGAAAGAACTATCTGTACAAGAACTGCTAAGAGCCATGGAAGAAACAGAAGACCCTGAGATCAGTCTCGAGCTCCTGATGCAAGCCACAAATCTGCAAGACAAGTGTGAAGCTAATTTGGAAGCCTTAACCAATGTGAAGGTTGGCCATATTGAAAAATATGATGGTACTCTGGAGCTAATGGTTGATGGATGCAATAAAAAAATGGAGATATTTTCTTTCCCTTTTGAGGATGAAGATTCTTTCCATGATGAAGAAATCAAAGCAAGGAGTCTCAAAGCCTCTGAAGATGAAGCTCTTTTTGATGAAGGATCGATAGAGTGCAGTGATTCCCAAGATGATGGGGTAATCCCTCCAAATAGTTTCCTTGAGCTGCATTCCTCAAATGTGTACAAAGATGAGTTGCAGGAAACAATGAAGCATAACTCCGTGAAAGAAATTTTTGATGCAGTAGAATTTGCAGAAGATCCCAAGCTGATTCTTGATCTCTTCACTCGTGCCATGGGCATACAAGAAAAGTATGAGGCCGCCCCAATCCCTCTATCAGTACTCAAGCACCTCGTAGTGGAGTAAAGGAAATAGATAAGTCTGAGGTTTCTCATGGAAGAGATGTCAATGAGCATAGGCCTGGGAAAGAAAAGAATCAAGAATGTTCAAGTATTTTGAACAAAAAGCAGCCCTGGGGCAGCGATGAGATGCTCAATGGAAAATCAGCTATATGGATAAACATGAAAGGCAACTGGCACTATGAGACCGACTTCAAAGAACACGAAGGTAGTAAAATTTCCAAGCAAGGACTAGAACATCAAGAAGCTCACATGGAATCACTCCTACAAAGTAAAAGGAAAATCATGGAAGCACCTGGCTTCCATAAACAATTAAGGAAAGGAGGCTACTTTCTGGAACCCGTCAATGGCTTCGCAGAACATCATCATTCAGCGTTGCCTCTTCAGGGGTAACTTTTGAGAAATGAAAAGTACTTCAGTGAAAGTGGGTTGTCCCCGCCTTGTACCATAGGTGATTAATAGGTGTGTTTCCCTTCCTGTTGTGTGTCGTGTGTTTCCTTTCCTTCATTTTGTGTGTGTGTGTTTCCTTCTAATCTTCCTTTCTAGAAGTTGTACATGACTCCACAGGGCCCAATGGATAAGGCATTGGTCAACGAATTATATGGTCTAAAATTGAGATTTTGGATTCCCATGTCATGTCTTCACTATGCTCAGTCCATGTCATGTCCCCAAGCTAGAGCCAGCTGTTGTCGTGAAAATGTGCAACAGGGAAATTGGAAGTTTCCAAGCACGACAACTATACCCCTATGGAAAATTTTTCATTCCTAGGCACCCCAGGTCAAATCCATCAGTCTGATCACCCCCTATTTGATGTCAAATTTGTCCCCTAGGTGATTTAGTAAAGTGCACTCATTCCACCTAGGTGATTTTAGGGAGTTCTTGAAAGATGTTATCTTCTGGCAGTATTGGGAAGGGCTATCGCTGGCCTTCCTAGGACTGGATTCAACCCCCTGGAGTGGAACATAAGAAAAATTAAACATGGACATGAATTGAATACATTATAACATCATGGAAATTATTTTGGAAGGCTTTGGGAAGTTTTGAAATACTTGGAGCAGTTTGAGAAAAAAACAAGGTTCTCAAGCCTAGGCAGTACACAGGCCTAAAACAGCTACTGGGATTCAGAAGAAGATTTCGGGAGCTCCGGATGGAGTTGGAAATAAAACAAAACATCTTCAAAAATAGTATTCCAAGACCTACATGATGGTGAAATAATATTTTTCACAACACCTTGGCACATATGATTGGAAGGTAGTTTTTCTCAGGCACAAGTGGAGTCCTAGATAAAAAAATCTGATTTTTCAGGGATCATATGGTCGAATTAAGACATGAGAACCACATAATTGGATTAAAAATTCCATTTCCAGTCAGGATAATATAAAATTTCACCAAGAAATTTCATTGGGAGATCAATTTATCTTCATTCCAATTACCCTCTCAAAGCGAGTTCAAGACTTAGTCATTTTTTTCGAGAGGACACATGTCAGCTCCAGGACCACCATGGAATTTTATGTCCCTTATGCACCTAAGAAGGGGGACATAATACCTTGAAAAAATCTCCCAGCCCCTATGGGAGTCTTCTAGACACTCACACAGCGCAGATTCAGCCCACAGTGCTTATTTGGAGCGTGCATTCCTCGCCGTCGGATCGGGATCCACGAGTCATGCTCTTGACCACCGAATTTGATGTCCCTTATGCACCTGAGATGGGGGACATCAGACCTTGAAAAATGTTCCCATCCCCCACAGGAGTCATTTGGAAACCGATGTGACCTCCTTTCAACTCCCACAGTGCTTTACATCAATTTTTTCCTCCTTCATTCCCCCGCCGTTAGATCTAGTGCCACGTGTCGTCATCTTACTCATTGTGGAAATTGATGTCTCTCACGTCCCCGAGGTCATGGAAATAAATCATGGAAAAATTTCCAAGCCCTACCTATGCATATCTTTTTTTTTAAATTCCAAGTGTCACTTTTTCCCGCTCTAACTTCTAATGCTTATATGTGCACTTCATTCCTCCATACTTCCTCTGCAACATTCTTCCATCACTCCGCCATTGAAAATGCTCACATACTCAAACAAATAAATGAAACACATTCCCCACATTGATGTGCAGGTCTATAATTAATCCTCATCAAACACACAAGGAGAAGCACGGAGCACTGAAGGAGAAAATAGAAAACTCCATAGCCATGAAATGAGAAGTTAAAGAAATCTCCCAAACAGATACATGAAACAACAAGATATATTTTTCTGCTCATTCCTCTATACCAAGGCCATCAATAATACACCTTCAAAGTCCCCCATGTGTGACAAAGAGCATCCACAATGAAGAAATCTCCTTTCTGGCTCAATGAAGAAAGAAGTGGGATTTCGTCAAACCGGTTCTTCGGATCGAAGTAAGATTTCACGTAAAGCACGGAAGAAAAACCCACATCAAAAATATAATTTTCTTCACAAATGGAGAGAAAACCAAACCTACAATTTTGAGGTCCATTAATGGCTCGCTCGTACTGTAAGCACTGCCAGTCTAAAAATTAAAACTTTAAAATCTCCCGATTATTAAGCGGGTGGGCCCAAAATTTCAAAGGGATGATATTAGGAAAAAACCCATATCAAAAAAATTGTTCCATGTCAATCTAACTCCCAAGAGGCAACTTTCTAAAAATAAGAGGTCTACTACATAGGAATTGCTATTTCGGGAAAGTCATTAATGAAAAGAACTGTGAAGGAGATGAAGATATAAGAGGTGCACTATAGTGAGAATTCACGTAACAGAAATTTTTGGCACTTACTAAAAATAGTAAGTGGACCCTCAAGCACCTGTTAAAAATAGAAATTTGATCCAAAGAAGTGAGGAACGTAGGGAGAAAGGGGAATCAAGGTCACAACACTCTACTTAAGGATCGAGGGAGTTACTTTTTTTACACTTACTAAAAATAGTAAGTTATACTCAAAGAGAAGTTTTGGCACAATGGGATGTACAAGGCTAATCATTCAGGGGGACATCATTATTTAGGAGCATCCTAGCCATTTTTCATAGGGAATTTGAGATCCACCTTAGTTCATTCAACTGGGTGAGCATTCGAGAGCTAATTTGGAGGAGTTTCACAGTGTGCAAGGAGTTCAAAGATTCAAAGTTTCACTGCATTTGGAGCTTTCCATCAACGAGGATCAACGGACTTCATCGGGCGACATCTACTCTCTCTCTCTCTCTCTCTCTCTCTCTCTCTCTCTCTCTCTCTCTTCTCTCTCCTCTTTCCCCAACTTTCTCTCGCTTTCAAATGTTCTAATTCTTTGTTGGGGTTTACACTTTTGATATGCCTTTAAGTAACTTAAAAGTGACTTTAGAAACACAATGTAAATTAAGTTGCCTTGTTATTATAAAAGGGATTAAATATTTAAAGTGGAATATGAACATTCTTAAGTCATATTAAGGCATATGGAGGGTCATGAGGAAGATGATAAGTCACCTCTCATTTTATAAATGGTAACGACATTCCCATTGCAAAGGGTTTGTAATTGATCTTATCGACTCAAGAGTGTATTGTACTTAGAGAAAGCAAAGGAGATAGCCATTTTATTCTACTCTCTTCCCCTCTCAAATTTCTTCCATTCCCACATTATGTACAACTTTGATTTGAGCAATCAATACAAGAAAGGAGTTTCTAGCTTTCTTTGACTAAGGGGTTTCTTGATACTTGGTGATCGGTGAATTCTATTTGGTCTTGTTGCTATTCGCAGAGTTGTTTCTTCTGATAAATGCATGTGTTGAAGTTTCTAACTAGTGTGTGTGTAGGAATCTGATTTTCTACCTGTAGCATTAGTTCTCCTACCTCTTTTCTCACTCCCCTTTCCCACTCTACAAATGAAGACTTCCCTAGCAAGAGATTGTTAGCTTTGCCGCAGGGTCAGTGGAGTGCCCCTGTTGGATCCCTGGTCAAAAGACAACCATAGAAATCCACACTTTCTCGCGCATGCACATACGAAAAATGCATTGGTTAAGTAGAGGGACTTAGATTCCCAGAGCGTTGAAACGAAATCCATAAGTTTGTCCACCCGAAAAAATTTCTCGCCAACAAGATCCAAGCCTCCATTACACTTATCGCATAAAATTATTCATCATGGTTTAGTAAGTGCAAGGACATCAATGGTGTGACTAATGGATGGACTGAAACCTTGACCTTCATTTACATCCTCATGCCAAAAAATTAGAACCAGCAGTGGCCTGTTTCAAGCAAGAGCTTGGAAAGATAGAAGCCTCCTCAGGATCATGAAGTGGAGAGCAGTCAAAGTGGAGCCAAGTCCACTGTAGCAGCTCATCCTTCAGCATAATTCTTCTTCTTCTTCTTCCTCTTCTTTCTCTCTCTCTCTTCTCTTCTCATACAACACTCTCTCTCCTCAATGTTATGTTTTTGCATTGAGAGTTGCTCTTTTAATACGACTTAAGTGACTTTAGAAATATAATGTAACTTTAAGTCACCTTGTTATTATAAAAGGGACTTAAATATTTAAAGTGGAATATGAACAATCTTAAGTCATATTAAGGTATTTGAAAAGTCACCGAGAAGATGAAGAGTTGCCTCCTCTTCTATAAATTGTAGCAAGCTCCTCATTTGAGGGTCTTCTTAATTTTGTCTTCTAAAAATTCTTAGATGTTGGAGCTATTTTTGTGAATTCATGAGAGAGATATCCTTGTGAAGAGAGAAAGAGATAGCAAGTTTCTTCCATTTCTCCTACTAAAAATGTCTTCTACTTCCCACACTATGTACAAATTCTGCTTGAGCTTCAATAAAGGAAGAAGGAATTTTAGCCTCTTTGATTGAGGATTTTATTGGTACTTTATGTTCATTAAGCTCTATTTAGTCTTGTTGTTGTTTTGTAGATTTGTTTTCTTCTGAAATACAAGTGCATGTAATGAAACTTCTGGCTAGTGTGTGCAAGTCTTTGATTTTCTACTTGCAACATTAGTTTCTCCTTTCTAAATATTCTCACTTTCACCTTCGTAGCAAATTATTCCCTTGCAGGTACTGCAAGCATTTTCTCGTGAGGTCATTGGAGTGCCCCTGTTGGATCCCAGGACGAAAGGCCACCGGATAAAACTCACAATTTACTTGGGCATGCACCTACGGTAGTTGACCTTTAGTTAATTAGAGGGACTTAGACTCCCAGAGTGTTGGCAAGATAACCACCAATTTGTCCCCGACAAATTTTCTCACCAACACATAGAAAGGGCTACGCATTTATCACTCGATGCTCCACCATATTAAATTCACCACACACCAACCAATAAGAAATGGGTAAGTTGTCACCTAACCATTTCCATAATAATGTTCTTTTGGGACCTTCATTAGGGGCATAAACATTTAGAATACCAAAAGAAATATCATTAATACTCATAATAACCCACACAACCCTATTACTAGGGTCTTGGCCTGAGACAATAATTAATGCTGAAAATTTTGGCGTAATGGAAATGCTAGCATCACCTCTGCCATCAATATGTTGAGTATGGAAATGTGTAAAATTAGGGGCAATACACATCAGAGTAGTTTGAAGCAAAAACTAGAAATCTTGATTTCTTATAAACAAATCACATCTAAAATGCTAATTAAATGGAAATCTAAATGAAAAAGAATTTTTGTGAGGGCTCTGTTAGACCCCAAACATTCCATGACATAAAATTCATGAAAAATCAAACATATCAAATTCCCCTACCCATCAAGAATTCCATCCTCAAAGCCGAGAATGGAAAATTTGTTGGCAAGAAGAAGCTAGTTTGAATCATTATGCTCAACATGAATGGAGTAGCATTTTTCCCCATTGACTCCCCGCACCACGTGAAACCTCTTGAGGTGGAATACGTGAATGTCGAAGAGGAAGAGAGGTTAAAGAAACCTTCATAGCATTCTTTGTATTAGTCTAGACAACTTCGCTCTGTGAGGTCTTGGAAGGAATGAAACCGAAGGACTAGGTTGCACCGCTCTAGTCTCATCCTTGGAATGTAGAGGGGAAGAATATGGAGGTGGAACTTTGATAGACAGCTTTTCCCCAAATTCTTCTTAGAACCTCGGAGATCTGCGGGTTGTGTAGGGAAAGCTTGGAATGGGCGAGAAGAGGACAATCCCGAATGTAATGGTTCAAGGCCCGACAATGAAAGCACGTGTTAGGAGGTTAAAGTAAACCACCTTTTAAGATATCCGCAAGGACCCAATTTGAATATTCAGATGGTCCCCAAATATTTCACCGGATACACTTTGAAATACACTCACTTGTTAGGACGAGAAAAGAAAAAATTCTCTTGTTCATGGAAAATCACCCTGCCAATGGGCTTTTCAATCTCTAGTAAAAAGAACCAAAGGTGAATGGGAAGACCAAGGAGCTCAATCCAAATAGGTATTTTGAGTGAGACTTGGCTACTCGGACTAAAATCCTAAGTCCATGGGGATAACACAAGCAAGGTATTACCTAAGTACCAAGATGGTGCCTTAAGCAGGAGGGTTTGAATCTAACAAGGATCTCTAAACGTAAACAAATAAAAACCCTTGGTGAGGTTACGGACCCCAAAAATGAGGATATCATTAGACTCCCAGTGGCTTTTCATCTAGTTATGTAAGTAGGTTTCAGACGGGATATGACCACAAAATAGGCAATAAGACAACGGTTTTGATACCACTTGACAACAAGATCTAAGCATTCATCATAAATTATAATATTCGGAGAGGGTTCAAATTCCATACCTCATCGTAAACATTTGGGACAAACTTCCTCTCATGCTTGATAGCCATTTCCACCAATTTTAATAGTCTTTGTAATGGAATGAGAGTTGGCCATTTATAGGCGTGGCACCGCCTTAGTAGAGGAAAAAAATTGAAAGACAATATGATAGGATTAAGGGGAAACCACAAGATAGGCTAAGGACGTACAATTTTCATAGTGAAAAAAGAAAGAAAAATCATGAGAAACCAAGTAGAGCCAAAGAACCAAACCCAAATTTTTTTAATTCATTTTTCAAATCAAGAAACCAATAAAAATTACTCTCTTTATACTTTTCTACCCACATGTGACATGAAGAAATAACTAAGGGTACTAATATCATGGAAAAAATAACTTAGAGTTATACATGACACTAAGTGGTTATTTAGTGGGACCTAGGGATGCCTAGGGTAAGGTTATTAGGTAGAAAAGCAACAATATGAGTGTTTTCAACACCCTTTCCATGCACATCATTTATGGGATAGTTAAACTAAGCAAATACCCGTAGATAAGTTATTTTGTATGTAATAAATATATTCTTCCACTCTAACCTTCAATCCTGATATTGATGAAATTTGATTGTACCCAGATAAATTGTTGTACCATTATTACACTAGCAATCGCACGAGAAATGTGTGATGGAAATGCCGAAGCAAAAGAAATAAAGAAGTTGAATTTGAGGGAGAGAAACATTAGATCATTGACCTGATATGTGACAAAACAAATTACCAAGATTTGTATTTGAAAACACCTATTAGCATAATCAATGTTTAAGGCATTCACAAAGGAATTTTTTTTGTGTGTATTGGTTTTTATTTAAGCCTCTAGCTTATGAAAGGTAATTGATTAACTAAAAATGGAAACTAAACTAATACTATGAAAAGTATAACCACTAGTTAATCTAAATAGGAGGACTAAAACGCTATAAAATATGAGCTAACAATAGTATGGAATAATAGAAAATAATTATACCAAGTAAAATAAAACCCTAAATATACAAGTAAAGAAGGAGAAATGACTTAGTTGATTAAAGAAGATTGTCGCAGGTTGTCGCAAGTCTAGTAACAAAATCTAGAAGTAAGAAAGACCACTCGAAGTCTTGAAAAAATTTGGATCTGGAGGATCTAAGCTAACTGAGGCACTTGGGAAGGTCTTGGGGTACTCCGGGGTGCCACGGTTTGTAGATTAAGCACCCTTATCTCTGTGACTTGTCATAATCTAAATTTTGGATGGTTACAAGTTGATCTAAAATGCCCTATGTTTGTCACACTAGATCTGCTGAAAGCCGTGTCAAATGTATCTTGAATAACAAAGTGACAACCTGCAATACAAAATAAAGTATCAAACCCTAGGAAAAATAAATATGCAGAATGAATGGGTCGGACTGACCTCAACCACCAATCTAGTGGTCTTATTGCTGAGTGTTGCACTACATTTCAGACCCGGATATGTTACGTGTGTGTGTGTGTGTGTGTACATGCATGTCATGCCTTAAGTGCTCTTACGCAAGTCACACTTTTGGAGTAGCGAGCACTAATAACTATAGAAAATATAATAGCATGTGTGCATGGAATAGAATAGAATCCCTCCCTCTATGTTATGTGTGTTGATTAGATCTCCTAGCCTTGATGCATAACACTATGTGGATGTAAGTGATGCAATGGATGCAAATCTAGATGGAGTGATAGTAGTATGTGATGCTAAGACCCTCATTATGGTCTTATAACTTTATATTTATAGGGTTCTCTTGCTCTAATTTCATAATTAACCATGACATGGATGACTAGGAAAAAGATAAGGATGAAGAACAACTAGAAATACCACAAAAGAAGCAGGAATGTGGAATATGGATCGGGGCACCCCATGTGGGACTATAGTGCCCGGGTTCCCAAGATACGAGCTTGGATGCCTAGTTTTAGGCATGTTGGGATAGTTGAAAAGTAGGTGGATATGTATGATGAAATATGCAAGAATGATGAAAGAAAATATAAAAATAAGATGGCGAAGGCATGAGATTAATTAGTACTTTATTCACTTTAGAACCCTCTAAATAGTAGTATAAGATCGGACTAAATAATACCTAAAGTACATGATTTTGTGTCTACAGTAATGAAAAGGGAACATTTTAGTATGATGATTATAATTCAATTGTTTGTTAGGAATATTGTAATTCAGTGTATTGGTGTGAAGATCATAATCTATTGATGAGCCAACAAATCTGACTGCATGGAATTTATTGAATACATGGATGTCGGTCATAGGAAAGTGCAAGAGATGGCATGAATGGAATTTTAGAAATAAAAATGTGGGAATTAAATACTTGCATGTCTCGCACCTATTACACTACTCAAATTGTTCCCACCCAAATATTATTTGTGATGTGTTCTACAAGTATCATCTCGATCTCGCTCACATTATTGACATGAGTGAAATATGCACTTAAAATATTATGGAGCTTAAAAATAATATTTTTTTATTATTGGTAAATAGTTTTAAAGGGACTATCCTGTTAAAAAAAAGGCTCAACAAAGGAAATATATCTATAAAGGAACAACAAAAGAGGATCAAAATCTAGATAAAACACTATGTCCAACAGTAACCAAAAGATAGTTACAAGCAAGAAACAAAAAAAGAGCATAAACTGCAACAATACAGCACAAAAGTAGCATAGAAACAACAAAAAGACCAAAAAGAGCAGCGACTAAAATGATGCTGCTTGGCCAAATTTGAGTGAGTTTACTTATTGGATGCTCTGTCGATTCTAGTCTGGATAGTTTGTAGCGAGGTGAACAACGCCAATGTGGTGATGTGTGTTGGGTCAATAGCATTCGGGTGCGATATGGTCTGGCTTCTCTCTTTTTCATTCCCCCAAATAGTGTTAGGGATCCCGCTAAGCATGGTAATGCTTTGAACATGTTGCTCTAAGAAGTCACAAATGGCATTGAAGATAGCCATGTTGTGATCATGCCTATCTTTTGCTCTCCCAATCTTGTCAGAGAGTTTAACTTCTTATAAATGTTAGCAATCTGATCCTTCCCAATGTCATTATCATCATCAATTTTTATTTTTCCTTTCTACTTTTCCATGCACTACAGGTCCTTCTTAAGTTACTTCATCTCTTTCTCCAGAGACTCCAATCTATGAGGTATGTTATTCCCCTCCTGATGCAGGGCCATATCCAAGCCAGCATTGCTAATATGCAGCAAATTTTGTGCAACTTCTAGCTCTTTGGTGCTTCTAAGAACCTGGGTAGAGTGAGGGGTGCCAATTTTTGGAAGCTTAGGGTTATTGGTCTTGGGTTTGGAAGAGGTGTCTAGTATGGGAGTGGGAGCAGTGGAGGTAGTGATGTGCGGATTCTGAGAGTGATTGGGAAGCTAGGGAATTTGGAGACACAAAGCTTATGGAGCAGGAAGATGAGGCCCTAGTGGAGAGGGATAGCATAGGAGTGCTTTTGAAAGTCCAAAATGGAGTGCTAAAGGGAATTTAGCAGGTAGTATGGGAAGCAAACCGCAAATTGCCTTCTAAAATGATTAAGAAAGACCAGGTGCTTAATAGGGACGATTTTGTATCACCCTTTCAGAGAAATATACCTTACCATCATATTTGTTACTTCATCACATGGGTTGGGGATAGAACTTACCCTAATACCCACAAAAACAAATTCAAGTTCCTCTCCCTCATCAAATAATTTCTTAGCCTCAATAAACATGTCAATCCTTTTGCTGAAAAAAATGGTAACCCTCCAACTCAAGGCCTGTAGCCTCAACAATCAAATCTTCAATAATAGTAACATGGTGGCCACCATATTTCACCTTTCTATCCTTCCAGTCCATTACAAAATGAACCAAAATA
Source organism: Taxus wallichiana var. yunnanensis (assembly GCA_018340775.1). NCBI lineage: Eukaryota > Viridiplantae > Streptophyta > Pinopsida > Cupressales > Taxaceae > Taxus > Taxus wallichiana. The sequence continues at coordinate 557,541,643 of CM031242.1, read as the reverse complement.
TTTTGATCTCGGCTGAATGCGTTCTATATAATTGGAAATTCCACCCTTGTGTAAGAAGTTTTATAGCTCCTTCGTGTTCTTCTAGTGGATCACTGTAGGGCTCTAATTGGCATGGGCTCCTCCCATTTTCTTCTTCTCCCTGCTATTCCTACAAATTTTCTACTCAAAACCCTCATTTGAATCTTTTTCTTCCTTATGTCTGTCCCAATTTTTAAGAACCCATCCACCTATGTGAGGTTCATGGGTGTTAATATGGCCAGTAGTTAGGATGATAATTCTCACATGTGTGATCTTTCACCTCCGCTAAAGCCCACTCCATACCATTATTATTTCTACTCCACGTTTGAATGCCCATATTTATCCACATTAATGTTATTATGTACCTCCTTAGGGATGTAATTTTCATTATCCCATATGGTTAGATTATTATTAATGCCAACATTGGCCAAGGTATCCACAACCTTATTCCCCTCCCTATAAGTATGCCTAATGATGATATTCTTGAAATTTTGAAAAATACTTATGGATTCCATAATAAAGTCCTTAACAGTCCAGCTAGGAGGAGAAATTTGATTTAGGTGATTGATGATGTTTAGTGAATATCCTTCCAAAATTAAGTTTTGTATATTATAATCTTTGGCAACCCTTAGCCCCCATAGAGAAGCTAGGGATTATGCATAATGATTTGTCTGAATCCCCATTTTACCAAAGCATAAGCAAAGCAACTAAACAACCTTTATGATCCTGAATTACACCTCCCCCAACAGTAAAACTAGGATTACCCTTGGAGGCACCATCAAAGTTTAGTTTATGCTAGTTAATCTCAGGAGGGATCCAATGAATCAAAGACCTATCAATGTTTGAGGTATTCCTAATCTACAAATTTACAACTCCTATCTTCCAGTTGGAAAGTATATATTCTTCATTCTCAGGATATTTCTTATTTTTGGGAGGTTTGAATCTCCCAATATTATCTTTAATAGCATGACCAATCTTAACAAAGCTAAGCTTGCAATGTTGTTTATTGTTTCTAAAAATGATATCATTCCTATCTTTCCAAATCCTCTAGATAATATGGGGCATGACCAATTTCCAAAGTCTTCTCACAACACAGTGCTTAAAAGGAGGATTCCATTGGATCCAAAACTGAATGAAATCCTTAGGCATAGTCCAGAAAACATTGAACTTGGAAAAGGCATAACTCCAGATCATTGAAGCATACTCACAGTGGACAAAAAGGTGCTTAATATCCTCATATTATTTTTTTGCAAAGGTGACACCTATTAGGCATAATGAATCCTTTCTTCATCAGGTTGTCATTAGTAAGAATTATGCCTCTGAGCACAAGCCAAAAGAAAAAGTTAATTTTAGGGGTTAGCTTAGTCATCCAAATCTTGCTCCAATTAAACTCACTCTGGATATTCTCAAAGTAAGAATTATATCCAAATTTAACTATATAGTCCCCATCTCTAGAATTGTACTAGACAATTTCATCCTTGAATTCCAATTGATTCAAGGGGATGAGGTCCAATTTCTCTGAAGAGAGGACAACATGGAGTTCAGTTCAATTCTATCCACTGAGAGTTGTTTCCATCTCTTCTTATTTCCATCAATTTCCATGTAATCAATGACCTTAGTACCATATTTATGTTCAAGACTATCCTTTGCTGCACCAAATATGTCATTGAGGCTGAAATTAGACCAATTATCTCCCCAAAATTGATGTCTCTACCATTTCCCACTTTCCATCTACAACCTTGCTTGATAAAATTCCTGACTAGAATCAAGTTGTTCAGAAAATGGAACCTTGGGAAGTTGTTCATCATGAAGGAAAGAGAAAGTTGTTTGTTGTTCAAGATATTTGGCCTTAATGAGATCAATCCATGGTTGTTCCTCCGAGAGCATTCTCCAACCCATTTTTGCAATTAAGGCCATATTCATTTTTCTTATATCTTTTATGCCCAATCCCCCAATCCTTTTAGGAGTGCACACTTGATCCCAGGAAACCAAGTGATATTTGAATTTTTCCTCCATTCCCTGCCATAAAAAGTGTTTCTAAATCCTTTCAATTTTTTCTCTGAAGGCAGAAGGAATGTTATAGAGAGACATAATGTAGATAGGAGATTTTGAAGAGTGCTTTTGATAAGCAAACATTTACTACAGCACTGGAAAGAATGGCCCCTTTCCATCTGGCCATTTTCTTTTGGAATATTTCCAGTAAATCATTCCAGACTTTGATTGAGACTTTTTTAGTACCAAGGGGGAGCCCTAAATAAGTAGTGGGAAGTAAATTGATTTTACACCCCAATATTTTAGCAATTCTATTCTACCTTTCCAAAGGAGTGTTGAAAAAGAAAATTGAACTTTTATCAAAGTTGATCTCTTGTCCAAAAGCAGCCTCATAAAATTTTAGAATGGACTTGATCACCTTAGCTTCTAGGATATATGCCACTAAAATTAGGATAGTGTCATCCGCAAATTTCTGATGAGAAGTCGTTTGATTTGTAGAGGTAGGTTTAGTGCCTTTTAGAAGACCATCTTTAACAACTTTGGTAATAGTTCTACTGAGGCTATCCGCCATAATAATAAAGAGAAGAGGGGATATCATATACCCCTGTATTAATCCCCTACGCTGGTAAATTACCCCACTAGTTCACCATTAACCACCACAGAGAATCTAGCAGTAGAAATGCAAGCCTTGATAATTCTTCTGAATTTGTTAAGAAAACCAAATTTGGCTAGAACCTTGTCAAGAAAAGACCAGGAGACTTTATCAAAGGCTTTATTCATGTCAAGTTTAAGGACCATGCTTGCTTTTTTATTATTATCCATAGAATGAATAATCTCATGCACCATGATCACACCATCTTGAATTATCCTTCCTCTGATGAACCCACTTTGTTGTTTTGAGATTAAATCATTCAAAATGAACTACAGTCTGGTGGCAATAATCTTAGTAAAAATTTTGTAGACAACATTAACCAAGCTAATGGGTGAAATATTTGAAATCTTTAGCGTCCATTTTTTGGGAGCCAACACGATGTGAGTATTATTAAGCTCTTTCAATAAATCTCTAGTTCTAAAGAATTCATTTACAACCCTAAGGAGATCATCCAAGAAAATTTCCCAAAATTTGAAAAAAAATTGACAGAGAAGCCATCTGGTCCCGGAGCCTTATCTCCTTCAAGAGTAAAAATATATTTTGAAGCTCCTCCAAAGTAACAACTTTGGTAATATCTTTAAATCTCTACTCCTCAATTTTATCTTGTGGGATAGCTTCTAACATAAAAGAGTCAGCCATATCATTAATAGCACTCTTCTCATTGAGCAATTTTTCATAGAATCTAAGAGCTTCATCCTTGATGATCCGCGGATATTTTATGATGATGTTGTTACCTTTAGAAACTTTCGTAATCCTATTACAAGCTCTATGCTTCAAAGTGGTCATATGGAAGAATTTCATATTTTTGTCACCCTCTTTCAGCCATATAGCCCTAGATTTAAGTCTCCATAAGGATTCTTCCTGCTACAAACCGTGTAACTCTGAAAGGATTTTTTTTTTCGCTAAATGATCCTTTAAAGACCTCCCCGTGAATTTATATTTTTATGCTTAAAAATAATGTTGTATCACATTTTTAAAGCCATTTTTAGGGGTTTCTCGATCAACATCATTAAGTTGACATCCAATTCTACGTCACAAACAATTGAGCCTTAATCAACCATTGTTATGAATACATATATGGATGGTAGGAGATAATAACACATAAAGTAGAGCCAATGTTAATAGAGTGGTCTAGTTTTAAATTTTCTAAATTTTGTAGAGGTGAATGTTTTTGAAATATATATTGATATATGTCTTAAAGGTCCGATTAAAAATGTTTAAGGAGAAAACCAAGAGAGAATATTTTAGAGGCAAAAGTGCACGGATATGATGTAATAAATTTTGAGTAAAAACACTCAACCTAATCAAATATAGTATCTAGCTTTAGAAGAACGTTGTATTGTGTCTACCGATCAAATTGTTCCCACCCAAATATTATTTGCTATATGTGCTCCATATTATCATCTCCATCACACTCGCATTATTGACATTAGGTTCATTTTTGCCTAAAACATTATGAGCTTAAAAAAATGTTGTACCATAATTTTTAGCCATTTAGAGGGGTCACCTAATAAAATATACTATATAGCTTTAGAAGAACGTTTATTGTGTGCCTACCGATCAAATTGTTCCTACCCAAATATTCTTTTCTATATGTGCTCCACATTATCATCTCGATCACACTCACATTATTGACATTAGGGTCATTTGCACCTAAAACATTATGCATCTTAAAAATAATGTTATACCACATTTTTTAGCCATATAGAGGGGTCGTTTAATCACCTTCTTTATCTTGTCTATTAGTTCTACGATGCCAACAATTGGAACTTCAGCAATTGAAAGAAATCAAAAATTTTGAGAAAAATATGGGAAAAATAGGTTTGCTATTTTTTTATTTGGGCATAATTATTCGAGACAACCTTTGTGATCAATACATTTATGGGTGGAGGAGATAATACCAAGTAGAGTCAGCGTCAAGACAATTTCCCTCACTCCCATGATGATTTGTCATCTTCAAAATGAATAGTTGGGGGACTCGAACTATGAACTCTTGGGAAGAAAAAACAAGGTTGATGGATCTTTATCTAAAAGTGTTGGCATGTATTACAAGGTGGGTGAATGTTGTGGTGGATTTGGGATTCAAGGCATGTACATGCCGCATGTAATGCAAATCTACTACAATTTAAAGTTGAGGGATGAATTCGAGCTCAATGAAAGTAAATGTTTTGATGGTAGCACAAATCCAAGAGAAATGCGAGAGAAGAGACAAGATAGAAGAACCTTCAATTGGTCGAAACACCTTCAAAGTGTGAATATACAACCTTAAGTAATTAAAATTCCACTCTATCCTAATTTTGTTAATTAAAAAAACAATGTTACATTGGTTTTTTTTTTTTAAAACATTAGAAGATGCAATTAGGCGGTTAAGGGAGTGTAGTTATTTTACATTATATGGGGCTCACCTTACATCTTGTGTAAAGAATAAATGGACCTAACCTTAGGACCACACATAACATTAATTAAATAAATTGATAAGACTCCTAAAGCTGGCATATGTTTTCCATGCATGCAGCAACGTGTTCTTAAGTAAGTTAAAACAAACCAGAAACGTGTATGTTTTATTGCGAGACATGATCCCAAGTTGAGATTTTTGGTAATTCAAGAATTAATGTTATTTGTTTTAAGTTACTCATAGTTTTGTGAGTTGATGTATGGTCATAAACAAAAATAATGAGTCGGTGGAATGCAAAAAACACACGGATTTGTCGGAGAGCAAAGGCGGTGTATATGGTTTACGACTAGCCCACTAATTTCCAACACTACGTATAGGCTGGAGAGGGGTCTTCTTCCTGCGGCCTAAGGTTGGTCTATTTTTGCAGGAATTTTTTTCATTTGTTTGTTTTTAGGAGTGTTCGCAGTTTTTGTATTGCTCAAGCTTAGTGAGGGTACAAGCTGCAATTTGAGCCCCGAGGGGCTGATATAGGAAAACATCTTTGGTTTTTTCCTTCTGGTTTTTCTTGGATGACATCCACTCAACCCGTATGCAAACAAAACTATACCCAATTTGGTCCAAGAAAAAGGGGAATCATCAAAAATGTCTTTCAAAGAGGCGGTTAGGGGAATTCGACCTCAAGATGTTGGAATAAATAATAACACTAAAACCTTTGCACACTTGCTTAAAGAGGATCCTTGAAAGACACCTTCTAGATGCATGAAAGTTGTTGCTGATGTTTCGGTTCTCAAAATTCCTTGTTCAGATGTGCAAGGAGGAATACAGAATTTACAAGACAGGGCATTGATAGTGAGGTTTTTGGGGTTTAAGCCTTCTCTAATGGCGTTTAAGGAATGGGCCAACAAGAATTGGCATGTCCCAGGTGAATATTCTGTCTCATTTTACCCTAATAGTTACTTTCTTGTGGTCTTTGCAACTATGGCAGAGAAAGAATATATTTTCCAAGGGGGTCCATGGTTCTTTGGTAGAGCAGGCCTCTTCATGAAACCATGACAGTCTATGTTTAAGGTAGAGGAGGATCTTCCCTCACTTGTACTGGTTTGGATCGATTGTTTGGGCTTCCAGCTGAATTTTGGAATCCTGTTATCTTCCAAGCTATAGGCAATACTTTGGGTCAATATGTTTATTCTAAGGATGCCTCTATTTGCATGGAACACATGGTATATGCTCGCCTATGTGTTTATATGAACATGACCCAACCCTTACCCTCTAAAATCATGTTGGATTTGGGTGATGAACAATGGGAGCAGGTAGTGGATTATGAGAACATTCCCTTCAGATGTAGAGTATGTCATGAATATGGACATTTTCTTAAGGACTTCCCTCATGCAATACAAACCCCAACTGTGGGGAAGGAGAAACAAGACGAATTTATGGTGCCAAATAAAAAATATAGTAAAAGGGAAACCTCTTGATAAAGACTTGCAAACCAATTCCAATCGTTATGCAGTCCTGCAGTCAAAAGATGCAAATCCGAATATGGAAGATATTGTTGTCTCACAAGTTCCTGAAATGCAAATTGTGTTGGTAGCTCCTGTGCCTAATGCAACTATAAATTCAAAAGAGAATGAACCTATTGCAGAACAAAGTGATAACAATGTTCAAGAGGATAATATCAACGGTTCTCAACAAAAACACAAATTGTCTGGAGCAAGTGAAGAAAAGGGTCCACAGGTGGCTCAAGTGGAAGAAATTTGTCTAGCCTTAATGCTTCCTCCCTATCTACTTGGAGTGGGTAGCAATACACCGTCGTTGGGGTGCATCAAGAATCTCAGAAAAAATTGAGATTGGACACTCTACTTTGCCCGAGATGGAAATCAAATAGTTCCCATATTCAGAAGACAGGTCATGGGTTAACTAAAGGAGGTAAGGTAGCAGATCTAACAACCTTTATTGAACAGGTTTCACAATGAGGGTCATTACATGGAATGTGTGGGGGCTAAAGGGGAGCCCTTCTAAAATAAATGAGATTAGAAGATTGATGCAACAATATCAGCCTCAGATGCTATTTTTGCAAGAAACTAAGACATCGGTTGAATTAATGAATGTTTTGGCCAATAATATTAGCAAACAAGGTCAAGTGCTTGCATTAGGCTCTGATGGAGCTTCAAGAGGTATGGTGTGTATTTGGGACCCTCGGCGCCTTCAGATCTTACATAGTGGGGGCTCGTATGGAGTTCTATATCTGGGTATGCGAGATATGGAATCTGATCAATTACTCATTTTCCTTAATATTTATGCCCCAACTAATGTTGAAGGCAAGAAATCTCAATGGAACCTTATTAATTCTGTTGTGAATGATCACTTGGGGTATCTTTGCATAATAGGTGGAGACTTTAATACTATTCTCTCTACACAAGAAAAACATGGTGGAAATTCACATTTGGATGCTTCATCAGCCATTATGAGTAACTCTATTCAGAACCTTCAACTAATTGATGTTCACACCCAAAATGGTCTTATGACATGGTCTAACTGAAGAACTAGGGATAGCTGCATTAGGGAAAGATTGGATAGATTTATGATATCTGAGGATTGGATGAACATGGATTTCCTCCCAATTGCCAATGTCCTTGATCATGGGGATCGACCATTGGCCGGTATTGTTGGAGATTGGACAATCAAATACATTTAAGGCACCCTTCTGCTATCAATTAATGTGGATGAGGCATGAACAATTTCCTAATTTGATTACAAAATGGTGGAAAGATGGGAAGCCAAGATATGGGACCTGCATGCATAGATTTCACCAAACTCTTAACTATGTTCAAAGACAAATTAAGGAGTGGAACAGGAATGTCTTTGGAAATGTGCATGCTAGAAAAAGGGATCTCATTGAATCGATTTAGGTCCTTAACCAACATATTAGATTGCAAGGCTTTTCATTTGATCTACGAAGAAGGAGATTGAGCTCACTAGAGATCTACGGGAGTGGGAGCAAAGGGAAGAGATATTTTGGAAACAAAAGGCATAGGTACAATGGTTAAAGGAAGGAGACAAGAATACTACTTTTTTCCACAAATCAGTCTTGGCTCATCAAGCACATAACTATATAGCATCTTTGACTACTGAAATGGGCCATCGAGAGACATCCAAGAGGGGAATCCAACAGGTGATTTTACATTATTTCAACAATTTGTTTCAAAACTCTTCCCTAAATGGGAGGGCACAACAGACTATATATGATAATATTCCTTCTATTATTACGGAGGAAGACAATCACCAATTGCTTAAGCTTGTCTCTGAACAAGAATTACATCAAGTTGTGTTTACTATGAAGAAAGGAAAAACTCCTGGGCCGGATGGATTTCCGATAGAATTTTATCAACAGTTTTGGGAGTTGATTAAGATAGATATTTTGGAGGTGGTTGAGGAATATGTGACAGGAAAGAAATCTCTTGCGAAGTCTTAATTACACTCATCTAGCTTTGATTCCTAAACTGGCGGAGGCATCTACCATTGCTGAATATCGTCCAATTGCTTTATGTAATGTTCTGTATAAAATCATTACTAAAGTGATGGCTGAAAGGCTAAAACCAATTATGCATAAAATTATATCGCCGGAACAAGGAGGTTTTGTTCCAGGTCGACAAATTGCAGATGATATAGTTTTGGCACAAGAAGTTCTTCATTCTATGCAAATTCAAAAAATCCTACCATGTTCCTACGATTAGACCTTGCAAAAGCATATGATAAAGTGGACTAGGGATTTTTGGCTATTCTTTTACAAAGATTTGGCTTTGTTGCTTAGTGGATTGAGTGGATCCAAACTTGTATCACTACTATCTCGTTCTCTGTTCTCATCAATGGGGAACCTTCCCCTACATTTTTAGCCTCAAGAGGACTCAGGAAAGGTGACCCACTCTCTCCCTTTTTGTTTATAATTGTGGTAGAGTCTCTTGGGCGATTGTTAATTGCTGCAAAAAACAAAAAAATCTTACAGGTATCCAACTTGTGTGACAGGCTCTGCCTTTGACACACTTGTAGTTTGTGGATGACTCTTCTATAATGGGGGAAGCCTCTAAGAGAGAAGCATCTCATATTGCCTCTATTCTACACCTTTTCTCTCAAGCTACCGGATATGATATTAATGAAGGAAAATCCAAAATCATCTTCTTTCATTGCCCCCCATGACTTGAGTAGGATATCCTTCAGATGTTGAGGTTTTAGTAGGGCACTTTGCCACTTAAGTACCATTTTGGGGTTAGCACACCCGATTGTCCATACAATATATCGATCCAAGCATACATGCAAATAAAAGTGGATATTCTACCGTAAGAAATATACAAAACAAGAGACATAAATCAACACCATATTTAACATGGTTCACCCAAAGGTGGGCTACCTCCACCAAGAAACAAGTCAATCTATTATCCAAAGCTTTAACAAGATATACAATGAAGATTTACAATCTTCCACACCTCTCATATGTTTAATACTTTCTTCCAATCAAGATTTTTCTTCCATTCTCACCAAGAATTCTCTCTCACATAATTATCTTGTAATTATGATCCACACTCTTACTTCTAAACCCTAGATTTTATGCTTATATAGTCATTTATAGACTTAGGGCACTTAGCCATGCAATTACAATCAATAAATCTATTTTAATGCTAAAAATAGATATAATTCCCAAGATTTAATTAAAACTTCATCGCACAGTAATGACCTTGATTCTACCTCAAGCTGTTGTCGATTCCTTACTTGCCACGACCGATGTCGGTCATGCCGATCGGTCGAGTCCTTAATCGATGCGATTCATGTATTTTCTAAAGCAAGTTCCAATTACATGCTAAAATGAAGTAATTGAGATCCGTAACTTAACATACCTTGGTGTTTTCCTTTCTCCTCAAAAGCTCACAGATTGGACATGGGTTACGGCCAAAATCAAAGCCAAATTTGACAAATGGACAAACAGATGGCTTTCTTTAGGAGGATGAATGACCTTGGTCAAAACTGTCTTGCAGGCCATTCCAATATATATTGTGTCTCTTCTTCATATTCTAGCTAGGATTCTTCATGATATAGATCATATTAGTTAGAGGTTTCTTTGGTGTGGAAAACAACAAGATAAAAAATGGCATTTAGCCAAATGGGAGATTTTATGTCATCCTAAACACACTGGGGGTCTTGGTTTTAGAGATAGTGTTAAGAACACAACATTGATAGCTAAATTATATTGGAGGCTTCTCCAAAATCTGCACCACTTATGGGTTATTAATGTGTGTGCTAAATATGCAAGTGGTTTACCAACGAGTCATCTCATTCGCCATTCCTTACCTGCTAGTGGATCTCCTACATTGTCTTTCCTTTGCCTAAGGGAGACTCTTATCAAAGATAATTTATTTTGGATTGTCAAAAATGGTTGTCAAGCAAATTTTTGGACAGACTCATGGAATGGGTTTCCACCAATTATATCTCAGTACCCAGATTTGCTACCTATTATGAATGCACTCTATGCACAAGGGCGGATAAAAGTCAACCATTATCAATAGTCACATCCTCAGAAAGACTGGCTTCCATTTTCTCAATGGCCAGTGACCTTTTGCAAATTTTCAATAGATCCAACAATTAATGTACATTTTACAGCCGCATCAGCTATCCTTATTAGGCATGCAAGATGGCGGTTGGAAGGAAATCGATGGTAGTTACACGATGGCAGATGGGTATACTTTTATGGCTAGGGCAATAAATCTTCCATGGGCAGATATCTTCATAAAGATATGGCAGTCGGTGTTATGGCTGAAAGTGAGCTTTTTTACCTGGACCCTTCTTCATAAATGGGTACTCACAGGGGAAAATATTATGAAAAGAGGGTTGAAAGGACCTTTTAGATGTGTGTTATGCTTAAATGAGGTAGAAACATGTGATCATCTTTTCCTCTCTTTCCCTTTTCTTTACAACTATGGAAGTACCTTTCGACATGTTCACCCTAGTTTGGAATGATAAAGACTGACCCGATGTAGGTTATTCGCATTGGGAATTGGTTGTAAATGATACCCTATGATGAATATTGCTTGTTGGATTTCTATAACATTAATGTTATGGAATGTCTGGAAAGAAAGAAACAGATGCGCATATTTAAAGGGAAAATACAAGAACTAGCCTTTGTCGGACCTCTATCAAAGCTAATATTGCTGAAACACTCCAAACGAAAGTCAAATTGCCAAACCTGGTATCGGCTAAATGGAAGAGAGTTCTTGCAATTCTGGAACTTCGAGAGGAGAATATGCTACAAAGTCCTTATAACAACCTATCATCATGACCTAAATGTTGGCAGTTGCCTCCTGAAGGTTGCATTAAAATTAATACTGATGGGGCATCTCGAGGAAATCTGGGACAAGCTAGTATAGGAGGAATAGCTAGAGATAGTGCAACGCAACAACACCTTTTTTATGGGCAACAAATTGGAATTACCACAAACAATATGGCTGAAATCCTTTCCATTCAATATGCTTTGAAGGAGGTGGCCAAAATGGGGTGGACCAAGGTTATTATTGAATCTGACTCTCAAATGATTATTCGACTACTTAATAAGCAAGGCACCATTCACTCTTCTAATTGGCATATTTCACAGATCCAAGAGAATATTGGTATTTTGGCTCAAGCTTTCCAGACAGTTCTTTATGTTCATACTCCTCGAGAGAGTAATAAAGTAGTAGATGCTTTGGCCAATTGGGCTTTGGATCAGGAAAATGTTCATGTCATAGGTCATATTCCTATAGGGTGGTCAAGAAACACCAAGCATTTCACTAAATCCTTCATTTCGATGACTCATAAGGATGACTTCTTCCTGTTGTACTATGCTTTAAGTTGTTATCATGATATCTCTAAGGATGCTTCCTAGTGTATTAGTTATACTGGTTGGCATTGTATCTACTTGTAACATGTTTTTTGTTGATTAATAGAAGTTTTATGTTTAAAAAAAAGTTTTGTGAGTTATTAATTTTGTAATAATTGTTGATATTGCTGCAATGATTTTGGTATGTAGAGGAAACGGGGGAGATATTTTTCTTTTATAGGCCACAGTTGCATCAAGAAGAAGCCACGGTGGAGATGATGTGAAAAAAATGCTATTTCTTCTCAAGCCCTGAATTACCTGAAAGGAAGGTGGAGGAGAAGAAGTTATCTGACATGGACAAAGGGGGTACTTTCAAGAAATTTGAAGCTGGTGAAAATTCCCAACATGAGTCAGATGAAGCCACCACTTTGTTCTTTGCATGTTCGAGAGCCATGTGAGGAGATCATAACTATGCCCGCATTGAAGTTTGGCCTTTATGTTAGCTAAACGTGAATTATGTTGTCATTTTAACAATTTCATACATTACAAAAGAAAATTGTATTAATTGTCATAACCCAATAACAAACGGCATGTTTACCTGGAACAAGTTACACCATCATGCAAGTCATTGTTGAGAAGTGTGAATGTGGAAACAAAGTTATTATTGACAATTGTTGCATGGGTTTACTTCAACTACCATTATCTGCACCACAACTCACCTCTCCTAAATGTTGGAAATATTTAATCTTGATAGATAAATTCCAACTTTATGGAATTCAACTTTATGTAAAATATATTCACATTTATTGGGAATATTAACTCCTCCAAAATATCAAAAGATATTGTATAGAATATCTAGAAAATATCAAGAGATATTATCTATATCTAGAAATATATGGGAATATCTATAAAATATCCAAAAGATCAATAATATCTAATATAAGATATTATGAGATATTTTCTAAGCTAGAAGGTTGAAAAACTTCTATAAATAAGAGGTTTCACTTTGTAATTCAATAAGCAAGAAAAGAAAGACAAGGCACCGAAGTGCTCTGGAGTATTTTTAATACAAAGTTTGTTTCTATATTTCTCTTGTGAGTTTGTGTGTGTTCATAATATTGTTTCTATTTGCATTATCTTAGCACACACCCTCTAGGTTAGGAGTTAGATATAATTCCTTCAAATTGGTATTAGAGCTAGGTTGAGCTTACGTTATAAGTTTTTATTTCACTCTATTAGTCTAGTTCAAAATGGCAGGTATGAGCAGCAGTCTCACTCAATCCCAAATCCCCATATTCAATGGGAAGAACTATGATTATTGGAGCATAAAAATGAAGACCTTATTTTGTTCACTAGATGTGTGGGAGCTAGTTGAGAATGGGTTTTCAGAACTTGTGGATCTTCAAGCACTTCAAGCATTGACACAAGTAGATCAGGATTTGATGAAGGAGAAGAAACAGAAGGATGTAAAAGCCTTGTTTCAAATTCAACAAGCAATGGACGAGTCCATCTTTTCGTGTGTTGCAGCAACAACTAGATCAAAGAAAGCATGGGAAAGTCTTCAAATGACTTATCAAGGTACTAGTAAAGTAAAAATTACAAAATTACAAAATCTTAGGAGAGATTTTGAAAATATTTGTATGAAGGACTTAGATTCAGTAGATTTATTTTTTACCCATGTGATGGGTGTAGTAAATCAAATTAGGTCTCATGGTGAGACTTTAGAGGATCAAAGGATTGTAGAGAAAATACTCAAAAGTCTTCCTAGTAAGTTTGATGTAATTGTTGTTGCAATAGAAGAATCAAAGAATTTAACTCAAATGTTTGTAGATGAGTTAATGGGATATTTAATATCCCATGAGCAAATATTGAATAGATCAGGTAGCTCATCTCTTGAGAAAGCCTTCAAATCGCAAGTTTCAATTGGCGGTAATAGAGCAAGAGGAAGATCAAGCTTCAACAAAGGAAGAGGAAGATATTTCCAAAGAGGGTCTGGAAGAGCAAACACATCTTATGAAGGAGGAAGAACAAATTCAAATTTCTACACTACAAATGCTAGAGGCCAAGGAAACAACCAGAATCATACTTATGGTCAGAGGTATGACAAGTCGCATGTTCAATGCCATTATTGTAAAAGGTATGGACACTATGCTAATGAATGTAGGAAGAAACAGTTTGATATGAGTAAACAAAATATAAATTTTTCTAAAGAAATTGGTCTAAAAGTTATAACAATGGTTCAATGTTCATTACATGCAATGTTGCTCAAGAAAGTGCAAAGGATATTTGGTTTCTAGATAGTGGATGTAGTAATCACATGACTGGATGTAAGGAAATGTTTGCAAACATAGATGAGTCAGTTACATCTGAAGTTAAGTTAGGAAATGATAATAAAGTTGCAGTTATGGGAAAAGGAACAATAAATATTGAAACTAGGAAAGGTGAGAACAAACACATTCTAGATGTGTATTATGTTCCTAGTTTGAAACATAATCTAATGAGTATTGGGCAAGTTAATGCGAAGGGATATAAAGTCTATTTTGAAGATGATGCATGTGTAATATTGGATAGAAATCCAAGCAAAAAAATTGATTGCAAAGGTTGAGATGACACAAAACAAAATGTTTCCATTAAGAATCCAACATGATTTGTCATCTACAGAGACTTCTTCAATAGCATTTAAATTTTCTCTAAAAGATCAGACTTGGTTGTGGCATTTGATATTTGGACACTTAAGTTTTAGTGGTTTAGATTTACTACAAAAGAAGCATATGGTGAAGGGTTTGCCTTTGATAGAGAAACCAAACAAGCCTTGTGAAAGTTGTATTCTAGGGAAGCAACATAGGGAAAAATTTCTTGTTGGAAATTCATATAGAGCTAGATCTCTTCTTGAGATTTTCCATTCAAATCTATGTGGACCTATGCAAACACCATCAATTGGAGGAAACATGTATTTTCTGACTTTTATAGATGATTTGAGTAGAAAAACTTGGGTTTATTTCTTGAAACATAAGTCATAAGTATTTAGTGTGTTCAAAGAGTTTAAGGCCATGGTTGAAAAGTAGAGTGGTTACTATATAAAGGTGTTAAGATCAGATAGAGGAGGAGAGTACATTTCAAATGAGTTCCTAAATTTCTGCAAATTTCATGGGATTAAGAAGCAATTTATGACAAGGTATACACCTCAACATAATGGTGTGGCAGAACGTAAGAATAAAACAATTATGGAAATGGCTAGAAGTATGTTGAAATCCAAACATCTACCAAATGAGTACTTGGGTTGAAGCAGTGGCTTGTGCAGTTTACATCTTGAACCGATGTCCAACAAAAATTGTGAAGGATAAAGTTCCTCAAGAAGCATGGAGTGGAAAGAAACACAATGTCTCACATTTAAGAGTTTTTAGATGTGTAGCTTATGCTCATATTCCAAATGAGAGGAGGAAGAAATTGGATGATAAAGGAGAAAAATGTATTTTTGTAGGTTATAATGAGAAATCAAAAGCCTATAAATTATTCAACCCCATCACAAAGAATTCTATTATTAGTAGAGATGTTGAGTTCATTGAAGAACAAGCATGGGATGGAAGTATTGATAAGTTAACAACTATCACTATAGGAATAACTCATCATGAGAATGAGTTTGATGAAAAGAGCACACAAAATGTTCATCTAGCACCTCAAATCTTCAAATCGGGCTCCAGTTTCAAATAACATCACAAGAGGTATTTCAAGTGGATTTTCATCCTCTC